>OU015498.1:118309726-118514726 GCA_907164885.2 Dolomedes plantarius | reverse complement strand
CAACTACATAATTCGTTGTGATAGACTGTGTGATTCTAGGATTGAAATGAATAAAAGAGTTAAAAAATTCATTGAACTGGCTGTACAGGCGGGTTATCCGGCTGGCTTTCTGGTGGATATACTGAGGCGTTGTTTTGGGCGCGTGGATGTCCTTGGGCACTTGGACTTGGAGGTATAGAGTTTTTGTCTGCTGTTTTGAATTTTAAAGATTTAATGGTTTTATAAAATGTGGTGTTTTATAATGGTAGTGTAATTTTTCAATGTATTGTGGAATTTTCAGTGCTTTTTCTTATATTTATAATTACTGTTTTTAGTAAGGTAGTTTTTAGAGATCATCTTATGACATTATGTGACTTTATTTTATTATAGTATATAACTTCTACTTAAATGTCTAACTTTTTCTATTTATTGTCTTAAACCCTTTTGAAAAGTTTTAAATTTTCTAATTGATGTATGACGAATGCTGGGAAAGTTTTAGCTATGTAAAAAGATCTTTTAACCAGGATAGAGGGGTCTTAATCCCCCTCACGTCTTTTTAAATACATCAATTTCCGTTTTTGTTTCAAAAATTTCCTTTTTGCTTCAAAACTTCACTATCCTTTTTAGCTTATCTTGGTGTATCATTATTGTTTTAATTATATCTTATATAGTATTGTCTAATAATTGCAGCTTAGCGCATATTGACAATATACATATTAATGCCTATATTTATAATGTATTGGTTTTGGTGCAACACATGCTTTAAATATTTTAGTTATATATATATATATATATATATATATATATATATATATATATATATATATATATATACACATTGGGTATCCTTTATTTTTCATTGGGTCCTTTATCCATATCCTATATTTCATTGGGTATCCTTTATTTTTCAAGACAGTAGCACAGCGACGTGGCATTGATTCAACCAATATTTGGATGTCTTTCTACTTTACTATGCGATTCCATGAGACAGTTTTAGCCTCAATTAATTCTTTTTCATTGGATTAATGCCTAATATGTACGAATATTCTATGGGGAACAACAAATATTCTATGGGGTTCAGTTCTGGGCTGTTTCCCGGTCGTCCAAGCACCTGTATGTCATTCTCCGGGAAACACTGTTTGCGAATTTGTGAAGTGTGGCAGGGAGCTGAATCCTGCTGGTAAAAAAAGAGGCATTATATGGAAAAAGATTGCTGGTAGAAGGTAGAAGTTTTGGTTGAAGAATGGTTACGATGTACTTCTGCAGTTCAGTGTGTCATCTATGGCAAGAAGGCGGCCTTCAGCATGTCCTGGCACACATGCCCAGATCATAACACTTGTAGGATTCTTTGTTGTCACTTGAATGCAGTCTGGATGTACCTCTTCCCCAATGCGACGTTTTACATATATTCTCCCATCACTACCAAATATCGATATATTTGTTTCGTCACACCCTATCACTTTTTTCTACTGAACCTCGGTCCATGCAATGTGTTCTTTTGTCCACTGTATTTATTTCTTCAGCTACGCCTTATTCAGTAACGGCTTTTTTCGGGTAAACCTACTTTTTATGCCATTCTCCGTCAGTCTTTTCCGCACCGATCTTACACTGACAAAAACACCAGTTGCACCCTGTTCACTACTAATGGCCGAAGATAACGTCTATCTGTCCCCCCAGACAAATTCATTATATTTTCCAATCATCAACAGCTGTTGCGCACTTTTTTCGGCATTTTCCTATCTTTTTTCCTATCTTATTTGCATTGTGTTTCCTGATAGTGTAAACAAATCTTTCTTATTCCTGATGTTGTCACATTCCCACCAACTTCTCTTGCAATTGCTGCATACGAAAGACCATTTTCATGTAATACAACAATGCTGGATCTCTTCCTGTGTGACCAGTCACCACTGTTACTAGAAACATAGTTTTATTTATTATTGTACATCATTAATAGCACAAAATAATATACACAAACATCTAACCATAATCGCACGTTAATAACAAAATTTATTCTACAAAATGAATTAGCCAAAGTGACTTTTCCCACATTTGAACATGACCTTGTACCTTCTCATAAACGACATCTGATCATTGGTCCGCAGAACGACGATTCCGATCGGCTGGTAGTAGCTGGTACTACAAACCCTTTCGTGAATCTCACGCATCTGTGCTTCTTCTTCTAATATAAAGTAGTATAACGTCCCTTGTAATGCAAATATTTGACCTCTGTTTATTGTGTCAAAATAAGCATTAAATTTCCTTTCGTTTGATAAATAAATCCTTGCACTGCGTAAAGTGTAAATGTTTTTATAAGCAATCAAAGTTGAAAAACATTCAAGTTTAAAAAGCAGAGACAACTTTCAATTGATATGCTTGTGGTAAAATTCCCTAAATCTGAGTCCACAATAGGGATCGTGGTGGTTAAGGTACAGTATAAAGAAAAATCCCTGTGCAAGCGCCTGCAGTTTTTCTGGAAGGAGCAATAACCCCTTTACTCCTGTATTTCGCCACTATTTCATTAGGCCATCAACTTCTTTCAGTATAGGTTGAGTGAATAGAAATTTGGTTTTATTTCATCTAATTATTGTTTTAAATTATCTTTTTCTAGTTTAAATATTTTGTATTAAAAAACAACCCCATCAGTTTAAAATCAGCCCAATAAAATGTGAAATTTCTGGTGTTCAGGAAAGAATTAATTTAATTACATTAATTCATATAAAAATGTGTCCGGTACTCATCGGGCCATCTTAAACCAATTAAAGACGACTAGCGAGGTACCACTGAATACTATATATATATATATATATATATATGTAACAAGAAAACGCGACGTCCTAAATTACTTTACTTTAAAACATATTCTAAATTCTCTTTTTAATAAAGCACGACCCCTTCTCCAAAATTTGCGACCTAAAAGTAAAGTAAGTATAATTTATCTCAGCCCTGCAGATCATTAAGCAGGCATGTGAAATATCGGAACTCAAAAACATCCCCAGATATGAGTGTTCGAAGTTTATGAGATTCCGAATGTCCGTATAGTGTCAAAATTCTTGAAGAGGCCTCGAAACACTCTGAATTTATGTCTCTATAACGTCAAAAAAAACCCACTTTGCAAGAACTTATGGCCACTTATCCTATGCCCAGGCCATAGGTCTCAGCTCTAGCAAGCGCGGAATTTATCAGTCCCCGGGAAACTTAAGTGGACACGTGAACTCCACGAATGTAAAATCGCCCAGTTAAAAATTTAGTAGTTTAGGCCCTCTGGCGAAAATATCGAAAAACACCCATTTAATATTGCATGAACGCAAGACTTTTCCCTCTCTTCGTTGCTAACTCTTGTCGCTATCGGACATGATGTCCGCTCTCTCTTCGTTTCTAACTGTTGTTGATGTAATCGGCGTCCCGTCCTGGCAAAGGCGCCGGACAAAACATGTAGCCACTGCAGCTAATACCCTCGCGATGCTTCAGAAGTAAATAAAGGTGATGTCCTGGATATCCTGCAATCTGTGATTCTCTTCTATGGCTCCATGTGTTTATCTACAAAATTTAGAAAGTGCTTTCCTGGATCAACACTACGCCCGACTGCATCTCTCCAATTTGTGCGCAGTGATTTACTAGATGATTCACTCCTCGTGCCCGACTGCATCTAAATTTCACAAATGCGATTATTATCACACACACATATATATATATATATATATATATATATATATATATATATATATATATACTCACGAAAGAGTTGCTCTTTATCAACATCAAATGCAGCTTGAAACATATACTTTTCAAAATAATTGATTCCAATTGTTTATATCAAAGGTCATATTATATCATAATTATTAATTTTTGAATAGATTGTATATTCATCATAAATTACAGACATGTTTCAACTCTACTTTCCTTACAAATGCTTCATTTACACATTCAACTTAAAATTAAAGGTCATACAAATGGAAATTTTGGTATTAAATAAAATTTTGGTTTAAAGGTTTTATATTAATCTTAAAGTTTTTTTAATCTTTACGCGAGGAGCATTGTTAGTAAAAAAGATGTTCTTTTTCTTTAACACCAGATGGTGATGACAAGAACATAATTTCAATCGCCGAGTTATATTATGAGAGGTAAAAGAATAAAAACCTTCGTTATTTTGTTCTTATCTAAAAGGCCGAAGGTTTTTTTTTCTTTCTACGCACGTCATATTTGAAGCACTCTAATTCAACTGTAGAATAATTTTCTTAAGTGCACTTCTGAGAATTTTTAATTTAAAAAAAAGAACAATTTTTTGGAATACTTAAACC
The DNA here is from genome assembly GCA_907164885.2 of Dolomedes plantarius. Lineage (NCBI taxonomy): Eukaryota > Metazoa > Arthropoda > Arachnida > Araneae > Dolomedidae > Dolomedes > Dolomedes plantarius. Next base: position 118,510,449 of record OU015498.1, on the reverse strand, counting down.
ACAAGTCTGTAGAAGAAACGTATTTCAAGCATTTAATTCTTGTTATATTAAATTAATAAGGATTGTTTTTTTATTAGATGATTGAGATTGCGTATTCTTTCAGAGCAGATTGTTAGAATGTATATGTTTTTTTTAGACTAATTGTGTTGATCTTTTCGTTTTTGTTTGTATCATAATTCTGTGTTTTGGAATAAATACTTGTAATTTATTTAGAGAAAAATAAAAAAAAACTGAATAAATAAATAAAATATTATGGAGTTATTGAATTCCCAGATGAATAGCATTGAATATTTCGAAATTCTACTTATTTTTTCACTGATCAGTTTTTATTGCGGATGGTATGCCATAATGACTGCAGATTTCACGGCAACGCTGCTTTTAATCTTTATTTCTTCTTACAATATTTTGATTTAGTCCAAGAGTTGGAATGAATGAGGGAATCGATGTTAAATAATCTTTTAAAGCATGTTTGACACATATCTGAGTGTTAAGGTTTGGTTTGGTATAGTTTGAAGCGTTACTGTAAACTTTTGCTACACGAGGGCTAATTAAACCGGGACCTTGTTTAGGCACTGTTAAAAGGTACATGAAAAAACATCCAGTAATAAAGTTCCAGAAGAAAGCTACCAAATGTGGTCCACAGCAAGAGGATGATGATGAAAGTTCCTCTGATTTTGATTTTAAGGAAAGTGATGGTCAAAATGATGCTAATGCTTTGACATGATGGAAATGATGAACCTGTAACATGTGGAAACTATGTATTTTATCTATTCCTTCAGAACTGACAAACTTAAGTGCCACACAACTTGTACTAACCCAATTGGATTCCTTCACCTCTATGTTAACCTACGGAAAAAATTGTCTACTATTTACAGCTACATAAATGCTGATAGTTTAATAAAAATGGTATTTTCAGATAGCCTGAACTATTCAGGACTTTCCAACAAGACTCCTTTTATAAATTTCGTCCACCAAAGGAATTTATGGGCATTTAACCACAGCATTACACCAGATATTTTCTCCGAATACTTTAAATTTTAAAATATTATTTTCAATTTAAAAAAACGAATAATGCTCCGAGGGGTAAAATTTCTTTCTTTATTACGGAGTACAATTTTTTTTATTTTTTAAATCTAAGTCGTTAATCCTTGGATAAATTTTCTCTATAGTTTAATTCTGAGGTCAGCGAATTCAATAGGGATAGTACACAGCAGTCTTATGACCAGCAAATGTTTACAGATACATATTTAGATTCATCTTCATACTCAGACGGACAACAGTACCCTCCTAAGCATAAAAGTCATTTCTCATTTTTTTTTCTCAGAAAAAGAGACTGAGATATGGCTAATTCCCTTAGGACTTCCCTTTGAGACACGTCTTATTTAATTAATTGTTTTCTACTATTTCTAAATAAGATACGGCCTATTTGCTTAGGAATAATGACAGAAAGCTCACAAACATTACTAAGCAAGAACAACTGTAAAAATGGAGAAAAAAAATTGAGATACGTCTTTTATGCTTAGGAGGGCAGAACAGCACAGTGGTCTTTCTACAGAGTGTCTGGGCTAAAAGTATCCAGACGTTATGGCTTATTTTTACGTAACTACCCATTATAATTTAAAAAATATATTTAAATAGAAAGAAAATCTCACCAAGTTTTAATATCAATCATACATTTCGATCATAGTATCATAGATTTCGATGTGTGAACCTTTCGTATTACGACAAACGTCTAAATGGTAATCCAGTCATCTTTAAGTGTTTCGTAGCATATCAGGAGTTATTACACGAATTGATTGAAGGATACGCTTCTTCAACTTACCCACAGTTTCAATTTTTTTGTTTATACACAACGGATTTAATGAATCCCCAAGCAAAAATGTCTAATAACTCCTGATATGCTGCTGTTCAAAGTGCATTCATTCGATACCATAGTCAACTGAATTACCCCAACATGTACTACAATGCAACTCAACTCATGAGCCCGGCACAAAAGCACCGAATTCACGATGTCTTCTGTAAGCATTAAAAACAACAAAGATGGAAAATGAATCTGTAAAGGGCGTAAAGGTAGCTTGAGAATCACTGATACCAATCATTAAATTATTAAAACAGTTCTTTCCGGTACAGAAAAGCAGAATATTCTACAAACTCTCCCGATCTGTTCCCCATACTCGACAAGTATCAGTATCTGCAAGGTGGAATCGGTTCGAATAGGACCCCGTGACAGTGAGTCCAATTCTAACTTTGGCAATAAAAGTGCAATCCGTCTGAGAACCCTTTCAAAATACATTATATTATCAGTTTCTTTCGTGAAATTAAAATGATGCCTCTGATTGCTAGTGTTCCTCTATGAATCGCCGAAGTTGACTTCAGTCTGTCTTTGCTTCCTTCTAATGGTCTATTTAGATAGCTACTGAAGGTTTCGAAAAAAATTAGGACTGGTGATTCCAACATTTTTCTGTCCCAAAGGGGGAATTTACTTTTGATCTTTCTTTATTCCAATTTTGTAAACTTTTAGGTCAATTTGAAATGGTTACAAGTAATATATATATATACATTACATTTTTATTCTAATAAAAGGAAAAATAAATGTGTTTCAAGATGGTAGGCAAAGGAGAATTTCTCATGCAATTTCTCTGTTGAAAGTCATTTTTGTACGAAAATATATTAATTTAAATTCATTGCTAAAATATATCCGTAATGTTATAGAAAATTTATTCGCAGCGCAATTTCTGTTCGCCATTTCTTCCCGTTTTAACAATCTAAGGATAAATATGTACCTTCTGTACGATATATGAAAATAGTTAATTCCGAAATAAACTTAAACCATAGCAAAGTATTTTAATTTTTCTGCATGGATAGAATACGGGTCATCCATTTATATTAACAGCAGATAACAGTTTTTTTCTTTATTTTATACTCCCTAGGAATAATGGCTGTGTTTATTAATTCTTAATTACTTCACCTTTATATAAAAAAAGAATTGTTTTTCCTGGTGGAGAAAAAAATTAGTGTGCTTGATGACACGTTTGTGATAAAACGAATAAACATTAATTTACAACACTATATCTGAATCTATTTCGATTATTAAGAAAAGGTAATAAATTGTTGTATAGAAAATGCATTTTTAGTTTATAACGATTAAGCGAATTAGCATTGATTTACAACTGTATGCACATATATATATATATATATATATATATATATATATATAATATTGTTTATTAAATTAAAGGTAATAAATTGTTGTCAGATACACACACTTTCAGTTTTAATTACATTAGAGACAAATGGAACAAACTTTCAATTTATATTAGTCATAATGTCTATGGTGTTCAATAAACATTTATGTTTATTTATAATCATGTTTGAAATATTACTGTTTCAAATTTGTAAGATAAAATATATACTCAGCGTTACTCTAAAAAAATCATATATTGCTCAAGTAATTTCTATTAATAAAGTGATGAAGTACTAATTTTTTTTCCCATTTTTGTTTAAACATTATTTATGCTGGAAACATTTTTCAAGTCTAATAAATGACGTAGAATCTAGTTTAATAAATAACTTTCTCGTGTTTTCCAAATAAGAGAGATCTAAATCATTTATTATAATTTTATTTAAATTACATCCGAAAGAAAAACACACACAAGGAATTTAATTCACTGTCAAAAGCAAATTTTTAAATATAACAAAACGCTGCTTGTAATGCATTTTGCAAGATCCGTTTCAAAACTCATACTCCCACTTTTGATATTTGTCTTTCATAATATTTCATTTAAATTTTATTCATCATTCTCTGGCCTACGCTTTGAAAGATAATTAATCGCAAATAATCTTGATAGAAAATTTCGTGCGTGAGGTGATTAATGAGATTCCGAAACCTATCGCGTTTTATATTAAGCTATCAATAATTTTTCCGCAGTTTCATTCAGATATCCTTTCGGCTGTTCAAGTTGTAATTAGAAAGTATCGTTCAAAGTGTTATTTGCCCACAGTCAGCGGAAAATTAAAGGAGGTGCTGATTGAGAAATTTGCAGCCAACGCAAAACTAATGTTCATTGAGCTCGTTTCTCCTCTTTTAAAGGAAGGCAAGTTTTTTCTTTCAAACTTTAGTTAATTTCCTTTCACACTTAACCAACGTACTCGAGGAGTATAGGTGAATTTTGCCCAAAACAATGAAAGTATGTTCTAGACGGACGATTAATAACGTTCTTATCTATATATTATTCAATTAAAAAGATACGAAATTCAGATTAAATTTTGTTCGAATTTCATAAGATCAATGTATGTGAAGGGGATGTAAATGAAGAAAAAAATAAAATACTAATTGTCAATTTAATAAATGTTGTTTATGATACAATTTAAAGTTTTAATTGCTAATGAAGTTATAATTTAATAAATATACATTTCTTTATATTGTGGAGTTTGAATTTGTATGATAAAATTAATAACCCTGTTTTATATAAGTTGTCGTTAATGGGCCTAATTATTGGCCTAATTATTGGCCATTTAATTGAAATAAAGTTTTTTTCCAACTTTAATTAATTTCCTTTCACACTTAAACCAACGTATTCGAGGTGAAATGTTTAAAGTACGTGAAATTTGTCCCAATTAATGAAAGTATGTTCTATATGTTCTTACCTATAATAACGTTTTATCTATAAATTAATCAATTAAGAAAATGCAAAGTTTAGTTAATTTTCTTTCACACTTAACCAATGTACTCCAGGAGTATAGGCGAATTTTGCCCAATACAATGAAAGTGTGCTCTAGATGTTCTTATCTAAAATAACGTTCTTATCTGTAAATTTATCAATTAAAAAGATGCGAAATTTAGACTAAATTTTTCTCGAATTTTGCGATTAGATCAATATGTATGAGTATGTAAATTAAAAACAAATACTGCTTGTCAATTTAATAAGTGTTGTTTGTCATATAATTAAAAGTTTATTAATGTTAATGAAATTTTAATTGAAAAAATATACATTTTTTTATGGTGAGGAGTTTGAATTAGTATGATAAAATTAAAAAGCCTCTTTTCATAAGGTGACGTTAATAGGTGTAATTATTAGTCCAAAGTTAATATGTACAGGGCTGGTTGTAGCTTTTGGTGATGAGAGTGCTCAGATGGAATCCTGACAAGTGCCGTTAAAATACATCGGTGTCTAGGCCGGATATGGCCACGATAAATCTGTAGCCCTGAAAATCCCTCTATGAGGTCAGAAAGGCTGGGAGAGGGTACGATCCCCACAGTCGTCGCCCCTGGAAGGTGCTCGGTCAAAATTGTGGTGGCACCTGGCTAAATCGGACTCCGGCCCTTATGACGCCATTAAAAACTGGAGCCGCACCCCTCAGGCAGCTAGCCTATATGGATCTGGTATGGAATAAGTTCCGATCAGGGGTCATTAGAAACAACAACAAAAATAATTAACATATACAAAAAGTTAAAATTGAAGAGACACTCTTTCAGCTTCTCTCTTTCACAACAAACACAGATGAAAGACATTTCCTCTGTGTAAACCAATTGAGTCAAAGAAAATGGCCCATGGCGGAAGCGTTTTAATTCAGAAATCTATAAATTTTTAAAAGAGCCGGATATTAATAAAAGTTTTAAAATTGAAAGAATGGACTGGGCCTCTCATATTGCTAGAATGGATGACAAAAATCCAGAAAAGAAGATTCTTGTTGCAAGGCAAAGAGCCTTGCAACTAGTCGGAAAAAAGGAAGACCAAAACTATGATGACTTGACTGGTAACTGAACTAGTATGGAATAAGTTCCGATTAGGGGTCATTAGAAACGACTACAACAACAACAACAATAATAATAACACATAAAAAAAGTTAAAATTGAAGAGACAATCTTTCAGTTTCTATCACAACAAACACAGATGAAAGAAATTTTCTCTGTGTAAGCCAATTTAGTCAAAGAAAATTTCCTATTGCGCAGACTTTTTAATTCAGAAATCTATAGATTTTTAAAAGATCTGGATATTATTAAAAGTTTCAAAATTGGAATAATGGACTGGGACTCTCATATTGCTAGAATGGATGACAAAAATCCAGTAAAGAAGATTCTTGTTGCAAGGCCCTTTAGTAGTCGGAAAAAAAGGAAGACCAAAACTAAGGTGGCTTGACTCTGTTGAATCAGATTTTAGAGTGATTGGAGTTAGGAACTGGCAGACCATGTCTAGAAATAGGTTGTCCTGGAGGAATCTTCAACAGAAGTCCCTGGCCCACCCTGGACAGTCGTGCCAAATATGATTAGGATGAAACCAATTTATTTAATTATATCAACTTATTGTATTCAATTCCAATTTTTGTCAGCTTGTGCGAGGATTCATATTCTCAAAAGTCTTCAATTACTGAATTATTGGCTGAAAATTGATCTCCATATGTTATATGCAATACTTATTTTCAGAAACCCGATATTACTTTTGTAACCAGCTATGGAATTGGGGTATTGTATGAAATACCAAATGGTACCAATTTGGTATTGTATAAGTACAAAACTTCAATGTCTAATGTCAATGGAATAGTAACCATTTTGATTTTCATGATAAATAATGTTAAACTATACAGCTATAAACCTTTAAATAATGAGTTTTCATTAATTAAGATTTGAATTATATTTATCAAATCTCATCTACCTCATTACCAACTGAGTGAATTATTTTCGGCGTTCTGCTCTTACAAAGTGTTGAATAAACCAACATTTATTGTTACAATGTCAAAACGTTATTTTATGGAATACTGGAGGGTCCAGATGTAACCTAGTGGTAGCGCATTAGTTTTGGAACTTGGAGCTGCTCGGTTCGAATTCCAAAGAACACCATTAAAATGTCTTTGTGTCTAAGCCGAATATGGACACGTTAAATTCATAGACTGGAAAAGCCTTTGAGAGAGGCTGGTAGAAGGTACGATCCCCAAGTTGTTGCCCCTGGAGATTCTCGTTCGAAATTGGGGTGGTATTAGGGGGTGGTGTTCGTTCACCTATACGGTGTCCTCATTTAAACACACTACCGATTCTCACAGAGAGTGTGCGAATGTTTTCATTAACAAGTGTCCCCCATTCGCAAATATGCAATGCTGGAGAAAGTTAAAAGTATAGACATATAATCATTACAACACTTCACAGGAATAGGATAAAATTTTGCTGAACGAGAGACTGCAAACATTATCTTTTTTTGTAACCAATGATGAAAAATATAAAAGAGACATAATACAGAAAATAGAAATTTTACCTATCTACATATCTATGGTTCCCGGTATAAAGGGCTTAAGTCAAAAAAGTGATCTTTTAGATATTTTTTATTATTGATAAAAAACAAACACAAATCTTTTGCCTTGTATAAAAGGCTTAAGTCTATCAATTTTTCATACAAAAGTACATTTCATTGAACAAAAAACTCAAGTTGAAATTATTGTTCTGCAGTTGGTATAAAAGCCAATGACTTGTTTTTGTCTTATGCCCTTTATACCGGGCACAATAGATATATTCAGAAAGTTTTCCCTTTAATTATATAAATGTCTAAAATATCACACACGTTTGCCGTAAACGTATGTCATTAATATTTAGTTATGGATTCGAGAAAAATTAAATTAGTAAATTAAAATATAAAAGGGGAGATATAATGATCATAAAGCAATACGTAATAAAGAAAATGAAGCTGAATTATGGTTTTCATAAGACATAAAAATTTTATACTTCTCGGGTTCATGCTGCTTTAAAGAGATTTTGAATAATTTGAATAATCTACATTCAGTCTGAATATGCATTGCAATCAGACACACATGACAATAGCTTTTAAAACAAGGTTGTATCCTATTGTAACGATGCAACCGCTAGACACTGCAAAAGATGAATATCTTTCTACATAACTGAGAATATATAGACTAAAAAATTTGCGCTTTTGTCTAGAGCAAAATATATAGGGTGTTAAAAAGCCATTCTCCTCTTTCAAAGAAATAAAATACGGTAAATAAAATTAAATACTTTTGAAACATAATATATAAATGGGTGTTTCAAAGTATCTTTTATTGAGAATTTTAAAGTAAGCTGTTTTGAACTGTAATTATCTTGTTTCATTTGATTAAAAGGGTTTGCAGAAGTGAGAAATTTTTTATATTTTTTCATTAAGTATAATAGATTATGTATTACATTTTAAATTTTGTATGAGGGAATGAAATTTTGTTTCGACTTCATTATAAACGTTCATTTTAGCAAATTAATAAATGTTTATTTTAATTACCTCTTAGACATGTAATTATGTTGCTGCAGTGATTTAATTCTAATCCTTCTAGTGTAAAAGAAAACAGATAAATTATGCACAAAATTCTATACTTTTAAATCACTAAAAAAATTTAAAAAGTACGTTACACATTGCTGTAATTTTCATTTTAGTATAGAACTCATTAAACATGCATTCCTTTAGAACAGAAGTCATGTAATTTATATTACCATTAGATTGATAAAATGTGATTCAAATGTCTACCTAAAGTACAGACAAATCCGTTCGTTAAACAGCCTCAATCGCTAACCCATTGTTCATAAACCCCGTCACGAGTGGGTATATTCATACTACAATCATAAAAAAGAAAGATGGTAGAGGAACATTTTAATACAGATTCTTGAATTTTAATTTATTTGAAATTATATTGCCTAAGTTCAACAGATATAGTATTATATATCGATACCTTGCGTGAGATGCCAGACAAGGTCCATAGATGCCTGCTTGCAGAGAGGATTGCGGCTCCAGTTTACTATGGCATCACAAGGGTTGAATTCCGACTGGGGTCGTCGTCTCCCAGGAACTAAATATGGAGGGCTTGAACCCTCCCCTTACCTCTGACAACAAGGAATGACAGCATAGTACGTGATTCATTTGTGTAGAAAATATTGAGATTTTAGAACATGAGCTTCGAACAACCCCCCCTATCCTTTTATGGTGTTTCTATATTAGTGCCAAACATTGGAAAGAACGTTAAAAAACATTTTTGAAACGTATGATTAAATCAAAATTTCACCTTTGTAAGTAAAGACAGCGTCACGAAATTAAATAAATCTGTGGCGTTTTGGCAGATGTTGATATGTCATTTTTTCACGTTTTTTGCAAATTAAAAGAGAAACTTTTGATGCGAAATATAAAGTCGTTCTCAATGAAAATATTCTTCAGTTAGTACTCATATTAAACCGCAAGCATATGGCTGGTCTTCAATGAAAATTCTTTTCTCCAATTAGGGAATACAATTTTGGGGTAGGTTGAGAAAAAAAGAAAACATCAACTTTTGCCAAATTAAGAATAACTTAGTATTTTTTCATAACTCTACTGCAGCTTTTCCCACATTGAAGAGTCAATTTTTTGAGTGCTATATCAACTTAAAATATAAAATTGAATTTTTCGGACATATCAACATCTTCCATAACTCCACAGAAATATGTTTCGAGACTACTACTGTAAGAGTCTATTAGAAAAATGGAAATGATTGGAAGAAAGTAATTAAAAACGGAACTTCCTCATAACAACTGGGCAACTGAAATGAAGCAATACCATTATTGAAGTGGGAAGACACCAGTTTGAACAGATTATCAGTAAAACGTCCTCAGCAAGAGATTACAAACTGCCCCAGTGCACTCTTCAGAAATGGTAGATGCGTCATCAGTGCTCAAATTTAGCTTTTTTTTTTTAGTTGTTAAATTAAATCAGAGAAGGGTTATATTGAAAGAATGTTATTGTCTTAAAATTTAAGATTACCAGTAAAGTTAAAAACATTTAATCATGTTAGCAAGATATATAGTGAATTGATCGAAATTCGCAAACATTTGGGAGCTGAAATATTATACATTTTTCGAAACTTGCGCTCTAAGAAAATATTCTAAGAAACTGAAAGACTTTTTCTGACTACAAACACGTATTTCTACCTTCTTCGTGATTCCATTCTGCATGCCAGGTTAAAAAATAGATTTTTCTATAAAAGTCTCTTATTTCCGTATTTGCTTGGTAACCCACATGTTTAGTGTTTCAATCTGGGGCAGGTAAGATGGAAAATGCTTTTTTTTTCTTTTGAAAATATTAGGTTTGGCAAATATGAAATTCTGAAGTATTTAAACAATTTTATGCCGGGGAATAAATTCAATAGAAATATATGTTTGTTTAAAATGGGATTTCATTTTATTGGCACATAAAAATAAACCCTCACCGGGAAAAAATATATGATGTGATATTCAAGAATTGATATTATATATAAAATAGGATATGTAGAACATACGCTTTTGATATATATGATTCTGTTATTTGAACAGTACTGACAAACTGAATAATGGAGATAGAAAAACATATTAGAAGAGAGATAATTTATTCTATAAAATAATATTTCTTTGTTTATATCATTCCTTGTGTTTGAAAACATCATGAGACAATTGATTAAATTTGAAAATTCTCGCGGAATTCCAAATTTTTTATGCTTGGTCAAATTATGTTTGAATGATGCTGAAGGAACTGGTCTTCAGCAAATCCCGGTTGAACACAAATTGTGTTTAGCATCAAACAAATAAATAAATAAATAAATAAATAAATAAATATATATATATATATATATATATATATATATATATATATATATATATATATATATTTAGTTATTTGCCAGATCTAGAAATTATTATTAAAAAAGAAAAAGATTCACTAACGAATACTGAACTCCCGTTGGTGAGGTGTTGTTTTCGCGGAGAGTTCAGTGTCACCGAATTGCTCGCACGCGCTGTCTGACGCATTCAGTAGGATGTTCGAGAAGGGGCTCTAGATGGTAGCCCACGCCTTTATATAACGCAAGAGAAAGAAATTACGCAGTTTTGGGGATATTTTTATAGAGATAGGACGTGCGTCTGTCGGGAGCTGGGAGATGATTGAAAATGGCGATTTAGCTGGGTTAATTGTGTAATTAAGTAATGTTAATTAATAAAGAAGTCTTTAAATGTTAATTAAGCATTAGTTCTTCCACTGGCCTACTGTTTTATGACTAAATTTAGAGTAATTAGTTTGTTTTAAAGGGTACGCGGCAAAGGACCGTGACATATATATATATATATATATATATATATATATATATATATATATATATATATACGCGCACACAATCCCAAGTTGGTGTAAGCTGCATGTCTTAAATTAGGTGAAAATAAAAATTAATTATTTTTCTTTCTGAAGCACATTCAACTTTTTGTAGTAGTCGAGTAAAAATAGCTTAAAAATTGGCTGAACCTAGAAGTAATTGTAATATAATTTCTCTTGATGGATTCTTATATAAAAATGTATGAAAAAGACAATGGTAAAAAGTCTACAACCCGGTGGGGCTGCGTGGGTCCAATATTGTGGATTTTCCAAAATAGCCACCGTGTTATGTGAACTAAAGTTAAGATCAACATGGAGGCATATATCATCTTAGATTTTGAAAGGAAACCTATTTTTGAATTGCAACTAGTGTTAATTCTAAATTAATCTGTATTATTATTTAAAAAACCATTTACATTTTCAAAAAATATCCATACTATTATATAAAAGAAGGTTTTGTGTGTGTTTGTGTGTAGTGATATATTTTCCGCAAGAGCGAAAAAACTTGTGAATCGACTGGGCTGAAATTTAGCATGAGATTAGTTAATACTCTAGGCTACACAAAGGACTATTCGTGTTTCAAAAGTCCCATCTCTTAGGGCTTCACCCCATTGACCGTAAAAGTTCCAATTTAATTCTTATGGACATTGTTTTATTTTCATGATTATAATGGAAACAGTAAATGCAATGCAAAATTTTAAAATCATTTTGCTTTTTTATGACTACACACACTCACGGACACTACCTTAAAAAATATAGTATAACATGTACTATAAAAAAACACAGTTTACATCTTAATAAAATTTACTATAAAATAGTGATTCATTTGTTTTTATCATAGCTATTTCAATTCCAAAAAGTTTTACTCTTATTACATATTACAGTGATTTCTTTTATTGCGGTTGTGGTCTAGTTAGTACTCTTCATCAACATTGACACATTCAGAATTGCAGCAGCTGATGCCTCGACAATCGGTGCAAGCACTTGTACATAACATTGCTTGCCTTCTACAAATGCATTGTCGGGTAGAACATCGACTTGTGGTACAACCGCATTTCACAAACTTCATCAAGTTGTCTGGCGCTGGTGCTTTTGACATTTTAATTGGTGTTAGCTTTCCTTGGCTTAGCTCCCAACCCCATTCTAGTGCGTCAATTTCGATGCCCAGCCATTGTTGAATTTTATGGTACACTCTTAAGCTGTGAAAAGAATTTGCATCTGTCGTTGGAAGTAATGATTCTGGTTTTACATGACTGGTGGATTTAGTTGTTTTTGCTGTGCACGTTCGAAGTCTAAGCCCATTCAAAGTTTCTTCAGACCACCTCGGTAAAGAGATACCATGGCTTTATTAACAGCATTTTCAATTTCATTCTTAGTTATTCCCACCAATTTGAAAATAGCAGCCTGCTCTTTAAATATATCACTTTCCATTAACAATTTATTGTATCACTTTTCCCAAGACCAAAAGACTTTGAAGTTGTATCACAACCAAGCATTGCGTGTGCAAAGAGTATGTGGCAACATTTATCTTCTCCAAGTATTTGCCTTATTCTCTTGATGTCATAGATAGTTTCACATTTGGAGGAATTTTTTGGCTGGGGTAAAAGAAAAATGTCATGGGAATCAGGGTGAACTTAATGAATAAGTAAGATCAGCAGATCTGTGTCGTCTCCAATAATTGCTGTAGGGTGTGTCTGAGCAGAAAAATACCTTCTTTCACAATCATAAGATCTGTATCTGTCTGCGCTTGTTTGACAGAACACCCAGCTGCTTCTAGTTTGTTCGCAAGAGGAGTTATGAAAGCTTGCTTGTTTATGCTAGTAGTAAAAATAATTCTTTTTTCATACTGATCTGCATTGATGGTAAGAAATTTACTTGTGGTCCTTCAAAACCTGCTCGCTTTTGGTGAGCCTCTGATTTGGTAGAGAACATATCTCGATAACCATCGAAGACAATAGTCACCTTCTCGTATTTCCTAAGATACTTCTCATAGGAAAGAAAAATGTCTTCAAATGTTTTCCCTTGACTCTAAGTTATTTGGTGAAGCAACCATCCCCATCAACAATAAAACGAAAGTTTTCAGGTTTGCTACTGTGGGGGGCAACTTTTTCATGAATAAATTTTGCAAGCTGAGATTTCCTTGACTTCCTCCTTAGCCCACACTTGTCAAATAGAGAAGCAGGATATTTGCAGAGCTCGTAGCAAAACACCTGAGTTAAGTCTAAAGCATTGTTTTGTGCATAAAGCAAGAGGCGTTGGAACAGTACCTCGGGATCAATAATAAATGTCTCGTCGTTTGATTTAACAAACTGAACTGATTTCACGAGCTTTACTTATTTATTCCTCTTGAAAGAGAACGTTGAAATTTTTTTGTCTGTCATTTCTTTAACGATTGTATTGCCATGGGTTACACCTGTTACGACATTGCAGAAATTTAAGTCTTCTTCAAAAACATACAGGTGTTCCACATAATCACGAACTTTTTCAGTGTAATCATTATCGCGTGAAATTCTTGAACTGAGCATGGATAGATGTCGATCGTGGACTTCTTGCTTTACTCCTGAAAAATCTTGCATACAACTGTTCACATGAGCACACACTAGACGTGACATTACCCACAGAAGGTGCTGCTGTTCGGTCATACCTTTACCGTGGGTCATTCCTCCATATACTTTAAAGTTCTTCGTTAGAACTTGTTCAATTACTAGGTCTGTTGAAAGGCCTCCCCAAAATCTCTCACTTCTTCTGACAACATGCAAGCCATTAAGGTTTTGTTACAGTGGATTGAAAGACACAGTGCAAAAATTTTTTTAGCGCGCATAAATTCAATTACAACAACACTACTGAACACAAGCATAACCTAGACAAGTTATTTACAAAACAAGTTGATATCACCATATTACACAATACTGTCAGCTGGTACAAAACAATCATTACTGCCAACTTAAAATCCATAAAGCTAAATTTCCTCAAATAGCAATAATAGATTACAATTGTTTAGGAGCTATTGTTTCCTAATAAAATGTTACTAAAAATACTTATTATATACTAAAATTTGCAAAATTTAATTTTTTAAATTTTACTAATTTACATATTTAAGCTAGTTGTAATACTTTATGACTTATTTGTTAAAAACCTAAAAATGTACGGCGGCCATTTTGAAAATTCCGCCACATTAGGCCTACGCACCTCCAGACAGTGGTAGACTTTTCCCCATAGTGTTTTTCAGGCATTTTTACATAAGAATCCATTGACAGAAATTATATTACAATTACTTCTAGTAGGTTAACTAACAATTTTACTCGACTATAGGGGATATCGCTAAATTTGGCTGAAATTTCATTACAGGGATAATTTGGTGCCATTTTAACCGTGTCGACTTGTCCAACAGCTGATGGACTGTTGTTGTTGTCTACGAATAGTGTATAAGAAAAAGTTTCAAATAGAACCAAAGTTCCGGATAACAGCAGCTGCCATATCAGGTGCCTGTGGACTGTAGAGGAGTTCTTACGGAGAAAAAATAAGCTTGAAAAGGGCAGCCAGAATGACGGGGTAATCAAACATATGTTCTAGAGATAGCTGCGTTTCTGAACAATTTCTACAGTTGAGAAAGGATCTTGTGCCTTTAGGGTGGATTTTCATACCCTTAAAGTGATTAATTCTTAATCTAGCTATTATAGAAGCAATTGTTCTGGGACAGTTGAAGTCCGAAATTAGTGGTTTCTTCTGCCATCGGGGGAGCCTGTAACCCCTAGAGGGCGGGTCCCCAGGTGGCGGATCGGAGAATGCCTCCACTGGAATTTCCATTGGGTGGTGGAAGGGAAATCAATACCTTCTGCGGGCCAACAGGTAGTTGTCTAACCTCATTTGAGGCAATGGCACCCCTCTTCTATGGATAGTGCAATAGTCCAAACAGTTATATTACGAATAAGGCCAGCTTCAAGATGGCGTTATTCACCTAGCTAAAACATCAAAAATGAAATAAAATGAAAAAAAGAAAATTAAGTACAAAGAACATTTTTCAGTGGTTAATGGAATAACTTCTAATGGTTTTTTAAACGAAAGGTAAAGTTAAATGCCAAACGAAATGGCTTAAAAACCAAAATCAAAATTTGCTTATTTTACTTTGACCATTTTTTTAATTGCAAAAGCACTTGATTGTAGATCATTGGCTCCCATGCATCAAAGCTGCATGAGATTGGAGCATATAAAACAAAAACAGAACTTCTGAACAATACAAAAAATACAAAATCAATAACTTAAAACAAGAACAATAATTGCATCAAAACTGCAAACATAAACTACATAGACTGAAAGAAAATCAGTCGCTGGATGTCAATTGCATCAACTCCCTAGCCCGACAATATCGACTGTATAAGTTTTCTTCGCTCAATGAAGAACTTAGCAAATGATCTTTGTCCATCTCAAAGTTCTGGTTGCACAAAGTGCACGATGGACTGCTATATATACCAATGCTATATAAATGTTTAGCAAGGCAATCATGTCGAGTCATACCTTAACCACCGTTATGGACTTTTTCCGATTACTTACTGTATTTTATATGTGAAGAGTATTTAATGTATACAGAAAACAAGCATTTTTTGCAATCATGAAATAATTATAAGAACGACAACGCAGGTCTTATCACCACAAAATTTTCTAGCTTGATGACAAAATTCATTGGTTAAGACTTAGTACACTTCCATGCTTCATCTAACAAAATAACTTTGAAATTATAATAACGCTTGTATAGCCATAGTTTTCTGGAATATATTTCAATATGACATTATTCCCGACCTTAAGCATAACATCTTATTAGTAACAAAAATGCAAAGAAACATTTAAGATTCCCCATCTAGTTTTTTTTTTGTAATTCTTGAAAAATCCCAAGGACGTTATAAATGTGACATTTACACACATACAATTCAGGTTTTCAATATCAACTTAAAATTCATAGCTATAGCATCTTACTTTTAAGCTCTTATCCGTTTATAAGCGTAAAATACTGCAGCTCATAAGGTTAAACACAGAAATGAACACGAAAATGATTTGCATATAAACTATTTTATAATATTATTTCAATCTTTCACACAAAAGTATTGAGAATTATTTTATATCCCATTTTCAAAAATTAAAAGAAAACGAAATATATATTAAGTATGGCTACACATAAATGTAAAATCCTTTAAACAATTTCAGATTGATTTTAGTGTTTCACAGTTCTAAAAATTTTTTACTTGCGACAAAAAAACATTTTTGTACTTAATATTGCAATTCGTTATTAAACGAAGGTAAATAACAGGTTCCTATAAAGCATTAATTTTTAAAAAAATTTTATTTAAAAGCTATTTACAATTTTACGAGGAAGCATTTTGACGTTTATTTTTAAAAATAATTTTTTAGCTAAATTTATAACACATTATATAAAATTTTATGTCAAATTATTTGCTTCATTAATATATTACAAATATAAAAACATAATATTTCTTCATTCAAACACTTTCAACAGGAAATAGATTAAAAAAACGATACTATGTACATAATTGTATATATTGTATAACTGTAAATATTTACACACTAATACATTTTATATATGTAATATTATTTTCATTAAAAAAGATTTGAAAATCTCCTTATAATTTATTAAAAATAGTTGTAACGTTAGCAGAAATGTATTTTCCCAAGGTATTGCTTAAAATGACAGCGAAATAATAAATATTTACTAAACTAACAATGGTCGTTACAATTATAGGAAATGGAATATTTTCGTCACATAATTTTTTATAGCAAAGTATTTCCTTCCGTCTATTTCATTTATTTATTTGACGAACTTTTTATCCTCTTTTTCGTTTTATATCATTTTTATTTCATATGCTAAAGCCGTAATTCCTCATTACTTTTGCAGACTGTTTCAGAACTTGGATTCATTTAATTTCATTGGCGGTCACTAGTTAACTACATAAAGCAGTGATTCTCAACCACTGTGCCGCGGCACTTTAGTGTGCCGCCACTGCGAAAACCTATACATTAGCGACAGCAGACAGGTAGTTCAATCAGTTCTGCGTTCGTACCGGGGACTGGCTGAACCAATGAGCATGACTATTACAGTTCGAGACTGGTAACTGGTAACCCTGGACATTTATAGTTCTGAAGTTTTAAATCTGGATCACGAAATGAGAGTAGCATTATCATCTTTATGCCCAAATATAAATGAAGTTATCAAAACACATCAAGCTCAATATTTGCATTAAATGAAATTTGCACTTAAATAAAAATTTTGTTTACTTTGTAATGCAGTTTCATTTTATATTTCAATGAAAATTATTTCGTATGTTATTTTTACAAAACATGTTATAGGTACATCAATCAATTATCCAAGTAAAATTCATTTAAATTTATCTTATTGTTAGTGTGCCACCAAATTTTTAAATTAGTAAAGGTGTACCGTGACCAAAAAAGGTTGAGAATCACTGACATAAAGGGTTAGCTACATTAAGGGTATTCTATATACATTTAAGCATCTCAAGCCGGATAGTGTTATTCGACGACCATCCATCTAAACGGCCATATTTTGTTCAGAACCGAAAAGGCACAATAGAGCCAATGTTATAGAAAGAACCTCTTTGGAGTGACCACTCCCCAAAAAGGCCACTTTTTTCGGAACCATTACTGGCCGCAATAGAGAAATTTCACTGTATACAGGCTGAATCTGAAAAATTGAGCAAATCCTTACAAGGTGATCGAACGAATCTACGCAAACAATTTCTTCATAAAAAGTATGGGCGGAACGCCAACAGCGAACCGCTAGGTGGCGTTTTAAGGGGTTATACGACTGTTAAAAGCGAAAAAGTATTGAAATTGTGTCACATTCGACATTCTATATCTTGAAAAGTATAATATTTAAAATCATAATTTTTTTGTGCTAATAGAACAATGTTTGATTCATGAATACCTGTTTCTTGTTTGATAGTTAAAAATAATTTGTGTTAGATAGTCATAAATAATAATCTGTTTGCTTTGGATAAAAGTGATATCAAAGCCAACGCACATAAATACTCCAAAAAAAATTGACTTTAAGACAAAATTTCTGCTTTTGACACATATTGCAGAAACGAAAGTTTAATTTGAACCTAAATTTGTATATATTTAAGGTACATTTCTATTTTTCCATGAAACTGAAAATAGTGCATTTTTTCTTAATAAATTAAATTTTATCGATGCATGAAATATGCATAAAATGGTATAAAAGGGTCGGTCCTCAAGAAAGGGGTGAAAGGAGTGTCAGGACATTGCAACTTGCAGATGACATACTGCGCTGGGTGGAAGATCAATCGGGATGTAGCCCGCGAGCGGTTTCCGTGCTGTAAACGTGCCCCAAATGACGGTTTGCCGTGTGCTACAGGTGGCAGGAATGCATTCCTATCGTACGCAGAAGGTACAAGCGTTGTCACCGGCGGACTATCAGCCACGTGTGGATTTCGCACGTTGGTACCTCCATCACAATGCAGCACAGCCGGATTTCGGTGCACATGTTTTGTTTACGGACGAGTGCACTTTCACTCGTGAGGGCGTTTTTAATACACACAACTCACACACGTGGGCATCTAAGAACCCGCCTGCCACACGTCCTCATACCTTTTCCAGCGGCGGTTTTCTCTGTTTGGGCAGAGATCCTCCATGACCATTTGGTTGACCCATACCTCCTGCCACACCGTCTGGACGGCGATTCATATAACACATTCCTACGAGAGGTATTGCCAGAGCTGCTGCGTCCGATTCCATGCCCCATCAGGTCGAGAATGTGGTTCCAGCACAACGGTGCACATTGTAGACACATTTTCGGATACTCATTATATCTAATTTTCAATTGACTTTCAATAACACGAAGCGAATGCCTTAGATTAAAAAAAACATAAATATTTTTGAAGCTTGCTAGATCTTATGGTTTCGACCATTGTAGACACAATATAAAACCTTTATGTCGAAATACACACACTGTAAATGTAACATATTATACAATTAAATCTGGAAAACAATGGGTTTTTCAATAAACTGTTATAAGGTTTATGAAACAGATTGCAACTCAATACCTCAAGGGTCTTATGTTAAAGTGATTTTGTCTGCACATTTCATAGATTTTGTGCTTTTAAAGCAGGTTAGATAACAATTCTTGGGGTCCTACGCAAACTGTCTGCTTTAACGGAATCTGAAATGTATTACTTATATTTCAGATTTAGTCTTCAATATTTGGGCGCAAACGTGATATGAAGAGGGCTAGATATATATTTGTGTTTTACTATACGATATGTATCATGTTATGATTTTTATCCTGGCCAAGAATTAGAGATTAAATGAAATTGAAGACGACCACGTGTTCAAACAATTTCTAACCGAATCATAATAATCCAGCGGATCGGCTTTTATTTAGCAGAAAAGCCTAATTATGAAACAGAGACCAACAAAACAATTTTAAGTGTGAAAATAGGTCATTATAACAATAAAAGGAAGACTCTGGTGCATTAAGTGTTTCTTACTTAATGCATCCAAACACAAATTTACTTTAGCTCTTGCGATATTTTCAGCAATGTCGAAACCTAGAATGACCACATGCAAAAAATATTAAAAAAGGAAAAAAAGATCTGTAGTTGTTTCAAAATCTGCCCCTGAAATATCATTGAAGGCCATGTAAATCTCGGGAATCAAATTCATGTTGATTAATTAATTTCGCCTTTTTGACTTTGGTATATTGGTCTTTCTAAATTTAGAAACTGTATGTTTTAAAACTAACAAATGCTAATACTGAGTAAAAATTAATTAATTTTTTTATAAAACTGAAATACCATTTTTCAGATTATTTAATAACGTTACCGTGTATATTTTTTATGAATTTTATAATCTTGTTCATTTAACGTATCCCAACGTAAATAAATCCAACCTAACGACGGGAGAAGATCACGGTAATGCAGGACAAATATTTAAGTTACGTTAAATGCATAAAAGTAAATGTAATATGCTGGTGCGGGGATAAAAATCCCGATAACACTTTAAATACAATACATGACTATAGATCACAAGCAAATATTGAACCTGGATCACGTATATTAAATCATACATCAAAAATAAATATTTATAGAAAAATAGTTAAAAAAATTAAAATTGATGTAAATAAAATTAATATTTCCTTTGTTAAAATAGACAAAAAAATGCAAATATATTTTTAGGTGTTTGCTAACGTTGCAGTCGTTTTTTTAAAATTATCATATTCATTTTGCTTGTCCCAAGGTAAAATCAACCTAACGGCGGAAGAAAATCACCGCCAAATTTAAATATACATTAACGCAGGGTAAATGTTAAGCAAAATTATGTTAAAAGAGTAAAATTTTATAAAAATTCTGGCAATAATAAAAAAATATGACTTATTTTTATTAAATGTGTGAAAATCAGATCTTGAACTTGCGTTGCATGTATGTTATATCACATGTTAAAATTAAATGAGTCGGTCATTTTGGAAAAGAGTCATATCCACTTTTCAAAAACTTAGCGTCATTTGTCTCTAACTTTTCTGGGGCCCCCACAAGTTTAAAAAAAATATTGAAAAATTGTATTTTTGCATCAGGAATCACGCTTTAAAAGCATAATAAATACTAAATTTAATGTAATTAATAATGCATGAAGGTGAGTTATAGTTTTTTGCTTCTCGTGAAAAATTTTAAAAATGGAAATGACTCCTTTTCAAAATGACCAATTCCAATATTTATAAAAGAACTAGCATTATTGCCCGGCGTTGCCCGGGTAGATATATAGATATAAAATATTTCATGCATTCCATCAAAAAAATACTGGGCTGCACTCCCGCTCTTCATCTTCATCTGGCCAGACAGAATGCGCTTAGCACATTTCTACTGAAATGATATACAAACAATAAGAAAGAAAGAAACTTTGAGCCTGCGGACCTTCGTCTGATTTTAAGGTCATTCCCAACCCTCTTTCTCCCGTGCATTGGAATTTGACGCTCCCCCTCCGTCATCCTCAAACCACCCCTCTTAACGCAGCTGGTCGAGGGGAATCCACAGGGGGTAGACGCACCTCTATCGGGCACAAAAAACATTAAAAAATTAATTTAAAAAAAACTAATGGAACCCCAAATTTTGTTTTTCCTGATTTAAGTTTCTCGGGTCCAAAACATTAACTGTGCCGAATTTGGTCCCGGTGGGTGAAACAGTCTATGATTCTATAGCGGACAAACAAACAGACAAGCTCTTTTATATATATAGATTATGGAAAAAACTCCTCTTAACGATGAAGATGCTCTTCATACCTATTTCAACAGAGCAACAGGCTGTTTAGTTTTATGTTGCTCTGATCAGTGCATATGTGTATTAACAATAATACATATACGCACTATTGTTAATACATATATATATTAACATTATTGCAGTTATATGTATTAACAATAAAAACAAATTTCGAGATAAAGCATAGCGCAACACTGTGTGAAATATTGCAGCATTTCTTAATCTAGAGAGTGACGACTACGTTCAACACTTCAACTGGAGATAATTTTTTTTCGACAACCATAAACTTAACACCATAAACAAAAGCGAAGTAACTTTCCCATTAATTCTTGGAAAACAAAAACAAAAATAAATTATCTTCTTATTTGAGGAAAAAAAATGATTGCATGAAATTGTTAAAATTTTGAGATTTAAAAAAAATTATTTTTGAATCGAAACCTTAGTCAAGAGAGATTCATGAGTAAGTAAGGCAAAAATTTATCATTTCATTGTAGAGTTAAAAAGAAAAGGGAAAATATCCTTGGATCATGATTTAGTTCTCCAAAATTACCAGCACGTTTTGCGAAACAATGTCGACATTTGAATTCTGATAATTATTTTAAAACAGGTATATACCAAAGCGCATGTTTTCATTCCATATTACGTATTGACTCACAACATCTGTTAGTTTATTGCAAATAAACTTGATGCAGATGAACATTTAAACGGGTTGATTAGTGATTAGGAACTAACAAGTCATTCGTATTCACGGAGGACATTATCCTTAGGCAAACTCAGAGGAGCTTTATCGTGTTACCGCAAATTAATGGTGTGCACAATTAGGTTTGGTAAATAAAACATTGAATCAAATTGGCAACGTGCATGGAAAATGTAAACATTCGGATGGATTGATTTCTAAGGCCTTTTCTCTTGTTTCTAAGAAGTTATTTTCATTGCTTTCTTAATTTTTAGGTGTTTATATATATATATATATATATATATATATATATATATATATATAGAGAGAGAGAGAGAGAGAGAGAGAGAGAGACGTTTGAATAGGAGGTGAACCAATGTGTGACTAGTGGTCTAGTTGTATTTATATTTATGAATTTTGCTATTTGAAATATTCATCATTATATATCTATGGTGTCCGGTCTAAAGGACTTATGTAAAAAAAAGTGATTTTTACCATGTTTTTATTAACTCGCTTTCTTGTTTGTGTGTTTGCCCAGTACAAATCTTGCAATCGATTTTTAACTAACTTCCCGACTAGCTAGACATTTGAAACTTTTAGAATAGCTCAGAACACGATTACAATGCATTCTTTTAATACTTTTAGCCATATTTAAGAAGTATTGAATTCAGTTTGAGTTAATTTTGTTGTTTGAAAATTTCTTATAATTACTCTCTTTGTTTCGCATTTGATCATTTTCTTTCAAGTTGATGGGATAATTCATCAAAAATTTTTTAAAAAGTATTTATTAATACACAGAATTGTCAAGTTTGACTCAACAGAAAATTTAAAAACGTGGTATATAAAAAGTTATTTTTATCTTGTAATTATTAGATATTTGTTAGTATTGATTTTTAAAAAATCTTTTGACTTGTATAAAAAGCTTAATTCTATCGATTTTGTATACAAAAGTACATTTCTTTGTACAAAAGACTCAAGTAGAAATTACATTTCTGCGATTGGTATAAAAGCCAATAACTTGATATATTTAAATCACTGTTTTTGACTTAAGCTCTTTATACCGGACACTAAAGATATATTCCTTCGAAATCTGAGAACTCCGCTAGAATAAAGTATAACCGAAAGGATAAGTGAATGCAATATCTGAAAATACATGGGTTAGTGCTACTACCCTTAAATTGTTAATGTTATCCCTTTCAGCAAAAACATGCATATCGAATTGTAAAGAGATACTATCTAAAGTTTGTGATAGATAGTCATTTAAGTAGGTTAACTTGCTACTGCTCACACTGAGGATGATATGGAGTATTTATGAAACATTACTTTTAGGAAGTCAAATGGCTGCCGAAACTAAATCTAGACTCGTAAAACATCATGGTGAGATTGCAACTGTGCTTAGAAGGATTTTGAAGTGGTTGTTCATTTTCTTTCCGGCCAAAAGAACCCATGAGAGGCTAAATATTGTGATCGCCCCTTTGAAGTAACTAGCACAAAATTGATCGAAAGAAAATTCCATGATGTGGTGATGAAGGATAGAAGATTCAAATTTCTCAGGATTTCGGTAGCTTATTAGAAAGAGAGTTTAGGGTATTTTGCACTAATATTGGAACATAAAAAAGTTGTTGACCAGGTCAGTACCGCGATTGCTAACAGGAGATCAGATACGTGAACGAGTGAACCATTCGAATCACTATTTGGAGTTGATTCAAAAAGATCCAGATGAATTTTTGTGTCCTTTCGTAACAGTTGATAAAACATGGATATATTACTACCAGCAAGAAATGAAAGAACATTCAAAACACTAGGTTGAAGCAAGTGATCCGCACCAAAGAATGTTCTAAGAAAAAGTTCCATCAAAGGGAAATGTTTTGATGTTTATTTTTATAAAGACGTACGCGGTATAATTTTTATTTTACTTGCAAATGGTAAATAAATCACCAGAGAGTTTTATGATTATTTATTAAATCCTTTAAGTAGTGAAATTAGGAGGAAAATAAAACATTTAGCGAAAACAGAACGGTATTTCCCGTTATCACAATGCTCTGGCTCAACCATCTGCGACTGCGATTGCAAAACTGTTAGAATTACACTACAAAAAATTATCCTCACCCTCCTCCATATACTCCGTATGAATGACTTATTTTAACAGTAGTCCAACTCCATTCTTGTTCATTTTGAGATACAGAGCCTTAAAGTCTAATGAGTGCTGAGAAATGATTACTTGAAGTCTAATTTGTAAGGCCCTCTGTTGGAAGCAGAAATCAGCTGGATTTGTACAGTAGAAAGGACTATTACAAACATAAAAGTGACGCTAACTTCATTTTTTTTAAAAGTGGATTTGGACCACTATTCAAACAAGGCCTTCATATTAGACCTCTCTCGGACTACTAGAAATTTGCATCAAAAGGGATTTATGAAACAAACGTTTTTCAGAGCTAGACAAATTTTACTTTTTGGAGAGGCTGAAAACGCTTAAAAGTCATTGGAACAAATATATCTACTTTATGGATATTATATGGAAAAAATAAAAACCTCTTTTTTTGAAAAAAACACACGTTATTTTCATTATTTTTGCATCGTCTTATCAAACAACCCTCGTACACACTTGTCTCAAGAAAGGTATGTCCAAAAATTATACCATTCATTATAAAAGATGACTTTATATATCAAGTTACAATCTTTACAAATTTTAAAAATTAATAAAAGAAACTTTAAAACATTCTACTAATTTTTCACCAAAGTGAAAAAACTAAAATCTCCTTTTAAAATATCTTCTTTGGGTTTCTGTGAGTAGAATGCAATCTTTTCGAAATTATTTTTAACTTTATATATTTCCATTAACTTTAAATTTGTTTATACTGTAACGGCAACGACGTATTGGAGTGAAAGATTATAAAATGCATATTAAATAATCCTACCTGTCCAAAAAAGTACACACCAGTTTATACACGCAAATATTTTTGTTTAGAATATAAACATCGTTTCAACATAGATATGTACAGAAGTGTCAATCACACTTGGGTTGCGGAATATCCTTGTGATCTAAGATAATGGAAAATGGGAAAATTTAAAGATTGTTATAATGACTCGTAATCACCATGGTGTGTGTATATATATATATATATATATATATATATATATATATATATATATATATATATATATATATATATATATATATATATATATATATATATATATATATATATATATATATATATATATATATATAATATATATATATATATATATATATATATATATATATATATATATATATATATATATATATAAATATATATATATATGTATATGTATATAAATATATATATATATATATATATATATATATATATATATATATATATATATATATGTATATATATATATATATAATATATATATGTATATAAATAAATATATATATATATATAAATATATATATATGTATATAAATAAATATATATATATATATATATATATATATATATATATATATATATATATATATATATATATATATATATATATATATATATATAAATATATATATATATATATATATGTATATAAATATATATATAAATATATATATATATATATATATATATATATATATATATATATATATATATATATATAAATATATATATATATATATATATATATATATATATATATATATATATATATATATATATATATATATATAATATATATATATATATATATATATATATATATATATATATATATATATAATATATATATATATATATATATATATATATATATATATATATATTACATAAAACTTTGTAAACAGTGGATTTTCATGATCCAAACCTTGAATATTTCAGTTCCAAAGCATAGCAAATTTTGTTCTCTACTACCATTTATAAAATATTTATAGAAAGGGGAGAATGCATCAAGCTTTCCAGTCGGACAAAGTCCAGATGTAGGAATAAGCCATTAAATAATTTTGCTAAATTCTGAGCGTTTAGCGAATTCCCAAGCTACATATCATAATACGTTATATCTGGAACCAAGAAGTTTCAGGCCACTGGTGATATATTTTACTACGTTTGTATGAAATCGTGCAAACAAACTCGTAATTAATGTCTGACAGGAGGCGTAAATGTATTATCGTGTTAACGTTTCCTCTGACGGTGATGGATCATATGTTTATTGGTCCATTTACTGAAATCTTATAGCTTGTTCAACGGTATTGAATCTTGCCGTATTTGCAAATTAGATAATACGGTTCAGGATCAAAATATGATGTAAATGAGTAGTAAATTTTGAATGTTGATAAATTACTCAAATGAGACTGGTTATGAAACATGCATGAGGAATCATATAAGAGCATTTGCATTCACATTCCTATCTGCTTACATGTGGTGTCGGAAATGTATAGTATCCAGGTCGGGAGTCTAGTATCGCTATTCGTGTCATTTTTCATGGGTGTGGATTTGTGTTCTAAAACTTATCTGCTTTTAGGTATGGACCCCAGATAAAGCGTATTTTTACGGGATATCTAGTTTTGTCTTGTTTGACTGGTACATATTTTACTGTCTAAGTACAACCTTTTAAGGGAACAAGGGACTTTCAACCACTTTTTTTGAAAATTTCCGATATTCTACTCTATATACAAAATGAGAACAGTAAATATTGTTTTGTACTACATTGAAGGCCCTTATAATTCGCAAAGAAGTATTCTGAGGCAGAATAAAAACTAATTGTCAAAAAATTGTTCGAAATTGCTAGAATTTTTCAAAATACTCCATACGCCTTAATTTTCGTCTGGTTTCTCCCAATTTTTTCACGATTGTTAATTAAAGTATTTATCGCAAATCTATGCATAATTTTTTGAAGCCAAAAATACTTTTCAAATTTATAGACCACGAAATAAAGTGGAAATATGCAAAAACGTAAAAAAGTAACATTGATTTTTAAAAATATGTTTTTGACTTTTGATTTATACGACAAAAAAATCAGTGCACACTTTTGTTTATATCTATATGGTTAACCTTGCATTAAAAAATTAAAGATTTTTAAATGTATGGAATGTACATGGAGCATATTGAACAATTCTAGCGTTTTTGATAAATTTTTGAAAAACAGGTATTATTCAGGAAAAACAAAAGTTTTATTTTATTCTAAAGGTCTGTAATGTAGTCAAAAGAATATTATTCTTTCTCATTCTGTATACAGAGTTAAAAATTGAAAATCAAAAATTCGAGGATGAAGATCTCTTGTACCCTTAACACATTAAGGTAAGAAAATAAGATTCGCATTATGGGAAACCGTAAGTTGTTTTGTTTTTGAGATAATTTTCTTGTCCTTATATTTTGCGGTCATAGAGTGATATATAGACTGATATAATTTATTTTATGTGTATATTATTCGTGAGACATTCGTCTTTTTGCTATTCACAGCAGTCTTGCTGACTAACTTATTGGGGAGAACCGTTTAGTTGATCCAGCATTGGTCCCTAAGCATTGGTCCAGCATTGGTCAGAGGGGACAACACGGTTACGACCATGGCTTATTCGGGATTTAAACCCAAGCCCACAGCGTGGAAGAGCACAATGCTAACCGCTAATTTAATGAGTATATTAAATGTGGTATTTATTCAAGGGGACACAGGACAAAGAAGCTCAAAGAAATAACTACAAATATGAGTTTATATCTAACCACAACAACTCAAATAATATTAGAAATTTTTTTTCTTTATTTATACATATAAAGTACATATCTTTAAATATGTCATATATAAAAATGGAAATTATAAATCTATAAATAATTTTCAAATTAGTAGTTTAGAATTTTATATGATTAACAGTTGATTAAAAATCACAAAGTGTTATGCGCATCATAAAATTAAGACATATGCTTACAGAAAAAAAAAATTATGGTCAGAATACACTTGAAATATATTTACCTGTAATGTAAAACCAAATAAATTGTAATAAATATTATTTAAATTAAAAAGAGATTAAAATTGGAAAACTTCAAAAATTATCATAATTATTTGCATAATTTTCCCATATAAAAAAAGGATTCCAGAACTGCACATTTTTCTCGTTTTAAAATGTAGAGTATCATGAAATATACATATGAGTGAAGTTTTATCAGTTTCCTATTGATACTTTAAAAGAAATGCTGCACACAAACTCAAAATAGCAGTTAATCATATAAAATTCCAAACTACTAATTTGAAAATTATTTATAGATTTATCATTTCCATTTTTGTATATGACATATTTAAAGATGTGTACTTTATATGTATAAAGAAAGAAAGTTTCTTTTTCTAATATTATTTGAGTTTTTGAGGTTAGAATTAGACCATATTAATAGTCCTTTTGTCGACCTTTAAGGTCCTGTGCCACAGTAATTCGGAAACACTAAAGCAGATAAAATATCCGTTGTTCGCAAAGTTATTCGATACGTCAAATTATGCTTCTAAGATCGAAAAGTCAAGTTATTCTCGTTAAATTCTATAAAAAGTATCTTAATTGTGTGTGTTATCCTATAAACTAAATGTGGAATTACATGTAATAAAAGAGTATATTAAAAAAGAAGACGCCTGTTTATAATGCAATAGTTGGGCCAAATGTTTTGAATCCATATTGATTATTGTCCCTGGAAACAAGATATTTATAGGAGAAACAGTTGCCTCAAGTTACACTCAACTTCTCTAGGATAAAGAAATCACTGCTTAACGGTAAGCTCTGTTGAGAAATGAAAGTGAAAAGTGTACAGATGGCGCTAACTGTCAACTAAAGGTCATCAAGGAATTTTTCAGTCAAGCGCTAACGCTGTATCTTGAATCCTCTTTCATTACTATTGGCATGCATTGGCCCGTATCATTCATAGTAAAAAGCCACATTCATGATATCATCAAAGAAATTTTATAATGTAAATAATGTAAATATACTTTTATTAAGTGTTATGTAAAATAATATAAACAAATCAAACTAACAAAAAAGTTAAAAAGCGAGCATAGACCGCCAAACATGTTAGCTTAAAACCTACCCTAGCAATGAAAACATAAAAAACTTTTCAATAAAAGATTGCGCTGTTGCTTCATATCCTCATATTGCAAATGGACAAATATAACTAAAAACAAATAATCCAACAGATCAAGATAATTATAAGAATAATTCATACAAAATCAAACAAAAATCAAACACTCAGGGCTCCACGCACCAGAGGCAAGATTCTGTAGTAGTGCCGGAACTGAACCAGAAATCGAGGTAACCGACTGGTCTCGTCATCAGGGAGCCTAACCAAATCAGTTACCTCAAGGGGAACTTTCTGAATAGGATGCAGGTATAACCAAAAGACATCCCAAGGCCACGAGATCTCCATTGAAACATTTAGTCAAAAGAAAATGAAAAGACACAGACAACTTACAATGAGGGCTCAACGTACCATACATGCAAGTACACGTACAATCCTAATTGTTAATGCAATATTGTTTTCTTTGACCTGAACGCAATTTTTACCTTTGTAAAATAATCCAAGTTTGGATTTTTTTTTTCTATATTTTGAAATTTTGCATTTCTAGCTACTACGGATCTGGGTTTTAACCATATTATTACCTTCTCAGCATTGCATTACCTATAAACACGGTAGACTGAAAAATGTTGCAAATGCGGATATTTTCGGCTTTTTTCCTGGGGGCTAACAAATTACAGCCACTCCAGTCCCCACTGGAAATATTCAGTTGTACGCCACGGTTTGTTGAGATAAACTTCGGTAGGTTGATAATCATTATAGTCCATAGACAGTCAAATTTTAAGCATGTATTTTGATGTTCTTCAAATGTTTAAGTAACGTAAAAACAGCCACTGAAAAGTACACTATTGGTTTATTGATAATATCTGGTGATCCTTACAGCATTTATATTCCATTCTAACAATTAAGGTATAATTATATAGAATGTTATTTAATGTAGATATTAGGGTTTAAATTGTTAGAATGTGTAGTCAATATATCAGACATGCAAGAAAGGTTACAAAATACCAAGGAAAAAATGTTAATTTCTAAAATTTATACAGTCAAACTTTATCATAAGAGATGAATATTAAATAAAATCCTGTCACCGAATCTGCTGAACATTTTCATATAAATTAAATAAACGTAGTCTATAGTAAGAATGTCGTAGGCACATATGTAAATGGCTCCTTAAATCATGTGTATACTTATAAAACCATGTTATATAGTACTTACTATAAACTCTTTTTTCGTTATACTAATCATAAACTCATTAATTTAATTTAAAATTACATTATGGGTCAATACAAAAGAATTAATAAAAAATAAATTATATCATACTGGTGTTTTATTATTCATATATTTAGAATAATGATTAAATTAACATGCTGCTATGTATTGCATTATTTGTATTCCTCTGGTCAACTTAAATTCGTTCTCATTTTATAGCGTAAAATTTTCATATAAACCAATTAAATATCATAAATTTCTTATATCAATAACATTTTGGTCAGAAAATGAAATCTTAATTATTTTACTTTAGTAAAAATTATTAAATTTAAATTTCACTATCCGAATGGTCCTTTTTCACTTCATGGTTAATTAAAAGCACTAGCTTTTTCTTTCAATATCCGAATCTTCCCATGAACCCACATTGATGAGTTTAGAATCTGTTTAAAAAAATCAGTATTTTTTGCACGTGTGGCGTTATGACGTCATAAAGTTTTAACGAGTTCCGTCTCTGGATAAACGGCTTCCCCGTGAAGAAACTTGACAGCGTATGCAGATTTAACCTAACACTTCTGTATGCGTCATCACTTCGGTGGTTATAAAAGAAGGTCGCCTTTTCTTCCGAGGTATGCTGCTACGAGTGCTTCTACTCCAGCCATCGTCTGCTAAAGTGTGCTGTCCAGCCTATGGAAAGCTTCGAATGAGGGCCAGCTCTTCTTCATGTTTTGTGTTCGTTATGCAAGGATAGATTCCTATGTTCTTAAAGTGACTGCCTACGTTGAAAATGTCATTTTTTGACTATTTTGGTCAATTTTTTTTGCAAGAATCATGCAAATCAGTCTTTTCTCTTTTCAGAACCGTTTTGATCTTCATTCTACATCAATTAGAAGCAGAGTTATAGTTATTTTAAAAATCATCGTCTGTTACAAAATTGAAGTGACAAACAACTTGTGCGACAAACAAATGCGTTTTTCTCAGAATCATGTTTTTTAGTATAAATCTCTAGCGTTATCATGATATCTCACATGATAATGCATATAATTTGATAAAATTTTCAGAAAATGTTTTAGATGCTATCGTTAATGAAATGACGTACAAAAAATTGATGTACAATAAATAGTTTTTCATTTGGGGTTGTTTTTATAAGGAAAGGAGTGATGAAATTTTTCATATTGGAACATAAAATTTTCTGTATTATTTTTGCATTTTAAAATTTCTCTTAGATTGTAGGTCCATTTTGAAGATAACTGTCATATGTATCATGCGTCAGATGGAAATTAAAATAGTTCCATTAGACTTTAATGCAGAGTGATAGGCGTTTTATCTAAATTTCATTAGAAATTACTTCAAATTGACCAATTTATAAAAAAGTATGGTATTTAGAGGTAAGTTTTTTTCCTTTTTTAATTTTTAAAAACAATTTTTAAAAGACAACGATCAATGTATGCAATTGATGTAAAATAAACAAAAAAATATATTTATAAAAAAAATCGGAACGTTTTTATGGACAAAATAATGTAAAGAAAATATTCAAATTGAATCTAATAGAACATACTAAAGAATATAGTACATTTAATATAGTACAGTTTTAGGAACATATCTTTCCTTGCATTTTAATATATTTTTGGATAATGTCCAATCGTCTGCCACATTGTCAAGAAAAAATTTTTTTTTGTCTATTTCGTTGTATGCATGTGACGATAAATTAATTTAAAGAGCCAGAAAAAGAAATCACGTGATCAGCATTTAATAAATTAAATTCTAAAAATTAATATTTAAAAATTCACCAAAAATCAGAAAAAGGAGGTAAATATTCGAAAAAGATTTTATTTTAAAGGAATTTTGATGATCTTTCTCGTGATATAAATTTTATAACCCTCAAATTATTATTTTAAAAGCAAACTTAAAAAAAGTTACTAAAACAGATTAAAAATTTAATTTAAAAGAAATCTAAGAAGACTTTTTCCAAAATCTTTCTTAGTGCACCCCTATACTATAAGAAGAATCGCCATGAAAAATTTCAGCCCTTTAGGTCCAGCGGTTTGGTCTGTTCGTTGTATGTCAGTCAGTCAGTCAGTGAGTTACGGAACTGTTTTATATATAGAGATAATGCTTTTAAGTAAACTTATTTAGGAAATTTAGTATCATCTCTTAAAAAAAAACTTTTTAATATATAGGGTGGTTATAATTAAGGTTCCACTTGGAAATGATCATAAAAGGAAAACTACTGGACCAAATGTTATCAAACTTGGTAATAGTTTAAAGGAGGTCATGGGAATTTATTTTCCGCCAAAAAATTCAAAATATCACCACCAGGGGGGAAATGGCGCTGTATTCAATATTGTCAAACGAAATAAGACATGAAGATATCAGTTTAAAATGTGCTTAATCGTTTCTGAAACGTGTTACAAAGCATCATTTTCCTCCAATTCTGCAGTGCCATTGGCCCTCGGCGTATTCCTTTTCCTTTGCAAAGCACGCCGTTCATTGCTATCGCATTCATAATAACATTTAACGAGAAAAGCACGGTCTCGCATGGTTAGAGACATTGTCGATTCGTAACAATGAAAACTCTGACAAACAGCCTCACTTTTATCTGGAAAATCAAATAACGTGTAAGGCGCATCTGCATAAATCATTTGCTTCATCCTGAAGTAAGCCAGTTTCAAGCCATTGCGGTTTTGCATAACCCCATAAACAGTATAGTTTTAGAAAAGAATAAAAACGCTTTAAACCGTTATCATGTCTTAAGGCCGAATCCAGATTTCAAAATTCACAAATTAGAGATCTGTAAGAAAACGATTTCTGTAATGCGCACACTTTAAATGGTAATTTTGTTTGGGTCAATGTTTCTTAAGGATATACAAAATGTTAAACTCATGTAACAAAAGGTTAATTTATATTCCGACCCTTATTTCGTTTAACAATATTGAATACAGCGCCATTTCCCCACTGGTGGTGAGTTTTTGAACTTTTTTTTTTTGGCGGAAAAGAAATTCTCTTGACCTTCTTTAAACTATTACCCAGTTTGATAACATTCGGTCCAGTAGTTTTTCTTTTATGACTATTTCAAAGTCGAACTTTAATTATAACCACCCTGTATATAATTTTCAACAATTATGATTTATTTATTGTAATACCTATTGTACACTCCTTTAAAAAAACTATTATGAATATATTGCATCATATTAAAAATATCGACGATTAGAAATCCATATCGCATGAATTTTTCAATTTTTTTTTCATTTGATATATTTCCAGTAATTTACATTCCATAGTACTGAATTGTAAGAGAGCCTATCAAATTCCATTCACTCTATAGCAAATCTGTACTGCGACTGTAATCGCTTGCACAGTAGGCTGGTTGCATTTGAGAGAATAAAACTAACATTGATCTTCTAGATGGGTGGTCGATAATTGGTCATTCCTCTCACATTTGCGCTATTTAATTTGATGTGAATTATTGATTAGATCTGATGTTCGATAAATAGTATATCAGCAAAGCTGTTGGAATTGATTGCATTACTATCGCTGATGGAACTGCATTTGATGGATTGTAATTGATCGTCTAACAGTCCACCGGGATTATTTTCCTTTCAAGGCACATGTATATACAGTTGTTATTAGCATTGTGCAGTAATAGCATTACTGTGCCAATGTTATAAGATCTTTGAGTAAATTGCAATCATCATTAATGTTAGACGTAATTCCTTTTACACTGCACTTTCTGAAATGCACATTACGGACATGAAACGATAGCAATTTGCACCTTAAATTATACGTTTTTAATTATCTACGTGCAATAAGGCAAAAATACATGTTGATCTCGTTTAACTGCATTTGCGCAAAACAAACGTCAGCGTACCTTCTAGTAATAACAGAAATTTCAATACATAAAACTAAGTATTAATCATACACATCTCAGATCATTTTCTAAAAAAAATGTTGGCTTTTATTTTCATAATTAAAATACGAGTACATATTGTACCTTACAGGACATGTCGTTAATTTTTTACGTCTTATATGGTACAAATATATGCTGGAGATCTTTTGACTGTATCTACGAAAAACAAATGCCAGCGTGATTTCTAGTAGCAATAATGAAGTTTTAATAAAACAAAACTAAGTATTAATCAAATAAACAAAGAGTTAATCATACGCGACTCTGATCATTTTCTAAAACAATGTTTTTTATATTTTATTTTGCTAATTAAAATACAATTTGTGCGTTACAGGACATGTAACTAATTATTTACGTATTATATGGTACAAATACGTCTTGGAATTCTTTTAACAGTACCTACGAAAAACAAACGTCAGTGTCCCTTCTAATACAAATAATAGAAATTTCAATAAACAAAACTAAGTATTTATAAACAAAGCCAAGTATTTATCGTCAAAACCAAGTATTGATCATACGCATATCTGGTCATTTTCTAAAGAAATGTTGATTTTTATTTTGGTAATTAAAATACAAATATTACTTTACAGGACATGTCTTTAATTGTTTACGTGTAATAAGGTACAAATATGTGTTGGGGCTCTTTTAACTTCATCTACAAAAATAAAGTGTAAGCATACCCTCTAGCAGTATTAGAAATGTCAATAAATAAAACTGAGTACTAATCACACGTATAACTTATCATTTTCTGAAAGACATCGGCTTTTGTTTTGCTAATTAAAATACAACAGGTGAAGTTTTTAAAATTTCATTTTTAAATTTCTGCTGCCTATATAAATTGTGCATGACAAATAACTTTTATACTTTCTTTAATGGAAATTTCTTAAAAGAATATGGCATTTGATTGTTTCACACATAATAATTAAAAGAAGAAAAATGAGTGTTATTTAGCATTATTTAATCAGTTCAAGATAAAATACTAAAACAAGCATGAATAATGTTTCCAAGAAATATTAAATGATCATATTAACTGCACTCTTATTTATTTTCAATTATTTAGCAGCATTTGGTACATTTTTCTACTCGACTTTTTATTTCTTTAAAAAGATAGTTAAGATGTTAATTACCTTTTAGTCTCAAAAATAATGGTGTGGAACAAAGAATAAAATTTGAAGACATTTGAAGCTATTTGTCAGAAATAATTAACCCCTCAATGATGTAAAATAATTTTTAAAGAACACTTGAAATCACAATATCGCCATACCTTTGAAATTACTTTTACTACTGAAAGAAATAAAAATTACTTCCTTGGGAAGCTAATTTAAAATTTATAATGAACTCATCATTTACCATAATCATGAATCCTTTTTCTGTAACTCATTCTTAATAATTTTTATTACATATAACACTTTAAAATAAAATTTCGAGTTAAAAAATTTACATCCAGAGAGGCATTAAGATTATCTGTTCATGCAGCAAACCGTAAATAATATCTTCCGTAAAAGAAAATTTGAAAGTATAAAATCTATTATATGCTGTCGTGTAATTTAAAATGAAGATAATTGCGCAATTTAAAAAAAAGCCATAGATGTTTTGGTTCAAAACGCCTGTCTAATGCTGATAATCTAAGAAACATCTATAAATTTTACAGTTTAATTCTGGTAATTAGATAATAACAATTTTACATCTGTCAGATATCCTGCTTATATACTGCTGGTTTTATTAACTTCGCAGTTTTATTAACTTTTAAAAATTAAAAATTAAAATAATTTGTAAACATAAAAGAAAGACCTATTTAATATACTCTTAACTAGTGTTTAGTTTTTCCTGCCACATAAGTTGATAAATGTGCATATTAATTTTAGAGACATAAGATTTAATTAGTTTACATTTTAGTTTAATTACATAGTAAGATTGCATATACACTTATACATAGGCGTTAACACAAGATAAAAATTCCGAAAGCTTATCTAATTGGTTCATATTCTTATGAAAAGAAGTGTCGATTAATGCATTATCGTAAGTTTGCAAGATTCCTGTGGTTGAGACTATGATAAACTGCTATAAAGAAGGTAAAATTAATTCTTTAACATCAATGAAAAATTTATGTTTATTTAAAGGGGGTCCAACTTCTAGTACGAATTCCTCAACGTGAACACTTAAGGCTGTTTTAACTTAAATACCAACATGATTTAATGAAACTTTTTAATTATTTAGGCAATCGTATACTGTCCAGCTTTCCGTCGTAGCTTGGCTTATCTAT
This sequence comes from Dolomedes plantarius, assembly GCA_907164885.2. NCBI lineage: Eukaryota > Metazoa > Arthropoda > Arachnida > Araneae > Dolomedidae > Dolomedes > Dolomedes plantarius. Next base: position 118,473,969 of record OU015498.1, on the reverse strand, counting down.
TTACAATATTTCAACGGAAAAATTTCGGTATCCTTTTCAATCAAACTTCTGTAACTAACCCGTTAGCGGTCGCGCCCGTGTATAAAGTGCAACATTTTCGCAATTTTGAATGGTTTGTTTTTACAAGTAAAGTTTGAATGTTCTAAGCAGATTCTACTTAATGCTACAACCTTTTAAATGCAGGTCTGATTTTCTGACCCTTGTATCCCTTTCCATTCATTGTTAGTCATGATTTCACCGTGGTAAACCAGCAATTATACTGGATTGCAATACGACAAAATTATGAGTTGATGTAGTAAATCAAATGTGAAGCTATTACACGGTATCCCGCATATCACGAAGATGGACAATCTCATTGTTTTTTAGGTTTTGGGACGTAATAGGAATCGATTCGCAAGCTGTCCTTAGATGCATTAAACCAGACAGTTTTGAAAAAAAGCGATTGCATCTGCATTCTTTGGACTTTAATTATATATATATATATACAGTGGAATCTCGATCGATCGTTTTCGGATCCATCGTTTTTCCGTATGTACCGTTCATTTTATCCTCTCCCAACGATCATATTGCTTTGTTATGTTTCCGCATTTATCGTTTTCCCGCATTTATCGTTCATCTCAATCGGTCCCCTGAAAAACGATAGATCGAGAGTCCACTGTATACACACACACACACACACACACACATATATATATATATATATATATATATCAATATCTCAATATTATCAGCATTTTATATCTTGTCATAAAACGCAGAATTAATATATTCAATTTGAAAAAAGAAAGTTTATTACAAAAGGAATTATCAAGGTTGAAAGAGACGTTGCACTTTATGCCACGCGCGCCTGCTGGTGTACCCAAAATATTGGTGAGTCCGCTGAAGGGTTAAATAACGATCCCGAGTTCGATTCTCGTCCATATCAGTAGTCGTTACAAACTGTTGACCAGTATTTGTGCATATACGTGCTAAAATGAATATCTGACGGGGTATATTACCTTAATCGTTTAGAATGGGTCAAAATATTAAACTGTCACTTATGTCAGTAGGAAGATGTGCAATTTCAAAGACTATATGGCGAATACAGTCACTGTACAGTAAGTCAATAGTAAGTAGTTTTAAGTTAGTTAGTAGTAAAAGAGAGAGAAAAGTACATAAATATTGATACAATATTTGATGAAATGCTTCCAAAGGCTTAGTATTTTTTCACTAATTAATCAGATAATTTTAGACCACTCTACTTATATATTAGCATGTATACATGTATGACTTATAGATCTGAATTCGAATTTTGGTCAACCATTTCTCCAATTCGGAGGATTCTTATCGCGAATGCACTACAGAAATGCATACAGATCACGTCACCATATGACAGAATATTCGCAGATGAGATTTGCGCTGCGCTAGCAGAGGAAATGATTTATTGCTCGCCAACTTTCTAGATAACCTTGTAATCGATATAACTACTGCTCTGGACGATTGTTATTGTAATATTCATGAATTTCCTCTTGAATTCTTAAATAACTCACTCAACTCACGAGTATTATATGATTAAACAACGTAATTTTCATCTTTATCATAATTTAATTATTTTTGAACTTTAAATATTTTCCAAACAACTTTTATTTTAAGAGTAGAATTTCCTGTATTCCCTAGTATGGACTAGAGCAGGGATCACTAACCTTTCTGTGTTTGTAGCACCCTTGAGAATGAAATTAGAATTTTGAGAAAACCTTGTTAAAGTATTAGTTTACTCAATTTTTAACGTAGGATTACGTTCCTCCATAACGGTCCCCCGGAAAGCAAAATTTCAGACGCTAAAACTGTCCTTCCGTACCTCGCAAGCCATAACTTTGGCAGCGTGCCAAACCCAGTCTATATCGCTTGGACAAGCAGTAAACAGTTAAACAGAAAAGTACCAAAATGCGTCAAAATTTTGACATACATACGTATATATACATATATACGTACATATATATATCCATACACACACATATATATATATATATATATATATATATATATATATATATATATATATATAATATATATAGTATATATAATTATCCCTAAATATTGTGATAACTTCCAAATGTCATATAATCCAAACTGACAAAAGATAAATAAAGTCTTGATGAACACTAAAGTCATTGAATTAATAGCCAAAAAGGTCGCGTAAAACTGTGTGTGTGGCCATTGATAGCGATGAAAAGACTATAAATCTTGAAAGATAGATGGTTACATTAAGTTCAAGTACTACTTTATGGCCCACAATAAAACTTTGAAATAATTGTCTAAGTGGTATCGCAAACGAAAATTCGGGTGGGGAGGCACTTGGTATAATGTGAACATGAGCAGTGAAATATGGAACCAATTGGGGCCGGAACTGTTAAGATAAGAGCAGCCCACTGACCAATGAGAGATAAAGGGACAGGCCAAAATGACCCCGGGAAACGGACACATGACCCCCCCCCCAAAAAAAAAGGTCGACAGATTTCGCTTGCTGGTTTCCGAGCACTGACCCTGGAGAGCCTATTGCGCTGTCGTGGAGACTTGCGGAGGTTCCGAGAGTCTGACATGATGATGCCGAGTCTGACCTGATGTGGGTACCTGTCAACGGAAGCTGTTATCGCTATATTCTTCAACAGTCGTAGGTGCCTCCCGAATGAACTTAGCAATATTTGCTTTGACTGAATATTTAGCCTCTGGATTCCTCATGTATTAGTTGATAATATGAATGTAAACCTTATTTTATTACTAATTTTACTTAAAAAGAATTTCTAGTATCGTCAAATAAAAGTATGATAACAGCCAATTTACTATGTTTCCTTGCTTGTCCCACACATGCACGCATCAATTTATTAAGGTTCTATTCTAACCTATACGGACAACATATATAGACCCCTGACAACACATTATAAACAAATCTGTCAGACTACTAAACCTCTAGCTATAAAGTATCTGGAAGATTTGCCTATTATTTTCGGAACATGCCAAATTAGGTACCTTAATCTACATACATGACTTTAAGCCCGAGATAGCCTTGGTAGCGCTTTCGGCTCTGAACTGGGCGTGCTTTACTCAAATCCCGACGAACGCCATTAAATACTGTCGTTTATAAGCCGGATATGGCATATTGTATCCGTAGAGACCGGAAAGTCAATCTTAGATGCAGTGGGTGGGGGATTATGAGAGCCCTCTAGATGTCGTCCATGGGAGTTATCGACGAAATTGAAGTAATACCAAGGAAGCAGTGTTTATTAATCTTTATGGTGCTGCCATTTAAAAAGCAGACAACAATTTCTGTGGTTCTGTGCGGAAGTTTTTGGAAAAAGGCCACCGTAATATCCCCCACTCCCCTACCCCCCCCCCCCAAAAAAAAAAAAAAATAATTCATGACTTAATAAATGCAAGAATTAGCTTTTGAATCCAAAATGTCGATAGACACCTGTACATGAAAAAAAAACAAAAAAAGTGAAGCATATGAGTGCAAAATTAAGTGACTTTTTATTAATAAACTGTATACTATACGAATGATATTTATTACTGCAGAATAATTCGACGTAAATAATGATCAATACATTCGTTTGTGATTTTACAATGCAGCCATGTCTCCATTACATGCGCAATGAGCATTCGCAAAGCAGAAAATGATTTATTACTTATATCGCAAACTCTTTAACAATTTTACGCAATTCATCGTCCATTGAAGACGAATAACCTATTTACATCCATCAAACTCAAAATATTTAACTTATCGACTGCAAAATGACAAGCACTCATGAAAATTAAATCTAATTGAAGAGATAATATCTGGTCGGAGCAAATCTTATCTTTTATAAAAGCCATTATGCATAAGTAATTTAGCAAGGTCTATTTATAGGTTAGAAATTTATCATAAAGAAGCAACTAAATTCATGAATGCTTTCAGATTTTCTATTTATGTTACGAGGTATTTTTATTACGTTACTCAAAATTGTATGAAGTTATTCGAAAAATGAGTACTTTCCCGCATTTTTCCATAATGTTAACTGTGCAATGAAATCATATATTACCACTCAAAAGCTAAAAAGTGCTTAAATTATATGGTTTTCTCTGATTATATTTGATATTTATAGCATTATAACACTGTTTATAATAGTATATGATTTGTTTGGTTAGCACTAAATATTTTTTATAAGATGACATTTTGAAATCTTTTTGAAAATAAGGTATTTATGGCTCTATAAATATTCAAACATAAGCCAGTATGTCCTGAAATTTCAGGAAATATTCTCTATAGACTCTCCTGAATAACGTCTGAATATGTAGATCTCATAGCAGCAGTGGACTTCTCTTTTTATTTTAAATATATTTTCACATCAGCATAATGTTTTTACAAAACCAGGAGGTGGTTTTCAAAAGTGAGAGGCGAAATATTTAATTCCTGAAAAACTGAAATTATTGTGAAGGGGTCCTATTATCAATTTAAATAGTTGCTTAAAATCAAGTGAATAATTTGTCATGATAAAATTTATCAAAGTAACGGGAATTTATCAAAGTAATGATGTTATTATGGTTTGATATTATGGAATAAACTCTCCACGATTAATGGTTCATGAATCTATTACTCAAATTTTAAGCATTCATGCAAAAAGTTATGTCTAGTCAAATAAGTAATCATGTATGAAAAATAAAACTGTAAGAATTCATTTTATATTAGGTAATACAACATCTCTCTGTCATGATTCGCCTATAATGTTGAATTGCACACATCAATAAATTTCAAAATGTTCCTCTTTAATTACGAGATTATGCGAAAAATGTGAGGCGGCTAAGAGACATTACAAATATGTATTAACTCAATATAAATTTATCTATGACTGAAAGTATTTGTCAAGTTATTTATAAACAGTAATGAAGAAAGCGAGTAATATTGCATTCTGGAGTTGTGTGGGAGTGCAAATGTTCGCAGAAAATTTCGCAGTTTAATACAGTAGTTAATTTTTTTGTGAATAAACTTGTCCCTTGTCTAGTTATATAGTGGGTGGTAAGATTTTGCGTTGCAACAAATTGAACCTGTAAACCTACTTTTGAATCTTGTATTTTTATCATTTGATAGTGTGGTAAATTAAAACTAAACCAACTATAATGATAAACATTTATGAATATACATATTTTAATGAAATTATTAAATTCAAGACCTAAAGTACAATTCAAAGACAAATCAAATTTCATGAAAAGAAAGAAACAAAATTGCAAAATTTTTACTTAACAAGAAATTAATAATTATGACAAGTGTAACTTATAGTCATTATATGAAAAATTAATTAAATTTAAGGTTTTAAACATCTTTAGTTTCACTAAGAACGTCTTTTTAACGCCAAGTGTCATAATACTTAAGAGATTAACTATGCATGCAACGAAATTTTAATATTTTTAGAAGATGCAATACTGTATTATGCAATTGGTGTAACATCTTTTCTTTGTATTTCTACTCAGAAGAAATACAAAGGCAGCTGGTATTGCAATAACACTGCGGAGCATTGTTATTGCAACACCAACAAAGACTCATTTTTCAATGCGTTTTTCAGGAGAACATTCAGGAATGTTGGAAATCTTATGGCCACAAACCCCTCAAGGAAGCAGTAGCAAATTTCAAGATACAGACTGGATACGACGGATTGGCAGAACATCTGTTCAATATGGGTATATTTCCAACCAACGTTTGCCCGATCTGCAGTGCAGGCTTTATGAATTCGGATCACCTCCTAACTTACTATGGACTTGACAGAATTCCCCAGAGAAATGGAAACATCAGCAAATTGTATTGGGATGCAAGGACCAGTATGAATTATCTTTGTGACTGAAATTTTTGATTGTGTTTATTTTTCTAGTTTATTTTGTTTCTAGTTTTTACTGTTTGTTTCTAGTTTATATTGATTTTTTGTTTTGTTTCCTGATCCTTTGTAATGTTGTGGGCTGCCTGATCTGTATGGATTATTTTCCGGAATAAAGCCATATGTAACAACAGGATAATTGATTAAACCATTATTATTTCCCCATACAATGCGGAGCATTGTTATTGCAACACCAACAAAGACTAAATTACAGCAATGAAATTTAGTTAAACTATGACATAGGGTACAATGTATGAATTAAAGAAATTACAGAACTGCATGTCAACAGGATCATGCTAACATCAGTTTTTGTAAGGTGTTCTTTTAAAAGTATAAATGATCGCACATTTTGGACATTGCAAAGAGGTATAAAAAATCTGATTGGAAGTCTGTGAGTTGTCTTCCTTGATGATTCACATTTCTTCAGTTGTTCAACATGTATTCACGTTTCTTCAGATATGACTGCGGGTGATGACATACGAGCCTATTTTAGAACAATTTTATCCCACACGTATTTTATAGGAGATAAATCAGGCGACCTCGAATTGCAAGGAAGAAATGGTAATTGTTAGTAGCGGGAGAAACAATTCGGTCGACATGATATAAAACATCGTCCTGTTGAAAGATATCTCCAGGGAGGGTATTTAAGAGTGGAAGAACTTCAGGATCAAAGACCTATCTGATGCACCACTGACTTTTTATAGTACCTGCGATCCGTATAAGATGAGAACGGGAATAAAATTAAAAAGCACCTCAAACCGTTACCATAGGAAAATGTCCAATATGACATTTTAGTATGCACTCTTATAGATGCCACTTGTTTTTGTAAACATTACAAAATGATTAGTAGATTCAAAACCGCATATAATATTAAGAAATTCGATAACAAAAACGTCTTTGTGTACGGTCTCCCCTAAATGCCTTATAGAAGACTTTGTATTAAAAGAACTTTAGGCTGTCGTAGAGAGAATACCCAAGAGAAAAAGTCTTGGACCTGATGGCATTATGCTCAAATTTTTAATTTCATGGACCAATTTGCGGAAAGAACAGATCGTAAGATCTTGAATTCTGTTTGGAATTCTCACCTGACCACTTCTTCGAAGCTGAAATCATTCCTGTTCTCAAAGATGGAAAAAATCAACTCTTCTGATAATTTCACACAAATTTCTGGTGTAGGTGTATTTTCCAAACTGTTTGAAAGAATGATTCTTGGAAAACTTCGTTTATTTGATCTTCATAGGCTTCTTTGGGTAATCAAGCTAGGTTTAGAAGAAACTACAGTAACATGGGACTTATTGTAAGTCTTTCTCATGAAAGACAGGTTTGTTTTCAGAAAAGCCAAATAATAATTAATGCGACTTTGGACATCAATTGACCGAGTCTGAAGGTGGATGCTCCCACGGAAACTTTTTAAGCAAGGTGTTACTGTTTGAGTTTTCCTACACATCATTTCTTTTTCGGCCTAAAGACAAAATCGTGTAAAATACAATGGTTCAGTTTCATGACTTAGAGAAAGAGGACGGGTTTGTACTAAGCACAAGTGATCATTCATTTTTAATGCAGTAATTGGCGCCATTATATTCACCATTCAAGCAATTCCTGGTTACATTGCTCTGCTTTGCGCAGGTGACCTTGTTATATTAGCAACTATCAGTAATTTGGGTTCTTTAGAAGTTTTCTAAATTATGCACTTTTGATTCAGATTCCTTGGACCAATGTAGATATATTGAAATGATAGTTTTATAGTAAATTTATTTTTTGCTGTATAGAATTTGAATTCAATTTTACAATTGGTTTCCTGATTAACAAAATATCTAAAGAGGTCACGATCAAAATTAGCTTGAAATAAAGAATTAGTCCGCTTCCTTGTTAAAATTTAAAAAAATTACAACCTGTAGCATAATTGATAACAGTTCCAATCTCTAGTTTTTCTCAAAAATCGTGCAAATGATGTTTTTATAACTTCTGGGCTCTTTATTTACACATTAGTCAGCAAAAGTGTTTATATATTTATATATATATATTTTGACTTCGTGTAATGTTATTATTTCTTCCCGCGAAAACAGATATAAAAATGAAAAGAGATTAGAGATGAGCGGAAAAAATCTTGAAATAAATTTCACTCAAGCTTATCTATGAAGTAATATTCAGTGTATATAGTACATCAATTTAAAATGGAGTAAACTATCATAAAACCCCTCAGCAGTTACATAAAAATATTTTCAATGAACAGGTCCACTTAAAAGAAGTATCGGAAAAGTCTTCATAAAAATATCGTCTTTTTCCCCAAAATGTTAGTTAAAGGAATTTATAAGGTAAAGAAATTGTTTTTACATTACTTGTGTTATCTTTAATGTTAGAAAACTTGCTGTCGATACAAATTACTCACAGAGAACTTGTCATTTTCATATGTAATTTTAAAATGAATTGCTCTGAAGATAATGGTTAAAAAATTCTTTTGTAGAGCATTTTCAAAAATATTTGAAAGCACAAGATCTCAAAACAGTGAAAAAAAACGAGAGATCAACACCTTATATATCCCAAAATTTTTCATGCGTATCTTTCGATGACTAATTATACGGGCGGGGAGAGCAATCACACTAGTATCCGGTTTCCGCAACCTGCTTGTGAGTATCTCTACACGAAAGTTTTCAACAGCACGCCATATACAACAACTCGACATGTTTTAGATGACATTGCAGATTACCGATAGAATGATGTTAAAATTTCCTTGGTACAGAATTCGGTCAGTCGCAAAAGCAAAACTGAGAATAATGAAGTAGAAATTCCAAACTGCAGTCTAACAATAATTTTGTGGCCTCAAATAAAATATTATAATACATTAATTAATACAGATAAAAATGTTAATGCTTTTTCAGTACTGATTTTCAGTAGTGAATGTTTTTTTCAGTAGTGAAGACTACATTCTTACTTGGTTGTCCAAGTCTTAAAGATGCAGATGCAATTTAAATTCAGTAGAAAATCATCTAATACATTCCTAAAGAGAAAACACCAACGCTGATTAACAGCTTGGAATTTTATAAATTTTATGATTTTTTCATGCATATTGGAAATGGTTTTCAGCTACGAATAATCGAATTACTTCATTAAAGCTTTTAAGTTATATATACTTCAACGAAGTATTACAAACTATGAATTGCTTTAGTAAGTTAAAGGGAAAAAATTGGCTTCCAAAAATATATGTATTTTATACAATGTAGATAATTATAATCGAAAAATGATCCCGAAATTAAACAAACACACACACACACACACACACGCACACACACACACACACACACACACACACACACACATATATATATATATATATATATATATATATATATATATATATATATATATATATATATATATATGTGTGTGTGTGTGAGTGTGTGTGTGTAAGTGTAAGTAATAATAACGCCCCACCGATATTAACTGTCTGGCCCCACATTTTTTACTTAACGCGTATTCTAAATTATTCCCTTTTCAATAACGCCCAGTCCCTTTTTCCAAATTGCGACCAAAAAGTAAATGAATTAACTAACTAAGTTGTTCCTTAAGCCACGCGCTGAAAATCAGACGTCTGTGATTCAGGACGATTCATAAACCACGCGCCTTGCATAGCATGTTCGGAATCTCTAATTATTGCCGACGTGGTCAAGTCGGATGATCGGCCCTAGCCAGTTAAAGAAATGTTTACACCTATCGTCACATTAGCGCTCCCACGGTTTAAAAGATGGGGCAGAGGGTTTTTGCGCTCTCATCTCTCTCCGCATCCTCGCCTCTCTTATTAACCTTGTCCTGTTTTAGCGCTGCTCCGTTGCTGTCCAAAACGACGATGTAAAGTCTACCTTCTGACTGCCCCGGCAAATGTCCGGTGGCGTTACTATTGTGTGCGTCCGGCCTTAAATGTTCCTGTGCTTAGCTAAATGTCTGCTGAATTATATCGTCGAGTTTTTGAATAAAGCAGTTCCATGGATACTATTCGTGCGTCGCCTCTTTGTTTTCTGTGTTCATCAATAACTCTCATCTCTGTGGTTACCTCCCCGATGTGTCAACGGCTCTTCTGGAATAGTCTTTTTCTCGTCACTCTGGCTACGTCTACAACACTGTCGTGCTTCATCTCCTCTACATAGTTTAAATTAAAGTTTATCGTGCGCGTCAGCCGATATCATTTAGTCATCCATAGCTTCGTGGTTCTCCTGGAATAGTCTTCTTCTCGTCACTCTGGCCAAGTCTGCAACACTGTCGTGTTTCATCTCCTCTACATAGTTTAAATTAAAGTTTATCGTGCGAGTCAGCCGATAACATTTAGTCATCCATAGCTTCGCGGCTCTCCTGTAGTTATCTTCTCGTCACTCTGGCTAAGTGTACAACACTGTCGTGCTTCATCTCCTCTACATAGTATAAATTTAAGTTTATCGTGCGCGTCTGCCGATATCATTTAGTCATCCATAGCTTCGCGGCTCTCCTGTAGTTATCTTCTCGTCACTCTGGCTAAGTCTGCAACACTGTCGTGCTTCATCTCCTCTACATAGTTTAAATTAAAGTTTATCGTGCGCGTCAGCCGATATCATTATATATATATAATATTCAAATTAAATCTAATAGAACATACTAAAGAATATAGTACAGTTTGAGGAACATTTCTGTTACTGCATTTTAATATTTTTTTGGATAATGTCCAATCCTCTGCCGAATTAGCAAAAGAAATTGATTTTTGTCTATTTCGTTCTTAGGCACGTGACGCAAAATTAGTTTAAAGTATCACAAAAAGAAAAGAAACCACTGATCAGTATTTAAAAAATAAAATTCTAAAAATTAACTTTTAAAAATTCACCAAAAATCAGAAAATGGTGGTAAAGATTCGAAAAAGATTTCATTTTAAAGGAAAGTTTATGATCTTTCTCGTGATATAAATTTCCTAATCCTCGAATCATTATTTTAAATGAAAATTTTAAAGAATTTTAAAAAAAGCTTAAAAATTTAATTTAAAAAAATCTAAGAAGTATTTTTCAAAAATCTCTCTTAGTGCACCCCTACACTATAAGAAGAATCGCCATGCAAAATTTCAGCCCTTTAGATCCAGCGCTTTGGTCTATGCGTTATGTCAGTCAGTCAGTCAGTTACGTAACTGTTTTATACATATATAGACTACATATATTTTTTACTTTCATCTATATTATAAGACAGTTCCGTAACTGACTCACTGATATACGACGCACAGACCAAACCGTTCCATTCCTTGACGTTCCATTCCTTGATCAGGGTCATGCTTTACCATTTCACAAACAGACTGTGCAATCTTGTTTAATAAGGAGCTTAACATTACCCCAATTGAGTTTATTCCCCTACTTGACAGGGAATGGAGAATCCTGAACTCTTGTTGAAATATTTTTTGGAACATGCATGAAACTGAATATGACTCACACTTTTATGCTATTTTTTTTCTTCGCTTTAAGAATATTTTTTTTTACTCGAGGAAGCCAAAATACGATTTCAATATTGATGCTACAAAAGTTGAATCTTTCTGCTTACCATGGGGAGCAAAAAGTTTAAATTTCTTTGGAAATACTTTGCGCAGCTGTAACCGCAAAGCTAGTTTTTGTAAAATGTTTTAAGTGTAATTTGAGTGACTTAATAGGAATGGAAATCATATGATCTGGTATGCGTCATATGCGTTAAGCATGTTATTATAAACAGTCCTTAACCATTCCAAGAAATTTTTCAGTCATGAATTTCATTAATTATTTAAGTTTGAGAGAAAAATTAAAACTACATTTGTTTTTTACCTTGTTTTTTTGCAGTAATATTTTTATATTCAAATGTATAAAATTTAAGTAATATAGCTGTGTTATAGAATAATAATTATAACAGGAATTCCATGTTTGTTTTAATTATAATAAAAAATAATTTTTGGAAATTTTAAATTTAAATATACATGAGCAGAAATTCTCCAAGGAAACGAAATATCATTACTATGTACATTAGCAAACTATTCTCTTTTTTTAAATGAATATATATTCTATAACTGTAAATACATTTTGGTAAGACGGGATTAAAATGAGCGTAATGAAGTTAAATCGGTTATAGTTAAGGGTTCTCTATGAAAACGGTATTTCATCATATATAATACCATAATTAAATTTACCGATGAAAATTGTCAGAAACAGCTGCGTGAAAATTGAACAAACTAATGTTAATGAACGCTGCAGACTATTCTTACCGCACTTTTAAATAGATACAATTTATAAAGCCGGTTAATTATTTTTGTGATAGTCGAGATGCGAGAAGTTATTTTAATATTCTTCAAATTTCTAGTACACCATCAATAATTTTATGTACAAAATAAAAGCCACGATTTTCAGCGGTACATTACAAATGAGTAATTTTTTTAGAAAGCGCAAGCATTTTTCCAGCCCTAACACACCCTTTTTTAAAATTATTATTATTAATATTATGGAATTACCCATTTGACGAACTAGCGTTACTCAATATTGAGGAATGTTACAGTAATTTCTATATCTTTTTCAGAATCCAAATCCTGGCCCATGTGATGATAATGCTAAATAGAACATGATATGTGCAGCAAAACTATAGTTTAAAAATTAACGATTTTTGCTACTCAATTGTGTTTATATACACAGTAATACATTATATCCCGTCAATTAAAAAAAGAGGGTTTTTTTGATAAAAACTTTGTGTAACAACTTTGTTTATAAAAACTTCTCTTTTTTTAATAGGCGTGATGTAATTTCGTAAGGTATTTATAAATGCAATTATATAACTAAAAAACATTCTTTTATAAACTATATTTTTGCCACACACATCATCTTGCATATAGCACCCAAATTATGACGCCTATTACAAAAAAAAAGGACAGGTTCTTTGATAAAAACTTTGTTTGAGATTTTTTTCATTCTCAAAATCTTTTTTTCAAAAATAAAAGATAATCAAGACACAGAGATTTATTTCACCATAAATAATTTAATATGATATTAATTAACCTGTAGTTGTCAGTCATTAGTTCATGAAGCGGTAGCTTAAAGTGCTTATAACCATGTAATGTGGGAAAAAATAGCATTATCAATATTATAAATTCAGCGTCACAAGTGAAGAGGAAGCCTACCGTAACAAATCTGACGGTGGTCAGCAAAGACCGAAAATTGAATCTGAGTTCCCCAACCTCATGGCCGTTACTATACCAACTAATTATCGAGAGATTAATTGACCAACTAATCAATTCTCATTTTAAATCTTTTTTTCTGACTCTAGAAGGAAACTGCATATGATAATGGACACTCATTATTTATTTATATATTTATATTGGTGATTATTCCATGTTTCTACTTTGTTTTATATTTACTACTTCCATTACAACCCATTAGCAGTCTTTAGATAGGTTGTGGACGTCAAGTAGGATTGTAGACCAGCACCGAAATTTCATACCAAATCTCAAAATATCGATGCTCGCATTCTACCTATTTAGCTATAAGGGATGTGATTAAGCCATCACTGCTCAGTCATTTATTTAAAACCTTTAACTCTAATTAATAGACTATTTAATATTTTTTAGAATCAGATTTTAACAATTTTATCGAAAATTGGGGTGTATCTCAAGCCAGAAATATCGTTAAACTAAATGTCTTATTATAAACATTCGTATACGCCTTATAATATGTAGAAATCTTGAATAAACAACTTTTTGCTCTCAAAACGATAAAATGCAATATTTTTATCACTAGATATATTGCATTTATTATTTTATACTTTCGCCTTTTGAAAAGAAGCTAAATTTTTAATGATTCGTTACCCAAGTTACCTTTGGATATTTAAATGTCACGTTACGGAGCAGGTTGCTTTCTATCTTTAAGATATATATATATATATATATATATATATATATATATATATATATATATATATATGAAAATTTTTTATTTGTAGGTGGGTTGGGAAACACTGGGCATTAATTACAGCTTGCATTCGACGTGGAATTTACAAATGTAGGTCTTTCTCAAGGTTCAAGGGAATTCGCCCCCATTCCTCTCGCAGAGCGCTCTCGAGCTCAGGTAGTGTGCGTGGAAGAGGACTATGTTCTCTAAAAAACCTAGATATATTCAAAGACGTTGAGATCAGGGGTATGAGGACACCACACGAGATGTTCCGCTTCATCATTATGCTCATCGAACTATGAACACAGCCAGCCGTCTGAACAGGGGCACTGTCATCTTGGAGCACAGGACGTTCTCCAGGAAGCAAAGTCTGGAGCATAGGATGGAAATGATGTGCGAGACTACTGCGATAATGTTTGCTTGCAATCTTCCCCCTCAGGTCTTGGATTGGCCCCAAACCACGCCACTTTACCGCGCTACATACCATCGCAGAGCCCCTTCCATGCTTCATGGTAAGAAACAGACAGTCAGCATGAAATGCTTCTGCCGGTATTCGCCAGACGAACGCACGTCCGGTGGTCTAAAATAATGTAAATGAGGATTCGTCAGACCAGATTACATGTTCCCATTGCTGTTGTGTCCAGTTTTGGTGGTCTAGGCACAATTGTTGTCGTTAATAGCATTCCGACGCTAATGGCTTTGGAATAGCCACTCTGCCATATATGGTTGCAGCATGCAGTTCCCGTTGAATGGTTTTGGTGGATACGGGGTTCTGGAAATGTGTGTTCATTTCGGAAATTATCTTCGACAGCGCAGACTTACATTTCGGGCTAGTATTCTCTTCAACACTTGTCTCTCCCGGTCAGTTAACTTCGACTTTCGACCAATGTTCTACTTCACTGCCGACACCTTTCCCAGGTATGTGTAAGCTGTCATAACCCTCGACACAGTGGCCTTTGAAACACCCACAAGGCTGGCTGTTCTCGACACGGATATATATATATGTGTGTGTGTGTGTGTGTGTGTGTGTGTGTGTGTGTGTGTGTGTGTGTGTGTGTGTCTGTGTGTGTGTGTGTGTGTGTGTGTGTGTCTGTGTGTGCGTGTGTGCGTGTGTGTGTGTGAGAGTATGTGTGTGAGAGTATGTGTGTGAAAGTAATAAATTTTAACCACATCTAATCTTTAATCGCTTGTAATTCCGCCCTTTACCTCTTTCAAATACTACCCTACCTTGCCAATTTCTAGCAACCCGTTTACAGCTACTTGTACGCTTGCCAGTAAAGAGCTGGACGTAGCTTTGTCAGGTCATGTCATTGCTGGAATAAACTTCTTTGTTCTTGATTTCGAATCATACTGTTTTCAGGAGATGACCATTCGGGTCATTTCTTTATATATATATATATATATATATATATATATATATATATATATATATATATATATATATTTCTGTTTCGAGTGGACTTTATTTTATTCCAAAATCTTTAGTTAATTATAATTATCATTTTTCATATATACGATATCCGATTACGATATTACGAGTATCGTGTATCATAAGGATAACGCAAAACATAGTGACACTCATCGATTATATATGTATTATTTATTAAAAAATATACTAATATTCTAAAATCAAAATGTATAGATAAAAAATTATATTTTTAAAACAGATGAATTCATGAAAATATAATTTTTGTTTTGCATCAAATGATATAAAATCATATTTATGCCACGCATTTTTAAAAACTTTTTCTTACATTAAAACAGTTCGAGAATAGAAAAATATATGCTAAAACCACAGGATTTCTACCTCCACTGACTTAGAAAATGAGGGTAAAGTTAAAATATTCCCTGTACAGGATATTCGCAAAGGAATGTTTAATCAATTCTAAAATACATTAATGCGAAAGTTACTTAGTAGATAAATCTCTTGCGGCAGAGAGATTTTCTCAAATGCCATAGGTAAGCATTGGTACGTTAAGTAATCCCTAAATCCTTAAATGAATCCATTTTATGTTCTCTCGGTGGTCAATCCCATGGAGATGCTCCAACTGTTTTTATCCCCTCGTTATTTTTTTTTTCAAATAATACCGTATATTGCGCGAATAAATATTAAGAAAGAGTATCGTAAGACGCGATGTATGGGATATTAGATGTAACAAAAAAGAACATTAAGAAAGTTTTTTGTAACTGACATTGTAGTTTAATATATGTTATTTAGATATCCTTGATGTTATAATCCCTATGTCGAACCTAAATAATATTTATGTATACAGTGCACATCAAAAGGACATACATGTAAAGCACAAGTACATAAAACACGTAAGAAGATATGAATACAGTATGTAAAATTTAACAAATTATTTTATAACTAAAGATCAACCTGGTACACCAGTTTTTTTTTCATTCTTAAAAATTCTCAGAACATTTTACTACTTTATAATGTGCTTCATAATGTCATATTGTTATTCGACCTAATTGTGAAATTAGGGTAGTTTATTTATGTAAGGCCGGTTATTTATGTAAAGGAATCAGCTGTGCTTTTTACATAGTAAATTAACATTAATGTTTCTTACTGTAGTTTTGCAAAACCATGTCACGGTCGTAATAAATTTTGAGAAAACTCTGAATATTTTATATCAAATTTCAGCATGGAAAGCATTTATATATGTGTAAACTCAAATATTAAGTTGAAAGGATTGTCAATTAATATCTTACTTCCCGTCATGCACACTTCATACAGAGGAATAAGGGTCATAATTCAATGTTCAAGCGCTTCCATCTCAAATGTTTTAAAGATAAAAGGTTTAAAGATTAATAATCATACCATTTGCAGACAGTACATATTTTTTCCAATTTATCATACGTTTTCTAGACCCGTATATATGTATATATATATATATATATATATATATATATATATATATATATATATATATATATATATATATATATATATATATATATATATATATATATATATATATATATATATATATATATATATATGCAGGTGGTTATCAAAATAATGGAAACACTAAGAAACGTCATGAAAACCTTTGTTAATACGGCGCAGGGTCACATTTGTCATGTAATACCACCTAATTCACCTTGGAATTGGATTATACAAGTCATAAATAGTGATTAAAAATATATTATACCATTCTTCAGGGAAAAATCATGAAGTTCCTGTAGAGATGCTGTGGTTGATATCGATATATGGTGCTATCCGCTTATACAGATCACAGCGGTTGGATGATATATAGTTGGGGGGATTGTACAGGACAAGATATTCGATTTCTTTTTCATGCTCTTCAAGCCAATAATTGATAGATTTAGCTGTATGTACTCGTATAAGGTGATTATCATCCTGGAGAACGCCATCTCCTGCAAAAAACGGGATGGACTAGTGAGCTAAAATTCCGACATAGGCCTTCCCATTCAATCTCCCTTTTAGGGTTGCAATAGGCCTTGAAGAAAACCATGAAATGTCATTCCAAACACTGATAGATCTACCTCCATGATTGACAGTTGAGATGAGACAGCCAGAATCTTACGCTTGTGTAGGTGTTCTCCAGACATAGGCACGTCCTGTTGCGAGGAATAATGTGAACAATGATTCGTCAGATCAAATGCCGTTTTTCGAGATATTACTCGACTAGGATTTGAGCTCGTGGCACCATTGTGGACGATCTTTTGTATTGGCATCTATTACAAGAGGCTTGGGAATAGCTACTCTTCCGTAAATGCTTTGTTTCTGAAGTTCTCTTCTATCTTTAATGGTTGTTACGGCTTACCTTGGCATTTGTAAAAGCCTGCCAACCTTGGCGCACCACTAGAAAAACTTTTATGGTTGCTAATGGCAACAGTTCAGTTTCAGAAACTGTTCTGAGTAGTCGCATTTTAGTATTAGTTGTATGTTTTGCACAGTATGGTTTGTTAAATATAATTGTCAATGGCAGTATGGTCTGCATTGTTCTTGCCATAGGGCAAACTAGTTAGTTGTTGTGTTTGTTTTTGTGTGTGTAATAAAACCACTAAAAAAGACATTGCAGTTTTGAATTAGAAAAATATAGTATACAGTCCATTGAAGAAGGATCATTTTTTGGTCACGTCGTTTGGATAAGTACTGGTATTTTACATTTCGTTTAAATTCATTGATAGGATGAACAATCATTTGTAATCATGACTGATAAAAATAAATTAGTAGCTCTTAATCGTCAAAGAGGGGCCTATAAAGGTCAGTTGACTAGAATTGCAAATTTCCTCGATGATGAGAAGAGAAAAGAGACATTAGAATACCAAGTAAAATTAGATAGTGTACAGAAATTTATGTCGCATTTGCATGACTTGAGAATCGAATATTTTGGAATAGTTGTAGATGAAAAACAGTTGGAAAATCATCTAGCAGTCTTCGCAGAAATAGAAGAAGAAGCTGAAAACCTAGAGGTAAGGCTTAGGAAATTCTTACTCTCTAATGCTAATAATATGTATAGCGAAACCGAAAGTGATTCAAATAGCTCTAAATTATGTAATTGAAATGTTAATTTTAAATTGCCTGATATACCTCTACCGAAATTTACTGGAAATTATCAAGACTGGTATATGTTCAAAGATCAGTTTAAAACATTAATCGATTCGAATGATAGTTTAAGTGATACGCAGAAGTTGTATTATTTAAAATCTACCTTGAGCGATACTGCTTTAGATGTTGTTACTGCGGATGATTCCTATAAATCGCTTATGAAAGCATTAGAAAATCGTTTCCAGAACGAACGTTTTATCGTTAATAGTCATTTGAATGAAATATTATCTATGGAAATGTCAACACAGGACGCAGCTAAAAGTCTAAGAGCTGTAGTTGACGGATGTCAAAAGCATATTAGAGCGCTTAAAACAATAGGTTTAGAACTTAATCAGTTTTCAGAAATCAGGTTGATAAATATAGTTCTTAAAAAACTAGATAAAGAAACAAAAAAGCAATTTGAGCTTTCGCTAACAACCACAGAATTACCTCATTGGCAAGATTTTACTGACTTTCTACAAAAACGATGTTTAATTTTAGAAAATTTACAAAGTAGTGTAACCGTTAAACCTAAGCAGTTAGCATGTGAAAGAAATCAAAAGTTGAATAATTTGTTTGTGAAAAAGAATTCCTACACTGGGAATAATACTAAATATGTTTTTTGTCAATCAACAATTCATTCTATTTTTAAGTGTGACAATTTCTTAATTCACTGCTGGCCACTGTAAATGCAACACCCTGAAGGAAACATGCAAATAACATGAAATTTACAACATGCATTAGTGGAGGTGAGATATGCAAATGATTAGAATTTCAGCGCAGACGCACGTCACGCGCGCCTGTGGCGCCACTTCAAAGCGCTATTTAAGGCTTGGAGATTTCGACGATTTCAAGTTCGGCAATTGTGTTTTCAGTTCGACAGAGGAAGGATAGTGGCCTACCGAGATTGTGGATTATCTTTCTGGGAAATCGGTAGTCGTGTTGGATGAAACCAAACAACTGTAATGCGGATATGTGATCGTTGGATGCAGGAGGGTATGACGGACCGGCGTGTTCGATCGCATCCACCTCAGCGCACCACTTCACGTGATGACAGGCAAATTGTGCGAATGGAAGTGACGGATCACTGAGTCACATCACGAACCATAGCACAGCACATGCAGTCTGTAACGCATCATCCAGTGTCTGCGCGTACCATTCGACGCCGTTTACAGCAGAGTGGTCTGTCCGCAAGACGTCCATTGCTTTGTCTACCCTTGACGCAGAACCACAGACGTCTCCGCCGCCAATGGTGCGATGACAGAAGGATGTGGACGGCAGAATGGAACGAAATTGTCTTTACTGACGAGTCACGCTTCTGTCTGCAACACCACGATGGTCGCATTCGAGTCTGGAGACAACGTGAAGAGAGGATGCTGAACAGCTGCGTTATGCACCGCCACACTGGTCCTGCACCGGGTATTATGGTATGGGGCGGTATTGGATATCACTCTCGCACACCTCTAGTACGCATTGTCGGTACTTTAAACAGCCAGCGCTACATCTCCGAGGTGTTGGAGCCAGTTGTCCTTCCTTACCTTAAGGGCTTGCCCACAGCCATATTTCAACAGGATAATGCGCGACCACACGTGGCACGCATTGTCCAACGGTTCTTCGTCAATCGCCAGATTGAATTGCTTCCCTGGCCGCCTCGCTCTCCGGATCTTTCGCCGATAGAAAACATGTGGTCCATGGTTGCTCTACGATTGACCCAGATTCCATCCCCAGCTTCCACAGCAGATCAACTTTGGCAACGTGTGGAAGCCGCTTGGTCTGCTATACCCCAAGAACTCATCCAAAGTCTCTTTGAATCAATGCCGAGGCGTGTGGCAGCGGTGATCTCCAACAATGGCGGCTACTCTGGCTACTGATTTTGGCAGGAACCACACTTCACAGAAGTCTATAAATTTAATCATTTGATACTTGGTCAACATGTTATCTACAAAATAAATTTTGTTGTGATATCTCTTGTATTTCTTGGTGTTGCAATTTGGGTGGCAGGCAGTGTATTAAAGGAGTATGACAGATATTTAATCGTTAAAAAACTCAATCTTTGCTTGAATTGTCTGAGTTCGAAACATAAAATTGCTGAGTGTCCTTCAGCATCTCGTTGTGTACTTTGCTCGAAAAACCATAACACTTTGCTCCATAGAGGTGAATCATCAACGCGCCAGTTTAAAACGATAGTAGCCAACAAATAGACAAAAAATAAATTACAGCCTCGCCAAGCAATAAATTAAAGGGAGAGGTTTCCGGCTTGATTTCTCAATCATTATGCAGTGAGATTAGTTTATCGGGCAAAAATGAAAATAGTGTGCTTTTAACCACGTGTATTATTCATGTGCAAGATTCGAATGGGGTTAGAATTCCGGTGCGTGGACTTTTAGACAACGGTTCACAGATCAACATCATGAGTAATAGGCTAAACCCAGTCTTTAGCAGTAAAGAAAAATAAGACGAAGGTTTCGGTTTCGGGAATTAATGGAAATAATTCAAATATAAAATCGAAAGTGCAGGCAACTATTTCAAATAAAGATGGTTCGTTTAGTAGATCGATTCAATTTTTAATTATGCCAAAAATAACAACTTGGGTACCGTCAAGCAATATAGATTACATTAATTTGGAAGTAAAGAAAAATATAGATCTAGCGGACCCTAATTTTGGAAAATCATCTAAAATTGACATTCTCTTTGGGGCTGAGCTCTTCTATGAGATTTTGAAAACTGAGAAGCATAAAATTAAGCAATTAATCTTTCAAAACACTGTTTTCGGATTTATTGTTTCCGGAACCGTAAAAAATAAATGTCATCAGACATTTTGTGGCCTTGTTAAGCAATCAGATGTTTTAGATGAAAACCTGCAAAAATTTTGGAAAATTGAAAGTGTTGAGGATGAATCGATTCCTATTATCACCGAAGACCAACTATGTGAGAATCATTTTTTAGAAACTTATAGCCGAGATAACACCAGAAGATTTGTAGTTACTATGCCTCTAAAGGAGGATCCGGTTGCCCTAGGAGATTCCAAAGTAGTCGCTGAGAAAAGGTTACAGCAATTGTGGAATAGTCTTGAAAAAACTCCCTTAATGCGAGAACTTTATTGCGCATTTATGAAAGTATATGAGACCCTTGGTCACATGACAAAAGTTAGGGACAATATAGAAAATACAGGTTGTTATTACCTTCCGCATCATGGGGTGTACCGTCCAGAAAATACCAGAACGAAGCTGCGCGTAGTATTTAATTCGTCAAGCCCTACAACCAATGGTAAGTCATTAAATGATATTCTCTACAAAGAACTAGTAAAGGAAGAATTGTACGAAATTTTGATTCGCTTTAGGAAACATAGGTTTGTGTTTCTCGCTGACATCGAAAAGTTGTACCGGCAAATAGTGATAAATGCGGAACAAACGCAATTGTTAAGAATCTTATGGAAGCCAGATACGACCACGACAGTAGAAGTCTACGAATTGAGCATGGTGACTTACGGAACATCTTGTGCTCCATTTTTGGCCATTAGAAACTTAAAACAACTGGCTATAGAAGAATTAGAACGGTTTAGTAAGTCTTCGGAAGTTCTTTTGAATGATTGTTACATGGATGACGTCATCAGTGACGAAGACAGTCTTGAAGCTGTGACAGAACTCCAGTCTCAGCTAATACAACTGCTAAGATCGGCCGGAATGCACTTGCATAAATGGAATGCCAATCACCCTGCGTTACTTGAGCGTGCTAATAATGGGACTTTAGAAGATTATTTATTTTTAGAAAATGAAACCAAAGCTTTAGGCGTTACCTGGAAACCTAGTTTGGATGCCTTTACATTCAAAGTAAAAATCGATCAACAAGAAAAATTGACTAAAAGGGCTATTCAATCTGACATCGCCCGACTTTTCGATCCGCTTGGTCTTATAGGACCGGTTATTACAAAAGCCAAAACGTTCATGCAAGAACTTTGGAAATCCAAATTAGATTGGAATGATCCTATTCCTGAGTTTATAGCCCAGTCCTGAATTCAATTTACAAGTTCTTTAAAATCTTTAGAAAGTCTTAACATTAGTCATTACATTTTAAAGCCTTGAGCTCAACAGATAGCTTTGCATGGATTTGTTGATGCCTCATCCAAGGCATTTGGAGCTGTTGTCTACATTCAATCTTCATATCAGGCTCAAATGTCATGTCATTCGATTAGTAGCAAATCTCAAGTAACCCCATTAAAAACAGTCACTTTATCGAGACTCGAGCTGTCAGCGTGTCTCCTATTAGCCAAGTTAGTCGTCAAAGTTTTGAACGCTTTAAGACTGAGCATTAACGACATCTACTTACATACCGATTCATAAATAGCCTTAGCCTGGATACGAACCCGAGCATGGAAGCTAAAAACATTCGTCAGCAATCTGGTTGCGAAGATCCAAGGCTGTACACAGAACTTTCAATGGAAACACATTGCGTCTAGCAGCAATCCTGCGGATTTAATTTCGAGATGTTTAGATGCTACAGACTTACTGGAGAATCGACTTTGGTGGCATGGACCAGACTTTCTCACTCATCCGATCAGTGTACCCGGTACTGGAAATCCTCATCTATCGTCAGAGGACCAGGACGTTATTATGAAAGAGTTGAAAGATGTTTCTAATGGCCCTCCATGTCAAGAGATTCTAAACTTGTGTGGACTGGCAGCGTTAGCTGTTTCACTTACACCTAAAAATTTTGATTTTATTTATTGTATAACTAATAATTTCATGAAATTATTAGAATTTGTAATTTCATTTTTAGATTCATTTACAACTGTAGAACTGTAAATAGCAAAAATTTAGGACACTTGACCTTACCAGAATTGAAGAGTGCTGAATCCTGCTTGATCAAACAGGTACAGTATGTCTTCTTTGCTGAAAATATCCAGCATCTGCAGAATCAAAAGACCCTGTCAGGTAATAGTAAATTGAAATTTTTAAACCCATTTATAAATCCTGAGGGCATTGTTAGAGTAGGCGGTCGCTTAGACAATTCCAGTCTGACCTATAGAAAGAAACATCCTGTCGTGTTGCCCCGCAACCACAAATTGAGTGAAATGATCTTGGAATATTTTCATAAGACGTTTTTCCATCTCGGGCTACCAGCCTTATTACATCACGTCAGGCAAAGTTACTGGATAATCAATGGAAGATCTCTGGCTCGTAAAGTAGTCCACAAATGTGTAGTTTGTTTTTGAAACAATCCCATAGGAATCAATCACAGAAGGGGAAATTTACCCCCAGAAAAAGTAAACCCTAGCCCGCCTTTTCACAATTGTGGCATTGACTTTTGCGGTCCATTCTTTATCAAGTACAAAAATCAAAGAAAAGGAAATTATAGTAAAATTTATGTCGCGTTGTTTGTCTGCCTCGTCTCTAAGTCAATTCACCTAGATATAGTAACTGATTTAACAACAGATTCATTCATTGCTACCCTTAAACGATTCTTTGCCCGCAGAGGTAAAAGTTCCACTATCATGACCGACAATGGCACTACTTTCGTAGGAGCAAATACTGAGCTGAAAAAATTGCATGCCATCGTAAATAAGCCTGACAACGATTTGACTAATTATTTGTCATCTGAGGCTATTAATTGAAATTCATTCCCCATCGCTCACCTAACTTTGGTGGATTATGGGAAGCAGGGGTGAAAGCTTTTAAGTACCATTTGAAACGCACCTTAGGCAATTCCTGAGTAACTTTAGAAGAATTTTGGACTCTAATTGCCCAGACAGAAGGAATTCTCAATTCTCGCCGTTTGCTACCTTTATCGTCGGACCCTAATGAAATTGACGTCCTGACACCTGCCCATTTCTTGATTGGATGGCCTATTATTTCAATAACCGAACCGGATATAACACCTATCAGCGAAAATAGACTATCTAATTGGCAAAATAACCAAAAAGACCCAAACTATTTGGAAGAGATGGCAGCATGATTATCTAAATCATCTCCAACAACGCAATAAATGGTTTATCGAAAAGAAAAATCTTAAGGAAGGATGCATGGTTGTCCTAAAGGATGAAAATTTACCACCAGGTAAATGGTCTTTAGGCCGAGTCTTTAAAGTAATTTCGGGTTCAGATGGAAAAGTAAGAGTATTAGAAATTAAAACCTTATCAGGTGTTGTAACCCGAACAATTTCGACAATTTGTCCTCATCCCATTGAAGAAAATTTATAATTTTGTAATTTTGAAACTGTCATTTTGCATTATTAGTATTTACCTATTGTTATATGTATAGTGTATCTTGGAAGTAATTTTAGTGTATACCATTTGTTTATTTAGTATTGTGTATCATTATATTATTGAATGTGAGGATATGTCAATGGGGGCCGGTATGTTACGGCTTACCTTGGCATTTGTAAAAGCCCACCAACCTTGGCGCGCCACTAGAAAAACTTTTATGGTTGCTAATGGCAACAGTTCAGTTTCAGAAACTGTTCTGAGTAGTCGCACAGTATGGTTTGTTAAATATAATTGTCAATCGCAGTATGGTCTGCATTGTTCTTGCCATAGGGCAAACTAGTTAGTTGTTATGTTTGTTTTTGTGTGTGTAATAAAACCACTAAAAAAGACATTTCAGTTTTGAATCAGAAAAATATAGTATACAGTCCATTGAAGAAGGATCAATGGTTGATACAGGAACACGCAGCTACAAATTGAGGTCGTCGGTCATTTTGGTTGCAGTTGTTCTCTTTCTTCATGTCACAATCCGCTTCAATACCTCGTCCGTCTCTTTCACTCAGCTATCCTTTCGTCCGCTATTCTGTTGATATAGAATATGTCTGAAAATATTGTACATTATACTTAATAAAACCTGTTTATTGCAGTACAGTCTACTGTATTGTAATTTTATACAATATATATTATTTATAAATACATTTTTCTTATTGAAAAAATGTAACAAAAATTGCGGTGTGTTTTTTTTTTTTTTTTTTGGGGGGGGGGGGGAGGGACTGGAACGGATTAATGACAGATTTCAATTCATCTTAATAGGGAAAATTTATTCGACATACAAGTCATTCGAGATACGAGCTCCGTCCCAGAACGAATTTTACTCGTCAAGGCACTATTGTGTATATATAACGATAATGATGTCATACTAATGTCATGGCAAATCTCCTACAATGGATTATACAATAGCAAGAATACCAAAACCAAAAGGACACTTTTTAATTTTTCATTGGGTTAGTTCTCTATCAATAGCTTACTCTGCAAAAAAAAAAAAATAATCAGTTAAAGTCACTTATTGACGTAATTTTGACAGTACAAAAGGATCAGAGAACTACAAATTTTCCAGCCTCAATGAATGATATACAATTTCCTCTTAATGACATTTCTTATTAATGCCATGGCACCCTCAAAACCGATTTGAACAGAGAACCGCAACATGAAAATTTGATGATATGATAAAAGTTTCAAAGCATGTCTGCATGCAGTTGTTCATGACTCACTGAACCGGGGAAGTCTAACGTGAGGTTTAATGGGTGTTGAAATTTCCTTTCAGCGCAAGCACGATTGCGAGATTTCTCTAGAATTCATTAAATTGGTGTTTTTCTTTTTATGGTTGGTTCACATACTAAGTTTTAATATATTAGCATGTTACGAGGAAGGTTTAGATAGCAGATCTAAATTTTAGGAACATTTTATCTTTGTGTTATTTAATGATGAAGATGAAGATACTTTTTTATCTTTTATATAATTGTAGATACTTTTGCTCTGTAAAAATGCTGAAAATTTCAAACTGCTATATGAATATGTAAAAAATAATTAATAATCTAAAAAAATAGTAAAGTAATGTCAAATTTTGTTCAAGAGGAAATTAAAGAACATTATAGTTTTAAAGAATAATATTTTTAGTTCATTTCGCTCTATAAAAGTACTGAAAGTTGCAATGTATTTTATAAATACGATATATCTATATATAAAATTTAAATTGGGTTTATTTAATCACTTGTGTTTTAAAGTTTGAAACAAACATATGTGAATTTACCTACAGAGTTAAATATTGACCATACTAAGCCATAATTTACGCGCATTGCAGCAAAGTTTTTGACCTATATAATGCGGTAACGGTGTAATCTTTAGTTAAGTAAAAATTTCAATAAATTAAAATGTAAAACTTTTTCTGTGGAAATGACTCAGCTAGAGTTAAAACGTAATGAAAAGAAAATTTGTTTTTTGTTAAACTGTAATTCATTCACGTGTATATATTTAACTTCTTAAATCAAAGGGATATTAATGCTGAATATGTATTATCACCTATTTTTAATAAAATACACATATGTGCCTTTGATTATGTAAGTGGCGTAAGTCAGGTTTGTCAGTTATTTAATATTGCATTGTCTCAGATTACGGTAATCTGAAGCAGTTTTTGCAAACTTGTAAAATATAACCCTTAAATTGAGTTGGTTGTTACGTCATCATACAGAATTCAATTCATGTTCAAATTCAAAACTCCAAATATCTCGAAACGAAAAATATATGATTTAGACCACTTTCATAATCAACGGCACGTATAAAAGAGGTAAAAGATGTCCAGCTTTAAACAGCATTTCTGATATAAATATACAAGACAAAACATGGAAATATATAAAATATCTTTGTTCTACAGGTTTTATGAGAAAAAAAGACATTTTCGAGTCACAAATATCAAACAGTTTTTTTTTTAATTTTCCAGCCGGGAACGTTGACTTTCTGATTAAATTAAGTGAATTTTACTAAAAGCTTTTCCCCACTTTAAACGCACGGAAACAAAGGAGTGCTCCTAACATATGAAAATGCTAAAAAAATATGAAACTTAACTAGAATAATTTTTTAAAACCAAGGCTATTAAAGAGTTAAAAATATATTTTTTTACTGCTCTTTCGTAATATATGATTTTTATACGCCTTGTGTTTACTCGAGCTTCACAGAATGAACAGTAATTTCATACAGATATTATATTTTTTTTAAAAATAACTAAAATCCGGAAAATATGATATAAATACTTGAAATTAATTAAAAGCATTTATTTTCATATTTGAATTCACCACCCACCCTACGACTTAAATGCGAAATTTATTTAAGACGAAACAATACAGAGTGTTTGCTGTAAAAACTCAAAAAAGAACGCCCCGTTAAAAAAAAAGGATTATATTCAAAAATTACCATAATAAATGCCTTATTTATAGCAACCGAATTGCCTTTAACGGTTTCTCACAAAGGAGGGCTCGTTAAAATTACTTTGCACAGCTGTTACATCAAAATTTGTTTCTCCGAGGTGCTCTTAGAATAAGCTGAGTAATTAACTGAGAACGGAAATTATGTGATCAAGAAGGCTCCTTTATGGGGAAATTGCAACAGGAAAGAAAGCTATAGAAAAGCGTTTTGTATGGCTGATTTCTAATGGAGTTCGCCTTACGCACTGAAAAGTTCCTATTCATGATTTTTGAATGCTCTGACCAGTTAAAATGAAAATGAGATATATATATATATATAAAATACCTAGATCAGTCCTGGAAATTGAATTGTGTTTTCTTAAGTAACTTTCTTAGCTGTGACAGGAAATTTAAGCAGGACTAAAAAAATTAAAATATGAAGGAATAAGTTTATTAATGATTATGTTACGCTTTATATATTATTTCAACCACTGTATCCATTAAAAATTATTTTTGGTAATCTGTTAAAGTTTGAATAGTTTTAAAGCCAAGATATAAGTGTAATAAATTGCACTTCAACTTTCATTAAAATAAAGAAATAATCACCCATTAAGTCTGTTGTGTACTAACCCTAATGAGTTCGCTCACCTCAGTGTTAACCTATGGAAAATATTTGTCCAAGGATTGCCAACTTAGATTTAAAGATTTTTTTTAAAAAAATGTACTCTGTAACACAGAAATAAATTTTACACCTTGGGACATTTTTCGTATTTTTTGAGACATATAATTTTTTAAAGTTTAATTTTTTCGGGAAAAAATGGGGTATAGTGTATTTTAAACGCTCATAAATTCCTTTTCTGGATGAAATTTATAAAATGAATCCTGTTGCAATGTGCAGAAAAATTAAGGCTATCTGAAAATGCCATTCTTATTTGATTATTAGCGTTTATGTATTTGCAATTAGTAGACAAATTTTCACCATAATTTAACAATGAATTGAGATAATCCAATAGGTTTAGTACACAGCAGCCTTAGAATGGTTTTTATCTTTATTTTTTAAATTATCTTTATATAATATTTATATCTTTATATCTTTTATTTTACCTTTATATTTAATGTTTTTTTGCCACTTTTTTATTTTATCTTTTAGGACCCACAGCCTTTAGAAGGGTTTAACTTTACTTAACTTATACTTAAATTGTGTTTGGAAAACAAAATACAGTACATTAATGTGAGCACTTTCGACGTCAGAACTACCTACTAGTGTTACAACATCTATAAGACAGTTATAATTACTCCGCCTAGGCATAAGATTTCGAATGAAACAACATATTTATAGCATACTACAAAACTTTAGGCTAGTCTATTACACTAATGCCTTTATTTAATATTGTCTCTTATCGTATGACATTTTATACTACTATGGCAAGAGATATGCTAATGCCTGGTGACATGCATGTAGCTTATTGATGGCTTCAAATATATGCTTAAGTAACAGATGCATTAAGAGATATAAATAACCAATTTTATAATCTCCATTAGATGGTCTATATCCCTGTGGTTAGGCATACTCTATAATATGAGGAATAATAATAACTTATGATAGCATGTATAGAAAATGTGACGATACTACTATGTATACGATTTTAGTTTTGAATTATGCTACATGTTGCTATATTAACATACTGCAGTATAGATGTCCAGAGACACAAATGATATTTAACTAATATCATATCAAGAATAAGATAATTTGCAGTACTGTTGTTAACGAATAAATTCGAATGTGCATACAGATTCATATATTAAGGAAACTGGAATTGTCGAAAAAATGCTTAGAGTTTATTTTTCTACTACTGGATATTAAATTATATAAACTCGCAATACATCTTGTATCTTGTTCATTAGTGTTAATTTCATTATACTTCCCGGTTACAGTGATTTAAAGAGAAAGTATTGGTAGCATAACTGCTTTATCTTATATGAAATCTTCAGTAATCTGTGTTGTAATTCAACATTACCTGAAACACCACAGCGGTTTTTCTCAATAATAGCTAGCAAAATGTCCTTCTACATCACTATTCTTCTCTCTCAAGTATGAATTCTTCCCTTCTTGAAAAAGGAAAGGATTTTACTTGGATGAGTTGTAGACTGCTTGAATAAGATATTGTAATCATCCAAATAATATGTATGCTATTATGTTCCATACTAATTGAATTACATACAACTGTAATCTTCCTGTAAGTTCCTAGAATGAGATACAGGAGACATATCCAATTTTATTATGATGCTTATAAGAAGTGTAGGTTTTCTTCCCCTGAAAGGGTTCCTTGCTCATTCTTTGCTACTTACTGGGACAAGGGACCTTCAAAATCGCAATTTTTAATTTTCAATTTTTAACTCTGTACAGAATGAAAATAATTGGTATTCTTTTTGACAACACTGAAGACCCTTAGAACTCAAAATAAGGATATTTTGGCAGAATAATGCCTGTTTTTCAAAAAAAATTAAAAAATGCTAGCATTTTTCAAAATGCTCCTTGAGCATTCCATATCATTTAAAAACCTTCAACTTTTTAATATACGTTTACCATACATGTATTAACATAATTGTGCATTGAACTTTTTTCATTTGCACAAATCAAAAATAAAATTTTTTTGAAAATCTGGCTGTTATTTTTTTATGTTTTTGCCTTATTTCATTGTCTACAAATTTGAAAAATAATTGTGGTTTTAAAGAATGATACACAGTTTTGTGTCAGATACTTTCTTTAACAATCCCAAGAAATTTGAATGAAATCAGAAGAAAATTAAGCCGCATGGAACATTTTGAAAATTTCTAGCAATTTTGAAGAATGTTTTTGAAAGACATGGTTTATTCTTCCCCATAATACATATTTGGGAATTCTAAGTGCTTAGAATGTATTAAAAAACAATATTATTCATTCTCATTTTGTATATAGAGTGAAATATAAAAAAAATTAAAATTACGGGGTTTAAAGTCCATTAGTCCCTTAAATACAATTTCTTTGACAGATTTCTTGTATTTTACTCAAGCATTCTGACTATTTTGGAACCAATGACGTTTTCTATAAAAAACTACAGTATATACGAATACATTACTCTGTCTGTCACCCCTTTTATCAGTCTTACAAAAACGTATTTTTCTTTTTGAAAAAAATTTCATTAAATGTTTTAATGATTTACGAAAAATATTTAATATCATTTGTTCCCCTCATATAAACTAAATAAGAATTTGCATGATAAATAATTGTAATAATTACAAGATAAAAATAACTTTTTATATGCCATGTTTTTAAATTTTCTGTTGCATCATATAAACTTGACAATTCTATGTATTAATTAATACTTTTTTAAAATTTTTTTGATGAATTGTCCCATCAACTTGAAAGAAAATGAAGTTAATTGGAAGTTAACTTGCATGTAACTTTTCGTTCCCGTTCCGGCCAAAGAACTGCACCAGTCTAAAAAAAGTTCCGGCCAATAGATGGCTGCACCAGTGTACAAAACAAAATTAACTGAAAATAACTCAAAATTAATTTAATTCTGCTTAAAGATGGCTAAAAGTATTTAAAAAATGCATTGTCATCGTGTTCTGAGCTATTCTAAAAGTTTCAAATTCCTAGCTAGTCGGGAAGTTAGTTAAAAATCGATTGCAAGATTTGTACATGACAAACACACACACAAACACACAAACAAGAAAACAAGTTAATAAAAACTTGGTAAAAAGGTGACAAATGGAAAAAAAACGTTAACAGATTTTTTATGTTAAACATGATAGTAAATTTCTGGAAATATAAAACGTCTCATTAAATGGGGATTTAGAAAGGGAAAAAAATGTTAATTGTTGTGCTTGTCAATTATATGAGGAAGGAGGAGAGAATCTTTTTATATTCATCTGTGAGGTTATATTACACGACGAAGGTACAAATAATATTCACTAATTACCTCTCTGGAATATTAATAGAATGCTATTTACGGTTAGTAAGTGATTGGTAAGTGATCCGGTCAAAATGTAAAAAGAAACCTCGAGGTGAAATTTCTAACTGATTAGTTTTATATTTTTTAATTATTTAGGAATTGCTGACAAGTACTACGGCTTGGAAAAAGTCATAAAGTAACATGAGGCTTGAAAAAATATAAATTAGGAAAAAAGAATACTCTGAATCGTATACATTTATAATTTTTAAATTTCAAATTACTGACATCAAAATATAGTTTGGATGTTATTAACATTTTACAGACGTTATTCAGATCCCACTAAATATTATTACTTTTGTCTCATATTTAAACTTCTCATTTTTTAGTTTAGACATATCACATGAGAGAATTGCCAAAAAAGTATTATTTAGGGCTTTTTTTGTTTGTTTTTTTTTGTTCCCAGTTGGGAACATTGGCCACATGTGATTATACTCGTACTTCGGGGAAATATTGGAGATGTGTTATTATGACAAAAAATTGAAAATTTTAAGATCTCTTTATAAAATATATATAAAATAAAACATCGTTTATCCGGACTAACTGGGACCATAGGCAATCCGCACAATTGAATACCCGTATAATCCGAGTAATATGGGTAATAAGCAAAACAAAATCCTTAACTAAGCAGACTTACCGTTTATTACGATAAAAAAACAATGTTTTGTAACGAAACTACATAGTATTGTTTACAAGACATTAAAAAATATAAAAAAAAATTTCACATCATTTCTTAAGAAAGTATAGGTAAGTGTAGTAAAGCTTTCTTAAACTTGTGACATAATGTCACTATGTAGAAAATTAATTACCTTTTCAGTTGTTGAATATAAAATATAATTATCAATGTCAACTTTGATTGACTACTATATTTGACTTCATTGATTTATATCATCTCTTGAATTAATTATTCGCTAGCTGTATTAATATTAACTTTGCTCGGTTAACTTAATGATTAAAATATAACTGATGGTTTTCCAGGTACAGTTTGAATTCTTAAAGCAATTACATTGTTATTATCTACAATAATCAAATATATCGATGGCAAAGTCGATTCTCATGTTCGAAATCGCATGGCGATTCGAATCCTTCACTTAACTGTACTTTAACTGATAAACACGTGCAGGATAGTGAATGTATTCATGCGCAGAATTTTCCTTAATAATAATAACAATGTATTCGCAGTTTTTAGTATTTAGTTTTAATATAGTCTTTTGCTACAGCTTTTTGGTAAAACAAAAACTTAACAAGTAGATTTATTTACAAAAAGAATTAAAAATTAAACACTTCCGACATAATCACTTATTTTACGTGCAGGTTCAGAAATACACGCTCCAGGGCCCATTCTCGGCCCAACAACACAGGAGCCTAGCAAACACACGTCTATCCCGCTCGGATTTTATACAGCGTCTCCTCTCTAATGTCTGGATTTTCAAAGGGGTGAAGGGCCCAGCAGATTATCGGCTGACATGTCTTTTCAGACGCCGAACTTTACTACATTGCAGAACGTCAAGATGACAGCTTTAGTGGCTGCATCTGTAAGGGAAACGGTTTTTAATCCCCCCCACGTGTTCCGAACTGGTGGAACCAAACAACACATTCTTTGAAAAACACGCAGCTGTGTTTCAGCCCTTGTGGGGTCTCGAAAAAAAACCATATTTCCAGTACGTTACAGTACCCTTTGGGAATATCCTTACTATTTTCTATCTTGTGCAAATGTAACGACTATTTTTTTGTTAAATTTAACTGTTTATAGTTCCTGACTAATTTCTCTAATTGGGAAAAAATTCAGGTGAGCAAATCTCAAAAGTAAGTAATATATAAATAAGATAAAAATAAATGAGATTTTTTTTCAGAAAATGGTGATATTTTTTTTTATCTCTTAGATAAATGCTTAAAGGTAACTATATTTTTCGTTTAAAAATTCAAAGAAAAATTAATTCTACAGGAAAAAAGAGAGTATCGTTATTAACGTGAAAACATAATTTTTACACTGCTTATAAAGTCTTGTTCCCAATTGGAAATATTGGCTATTAAAAGGTTAGATATACTGACATTCATAATTCAGTTTGTTTAACATAAAAGTTCCAAACTGAGACAAAACTTGATAGAAAAGTAACTGAAATTCAAATAAAATAGTTAATTGTTCTACATAGAAAAACTAAATTGAAAATGTTTAAATGCCAGCTATTTATGTCATATCCTGTTTCAAAGTAGCATTATTTTTTACAAATGGGTTTTTAACATTTTATGAGATTGATTGAGATTTTAAACATGAATAAATAATAAAAATGAAGCTATTCCAGCTTTATTTTTACAAGATATTATAGTAAGTAAATTTATAGTTGTATTAATTATAAAGAAAATGTCGTGTTTTAAATTGCATTCAGATTTGATTACTCTTTTATGATATTACCACCAAAAGATTCAACCTTATGATATTACCACCAAAAGATCTAATTACCACCTTTAAGAGGAAATTAGAAGCTTGAAGTTGTAATAATTCACACACAGAAAATACTCTCTTTTGAGGTTATTTACACAAAAGTAAATTTACCAGGAAATACCAGAATAGGTTTAAAAACCTTTAATAGTTCATTTACTGAACAGAAAAATGCAGTTCAGTTTAGATGCTTTTAATTTAATTAAGAATAGCCATTACCCTACTTCCATATTTTGTACTACACAAATGTTTATTTTTAAATGATATATATATATATATATATATTAAATGAACTATCACAGAAAAAATCCCCTAAAAATGTTATATATAAAATTTCCGTTCCAAATATCCCATTGAATTACAGAATTGTTTTAGCAGAATTTTGCAAAAGACCTTTTATGAAAATTTCCGACCCAGCTGGCACATCGAAATTTGTTCAACAGGGAATCACTTTCATTGTAGCTAAATAATTAACTGAGAGATGAAATTATGCATCAAAGAACTTATATTTGAGCAAGTTGTTGGATTCTGAAAGAAAGCCACAACGAGCATCCTTTATATAGTCTAATTGCGATGCGAAAGTACTCGGAACTAGTTATTCATCACAAGGTTAGCTCAAAATCCGAATTACAATGTCAGAAGAGTTGAGAAAAAAATAAGGTAGGTATTGATCACATCAATAAGTTTCTGAAAGTAATTTAATATAAATAATATTTATATAATCCATGGACAAGGGAAATTTATACCAGCCAATAAATACTTTATTATCTCAAGTTTTAGATTTGATATCGTTTCAATACGCCATGGCATATTGCATATAAAGTTACTATTTACATTTTCTTGCATGTAAACTGAAATTTGAAGAGCTGGAGATCCTGATCAATTCATTATTATTTGATTGCGTTCTATCTAATAACCTGAGAATAGTTTTCCTTACAGTAGATGTTGTACAAAAATATTCCATATGTTTCCATAGTAATTCTATTGCAATTGAATCCTATTGTGCCTCTAACATCTTTTTAAAGTTCCTTTACTTGTACATATTTTTACATACATGAATACGTTATTTATACAAATTTTTAAATAATGAATCTGAATAGATATATAGGCATAAAAAATCTGCATTTTAAACTTATAAAATCATAAAAATTAACAAACTGAGGCTCATTAAATCTAAAAAAATAGAGATTTGAATATTAATTTTATTTTTGAAATATGTGTCTTTTAGTTTTATCTTTCGTCCCAAAATTTTACTAAAAAATAAAACACTTTTTTGCGATATTTTTGTTAATGCATTGTATTAAAATTTTGATGGAGTGAAATACAATAAAAATAATTATCTTGAGATCAAAAAAAAAAAAATTATTTCTAAATATTACTATCATCTTTTAGAAAAAGACAATAGCTTTTTTATTTATAATAAATAACAATAACTTTAATAATATTTACTTTTGTTTTGAAGCAATTTTTTATAAACTTTTATTCACAGAGTTTGATTTAAAAAAAAAATATTTTATTTTTCCCTTGAAATGATGTTTAACATTCTTTCTCAGTCCTATGGGCAAACATCTCTGGAGAAATATGGTATTAAAGGATATTTGTTACAATACTTTATTACGTTACTACATCCTTTCATGAACTAAAATAATTCAAAATATAAAATATTAATTAAAAAAGTACTTGATAAAAGTATAAAATTACTTGATATCAAGTATTCAGTACATTGAAGCATTAAGCAATATTCTGAAAGCAAATTTTGTGGCTTTCATGTGCGACTGCTTATCTTCGCATTTTCTCGTATCGGAAACTAAACCATATACAACTAACATAGTATTCTTTTTCGAATACGAATCTCTTGTATCAATACTTTAATTTATATTGAGAATATTTTATGACTTCTTATTGAAAATATTCAGCTATTAGCAAAAATTTTATTGTTACAGTTTTCCTCTGATCTTTGTATGTATTCTATTTTAATAAACGTTGTTTTTGGTACTTAAAAAAGTAACTGTTATAAAAGAGATTACAATACAAACGTATAAAGAGTTTGCATGATTTCACTTTAGTACATTACAAAATTTTTATTTACTTCACGCTTTGAAAACTATGACAGAAAAGTGATTTCTTAAAAAGAAGTCTATTATGAACTTGATTCATGGAATATAATTTGAAACTTAAAAAAGTATATCATTCAATCTAAAATGTTGAGATAATTATCATTATTTTTCTTAATACTTGCAATAAAACAAAATTCTTTTGAGTGGCAAATGGCCGCTGACTTTTAAACATTAGTCTTCCTGAAATTCTATATAATTAGCGCCTTAAAGTATAAAAAAATGAATTATTTTTAACACTTTAAGGGGTTTTTTCTAATCAGTTTTTCCTCTGTGACTGTTTACTAAGAATTATAATATGTGTTATCCTACCAAAAGGAAAAAAAATATTTTAACAATAATTAGAATTATTTAACCATTTCCGTACGGGTTTCCTTACGGGGTGGGATAGCATGTATCCCAAGAATGAATATATATATATATATATATATATATATATATAATACCCCCTTGATGGCCGTTCTCGCAAAGGGGGTCAGAAATTTCGGGAAAATGGACCCCGTCAGCTAAAGTTTAATTAATCACTCATTATTTCTTTTAATGTACATGAAACTAATGAATTACTATTCTTCTGTGAAATATGTTTTATTGATTATTAAAACAAAATATTTAAAAAAAATTAATTATATGAAAGATCTTTTCCGCATACACAGTAGGAATTTCATATTAGGCAAATTTACACCTGTAAATGTTTTTTTTAAATAAAATATATAAAGAAAACTCTTTATTGAAAATTTATTAGGAATGATGAAATGTAAATATAAAATGTCAAATAAACGCGAAATACATATGCATTATGCTGACATAATTTAACGCTGACTCCAGCGCTGACAAATA
Source organism: Dolomedes plantarius (assembly GCA_907164885.2). Taxonomy (NCBI): domain Eukaryota; kingdom Metazoa; phylum Arthropoda; class Arachnida; order Araneae; family Dolomedidae; genus Dolomedes; species Dolomedes plantarius. Next base: position 118,437,086 of record OU015498.1, on the reverse strand, counting down.
TTTTATTGCACTCTACATAAACGTCACATTTTTACTCCAGCTACTTTACGCAATAGCTAATGCCTACTTACGTTTTGAAGTCACGCTGCCTTGTTCCTGTAGGATTTGTGCACGAGACGGAGGGTATCCGAATGTAATTTCAGTAAAATGGCATTTTAATTCCATTGCTTATAATCCGATTTAACCTTAGAGCATACGATAAGCTGCGCTGAGATTTGAACTCGAGGAAAGACATGAATATTCATCTTTCCCTTTCCGGATCGATCTCAAAAGTAGAATTGCTTCCAATTAAAATAAATCAAAAAAGATTCCTGAAATATAATTGTTTTACTTACCCACTAGTTTCCGGAATGAACTTTCAAGTAAATTGGGGCTTAAAAGTTAGATTATACACTCGGTAATATTTGAACTTCCCTCCACGGGGAGAACAAATTGAGAAAGATCAAAGGAAGGGAAACATTAGGCTAGACACCTGATCTAATTAAAAAGGGATTTCTTAATGCACTCGGAGACCCTCCATTCTTATGCTTTAGGAAATTTTAAAAGACAAGAGATATGCATTCGTGAATTAAGTCTAATGTGTCTTATAAGAATTCTGCTTTTGAAGTGTCAGGAGAATCCGACGTAGCCATTATTTAGTTAAACTAATAAAGAAAAACACGTAAAGAAAGAAAATCGCGGTAAGCATCAATTAAATAATATTTATTTGGATAACGACATTTTGTTGAAATATTAAGAGAATTGCGGAGAAATAAACTATTAATATGACTTCTCCCTGTTTGGGAATATCTATTTAACTATAATTCTTTCACCACTGTTCTTTATTTAGATCTAAAAATTTACCTTCAGCTCATTCTCAATCCTCAAAATTTGCGCTTCACAGATTTAATTTTTCAGCAATATTTTTTTTAACGCTAATCATTTTGCTTCCTTTATTAACACCAAATTAATAAATGCATTAACTTCTGTATTTGCTTACTTTTCATGATCTATTTTTTTATTCTTTAAAACTTCATAATCTTCTGATGGTATATCTTGATATTAAAAGGTTGGTTTTCAGAGAGTGCTTCGGCTAACTTTTCTTACAGAAGGACTAATTAGACCGAGACCTACAGTTTAAAGACGATTCCGAACGAATAGAAACAGCAGGACTCACACCCAAAATGTTTTTATCTTTTAATCTTTTTAAAATTCTCTCCTTAACAAGACCATATCAATTGTTTATGTAGCAACATAAATATTAATAGTAATCTTTAAGTTAGATAGTATGCCATTTTATGATTTTGATTTCAGATTTAACATTTTTAATAATAAAGTGTTTTTTTTTATAAACGAATTGGAAACTAATTATTTACTTATTTTTTTAGCTTTTAAAATAGTTTGTCGTAAATATTTTATTTTAATTCGGCTATAAAAACATCTGAATAAGTAATTTAAACTTTACTATTGGGAATTTAATGTTTTATCCATTACCCTATTACACCACAATAGAAATACCTTTAATATTTTTACAAACTGCATGTGTATATCTCTTTACTTAATTTCTACACAGGAATTTCAACATTTTATGAATTTACTTGTTCCATGTATTTCATTTATGGTGAAACAAATGTAAACTAGTTAATCAAGCTTAATTAATATGTGTTAATAATCTGCATTGCATTGACTATTGGAGGGGTTTGATGAAAATGACTTCAGTCCATTTGTCTGTAGTGATTTGTAACGTAATACAATTAATTAAACATACATTTTATATGCTCAATTTACTTTATTGCGATTCAATTAACTAAACATGCCTTTTATATGCTTAATTTAGTGAAATAGAATAAAATTAAACATATGTTATTTATATGATTTATTCCCCCACCCCATTCTTATAGCAAAATAAAAAAAATAAATTTTTCAGGTAAAATGTATGCCGGATTTCTATTTCTAATTATATCAATTCAGAATTTACTTTTTATTTCTTTATACATATTTTAATCATTTTATTTTTGAGTACTCAGACATAAAACAGAAATTACTTATTCATGATTTTGGGCGGAATATATATCGTACATAATTTTTTACCGTAAATTACATTATGGGATTTCTTGTTTTTTAAAACACTATTTCAGTTTCACCTCTTACAATTGAATAAGATTTCATTTTAAAAAATTACTGATTTTCAATATTAAAAAAAATCTGCTATTCAATAAAAATTTCATTAAAAATGTTCATAGAACTCGAGACTTTTACCACTTTTAAGCATAAAACAAAAATTCATTAAAATATAATAACATAAAAAAGGAAATTAAAGAAAAATAATTTCAACACTTGTAAAAAGATTATACGAAATCTATCGTTGTATAGTAAATGGATAAAGAAACTGGAAAGCACTTTTATCCTCATGTATTAATGCAATTCTCCAGTTTTTCAGGATGAGGATCTTTAAAAGGTTTCAGCTTTCCAAGACGAGCGAAATGTTTGAGTGTATGATTTAAGAAGTTTTTTAGCTTCTCTGGAGAGAAATCAAATTAGGAAGAGAACAAAAGAGAGACAAATATTACCGAAGAAACTAAAATGAACACAGAGTTCATTATTCCACTCGAGAACTATTTATTCACAAGATAAAATTTATTTTAATGGACTTGATATGTGCCTCTTCCTGTGCAAATATTTTACTGAACAAAAAATTTTTTGCTCTGGTTCTTCCTTTGTCCCATATGAACTTATATTCCACGCACGGTAGATAATTTAAACGGAAACGATAACATAAAATCTGATTTTAACATACTTCAAAGCATCAGTTTTTTGAAAATTTGTGTTAGTTATTTTCTTAATGGAATGATAAAACTTCATTTTGAAACATAAATCCTTATTTTCTAACGCATTGAAAATGCAGGGGAATTATTAAATTAAAGTGTGCAAGTGAGCCTTTTTCCATTCAAATATTTTATAGAACTAAATTTCCTTAGCCCCGATTCTTCCTTTGTTCCATATGAACTTATATAGCACACATGGTAAGAAATTTAAACAGAAAAGATAACACAAATCTTATTTAATCATATTTAAAAGTAACCTTGTTTTTTAATTTTTTGCTGGTTGCTATTTTCTTAATTGAATGATAAAACTTCTTTTTCAAACATAAATCCTTATTTTCTAACCCATTGTGGCAAATGTAAGGGAGTTATTAAATTAAAGTGTGCAAGTGTGCCTTTTCCCGTGCAAATATTTTACAGAACTAAATTTCTTTTGCTCTGATTCTTCTTTAGTTCCATGTGAACTTATATTGCACGCACGGTAGGAAATTTAAACGGAAATGATAACACAAAATATGATCTTAACATACTTCAAAGGATCGGTTTTTAAAAAACATTTATGTTAGTTATTTTCTTAATGGAATGATAAAACTTCATTTCGATACATAAATCCTTATTTTCTAACCAATTGTGGCAAGTATAGGGGAATTATTAAATTAAGTGGAAAAGTGTGCCCTTTTCCATGTAAATATTTTACTAAACTAATTTTCTTTGGCCCTGATTCTTCATTTTTTCTACATGAACTGATATTGTCCGCATGATAGAAAATTTAAACTCAAAAGATAACACAAAATCTTATTTTATCATATTTAAAAGTATATTTTTTTATTTATTTTTTGCTGGTTGTTATTTTCTTAAAGGAATGATAAAGCTTCATTTTGAACATAAATCCTTATTTTCTAACCAGTCGAGGAAAATGTAAGAAAATTATTAAATTAAAGTGTACATGCGTGCCTTTTCCCGTGCAAATATTTCCAAATATTTTACAGAACTAAATTTCATTTGCCTTGATTCTTCGTTTGATCCATATAAACTTATATTCTATGCACGGTAAGAAATTTAAACGGAAATGATAACAAAAAATCTGATTTTAACATACTTAAAAGCATCAGATAAAAAAAAAATTGTAATTTTCTGAATGAAATGATTAAACTTAATTTTAAAACATTAATCCTTATTTTCTAACCAATTGTGGAAAATTTAGGGCTATTATTAAATTAAAGTGTGCAAGGGTGTCTTTTCCGGTGAAAATATTTACTGAACTAAATAACTTTTTTAGCTCTGATTCTTCCTTTATTCTACATGAACTTATTTTGGCAGGAAATAGAGGTAACACAAAATCTAATTTTGTCCAACTTAAAAGCATCAATTTTTTTATTATTTCTTACTCGTTGTTATTTTCTTAATGGAATGATAAAACTTAATATTGAAACATAAATCCTTATTTTCTTACCAATTGTATGGAATATTGGGGTATTATTAGTTGAAAGTGCGCATATGTGCCTCTTCCTTTATAAATAACTGTAGTGTATGCATCACCACCTAGCAATGTAAGCGCTAACCTCCGCTAGTGCATCTCATTGTAAACGCGAGCCTGCTACGAGACAGAGGATAAAAGGGGGTAGTTCGCATTGTTCCATGACTGCTTCTCACGTACATGGTTGCAGTATTCAACGATGCAGTTGTAGCGGATATATTTTATTTAATTCTATGCAAGAGTGCATATCTTTTTACTTTGCATGTGAATAAATTTTTATATGTTAATAAACTAAAAGTGTTTTATATCCTCGAGTACTGTCTCAAGTAAGAAACCTCAACACATATGGACTCAGCTTTGACACGTATCATGCGTACCACATAGTATATTGAACTAAATTTCTATTGTCTGATTCTTCCTTTATTCCATACTAGCTGAAAACCCGTACTTCGCTACGGAGTGCATTCAAATTAAATACAACGGTCAATGTATGCAATTAATGCCAAATATATATATACAGGGTGTAACGAAACTCTTGGGCAAAACTTTAAGGGGTGATAGTACACATCAAGACAAACAATATTATATAGGAAACTTTGGGTCCCAAACGTCTTCCAAAGGAGATAGACGCCATTAAAGTTTAGGGTCCGAAATTTCAAATGATCATAAAAAACGGGAAAATTTGTCGATTCGTTTGCTGTTTTCGCTTAAATTATTCTTTATGTCAAGATTTTCTAGAAAATAAATTTTAAAGATAAAGTTAAAAAAATGCCGATAGAGGGTGCTTTAGACTTTGGAGTAACAAACAACTATTTTTTACTGTTATTTTTTGTATCACATTAAATGCTTTCAAAAGCTTAGACTTAAACTTAAATTTTGAGCTCAAAATCTGAATCGTTGGGGGTCGTTATGTCGCGAAAACTCAACAGTGTTCAGGAGGTGAAATTTGAACCTCCTCCTCTCCTGTAAGCAGTTCAGTTATTCACGATTTTGGATGCTCGGTCGTAGACCAGGAAGCAACTATTACCCACTAAACGTAAAATAAACGAGAGGGGGATGAATGACAAAAATGTGTGGGCCGGAATTATCCACGATCATTTGATCGGGCCATATCTTCTGCCAAGGCGCCTCGACGGCGGAACGTATCTGGTATTCCTACAAGAGGTGCTTCCAGTTCTGCTGCAAAGTGTTCCAGACAACATAAAGGCTCGTATGTGGTTCCATCATGATGGAGCGCCTGCACATTTAAGCTCAAATGTGAGAAATGCATTGGATACAGCATATCCAGGGCGATGGATTGGACGGGGTGGTCCGGTAAATTGGCCGGCACGCTCGCCTGACCTCTCCTGTCTAGACTTCTTCCTCTGGGGCCATATGAAGAATCTTGTTTACGCAAGCCCTGTCGACTCCAACGAGGAACTGGTTGCGAGAATTGCCGTCGAAGCAGGCGATATCCGGGAGATGCCCGGGGTATTTGCTAATGTTCGAAAGTCCCTCCGCCGGCGGTGTGAGGCCTGCATCCTTGCTGGTGGGCGCTCTTTCGAGCAGTTTTTGTGATTCCACAAGAAAATCATGCGTGTACCATTTTCTACATGTCATTCATTCAACCTTTATTCATGCGCACGGCGTGCGTACATCAAATTTTTTTTTTTTATTTCGAGAGGAGAAATTTCTCATGTCTAGTATTATGAATAAATTTTTTAATTTTGTCATCCCTCTCTAGTTTATTTTACGTCTAGGAGGTAGTAGTTGCTGCCTGGTCTACGACACAAAGTCCTACGACACCAACATCGGGAATAACTGAACTCTGTTCAGGAGGGAGGGAGTTTCAAATTTCAACTCCTGAACACAATTCCGTTTGCGCTACTTAACCACCCCCAACGAATCAGATTTTGAGCATAAAATTTAAGTTTAAGGCTAAGCTTTTGAAAGTATTTAATGTGATAAAAAAATAACGGTAAAAAATAGTTGTTCGTTACTCCAAAGTCTAAAGCGCCCTCTATCGACATTTTTTTTTACTTTATCTTTACATTTATTTTTCAAGAAAAAACTGACAAAAAGAATAATTTTAGCTAAAACCGCTAACTAATTGACCCATTTTTCCGTTTTTTATAATCATTTGAAATTTCGGACCCTAAACTTTAATCGCGTCTATCTCCTTTGGAAGACGTTTGGGACCCTAAGTTTCTTATATAATATTGTTTGTCTTGATGTGTACTATCACCCCTTAAAGTTTTGCCCAAGAGTTTCGTTACACCCTGTATATATATATATATATATATATATATATATATATATATATATATATATATATAATAAATACGATGATCAATGTATACAATTGATGTAAAAAAAAATATATATTTATAAAAAAAATCGTAAGAGATATTTTTATAGACAAAATAATATAGAAGAAAATATTCAAATTAAATGTAATAGAAAATATTAAAGAATATAGTACAGTTTATATAGTGCAGTTTGAGGAACATAATATCTTTTATTGTATTTTAATATTTTTTTGGATAATGTCCAATCGTCTGCCGCATTAGCAAGAAAAAATAATTTTTTTGTCTATTTAGTTGTTATGTACGGGACGATAAATTTATTTAAAGTACCAGAAAAAGAAATCACGTGATCAGCATTTAATAAATTAAATTTTAAAAATTAATCTTTAAAAATTCACCAAAAATCAGAAAATAGGTTCGAAAAACATTTCATTTTAAAGGAATTTTTATGATCTTTCATGTGATATAAATTTTATAATCCTCAAATTATTATTTTAAATACAAACTTAAAAAAAGTAACAAAAAAAACTTAAAATTTTAATTAAAAAAAATCTAAGAAGAATTTTTCAAAAATGACTACTGTCATGTCTCTATGACAGTGCACCCCTACACCATAAGAAGAATCGCCATGTAAAATTTCAGCCCTTTAGGTCCAGCGGTGTGGTCTGTGCGTCGTATATCAGTGAGTCAGTCAGTCAGTCAGTCAGTCAGTTACGGAACTGTCTTATAATATAGATGAAAGTAAAAAATATATGTAGTCTATATATATATAAAACAGTTCCGTAACTGACTGACTCACTGACTGACATACAACGCACAGACCAAACCCCTGGACCTAAAGGGCTGAAATTTTGCATGGTGATTCTTCTTATAATGTAGGGGTGCACTAAGAAAGATTTTTGAAAAATTCTTCTTATATTTTTTTTAAATAAATTTTTAAGCTAACTTTTTTTAAGTTAGCATTTAAAATAATAATTTGAGGCTTATAAAATTTATATCACGAGAAAGATCATAAAAATTCCTTTAAAATGAAATCTTTTTCGAATCTTTACCTACATTTTCTGAATTTTTAAAGATTAAATTTTACAATTCAATTAAGTAAATGATTATCACGTGATTTCTTTTTCTGGTACTTTAAATAAATTTATCGTCACGTCCATAACAATGAAATAGACAAAAAAATATTTTTTTCCCTTGCTAATGCGGCAGACGATTGGACATTATCCAAAAAAATATTAAAATACAGTAAAAGATATGTTCCTCTAACTGTACTATATCAACTGTACTATATTCTTTAGTATGTCCTATTAGATTTAATTTGAATATTTCCTTCTACATTATTTTGTCTATAAAAATATCCCTTACGATTTTTTTTATAAATATATTTTTTTGTTTTTTTTACATGAATTGTATACATTGATCGTCGTATTTATTTTACACTAGCCGGGCTTCGCCTAGCTACGCTGAAGCCATCCGTCCACCAGATGACGTTTGAAAAATTTCACACATGATTAAAAATTTCAGTGATTCGCGTTGTGAATGATTCACGCTTTATTTACGGATATTTATCGGATAGCGGTTGAGTCTGCTAATAGAATTAAAATATCTGTAAAACTATTAAAGTAACAGAATAACTGTAAACAGAAAAAATTATCAGTTTTCAAAGCTCTTTCCAAATAGGTAAGATTTATGTACTTTCATGAGAAAAATAATATACCGATTTTCGACCAAAATGGCCGCCAAAATCGGCCATGTTTTCTCAGGATGAGTGATCTCCGGAAACTTGATGTCACGTGATGCCGACGGACTCCACGACATTCTCCACTGTTACTTTATTTATATAGATGAACCACAGCCTAATTCCTTTAAAATGAAACAAAATGAGTAACTCCAGTTAACCATGTAATCCATTACTGCTACAGGGACATCAAAATGTGAAGAGATAGAGTTTAAAGCAGCCGAAACTGCAATTATGTGGGACCCAGGTCCTCCGCCTAATCATATAATCATGGGTCCTCCTCCTAATCAATAAACTACAAATTGCTTTTAGTAATAACACCAGCCATTTTCTTCAGTGGCGTTGTGTTGTTTATTCCTATACTTTATTTATATAGATGAAATCACAGCCTAATTCCTTTAAAATGGAACAAAATGAGTAACTCCAGTTAACCATGTAATCCTCTACTGCTACAGGGGCATCAAAATGTGAGAAGACAGAGTTTAAATCAGCCAAAACTGCAATTATACGTGACCCAGGTCCTCCGCCTAAACTACAAATTGCTTTTGGTAATAACACCAGTCATTTTCTTCAGTGGCGTTGTGTTTGTTGAGTTGAGTGAGTCAGTGAGTTAGTTGCATGCATTCATGCATTAGTTAGTAACATGCATTAGTTAGTAAATTTTAAATAATTATTTGTATTATTATTAGCCTCAGCGTATCAGGGCGTCATTTTTATGCTACAGAATCCATTATAAAATTAAACGATTTGAAGCCAAAACTGCAATTCTGTCGGAAAAGTGACTGAAGTGGTGTTAACTTTGGCTATTATTTGATGTGTAATATCTGCCTCCTATGCCGTATGTTTCTAAACGCCATTCCCATATGAACCACAGCCTAGTTCCTTTAAAATGGAACAAAATGAGTAACTCCAGTTAACCATGTAATACGCCACTTCAGTCAGTTGTCACAAAACAACTGTTAGATAACTCCAACGTTAGATAACTCCAATGAATTTAAAAACTCAGTTGGGTAGTTGACTGCTTCATCTTTTTCACACACAGTGTCTACCGATTTGTAAACATGAAAAATTGTAAATTTGAACCCCAAAAAATATTTAAAAACGTAGAAGGCAATAAAAAACAGGGGAGCACATCTATTTTATTGGATGTTGAGGTCATAAACACGATAAATAATTACAAACCCACACAAAAACATTTAAACGAAAAACTTTATTTAGGTAAACTAATAAACTTTATAAAGTTAATACTAATTATTAAATTTTAAACTAAAATTTAATGAAAAAGTTAACTAATGAATTTTAAAAGTGTATTACTAATAGTTAATACCAGTAAATTACTTATGAATTTACATTAAAATTCATAAAAATCTTTAAAACAATTTCTTTCGGCAGTAATACACAAAATCATTTTGCAAACTGTACCACTAAAAGCTGTAAAGTAAAAATGTCGAATTGTGGAATAATTCTTAACCAAAATGAATTTAAAAATTAAACACAGTATAAATAACATAGAAAAAAAAGCATGTGAAATTTTATACGCATGAATAAAAAGAAAACCCAATATAAAAATATATAATTAAACTTATAATTAAAGCCTTCAGAATTCAGCTAGATTTAGCCTTTCATTAAGAAACTCATACCACAAATTTCTATAAAATTAATGTGCAACTATATTTGACGTACAAAATAATGCATATGTAATACATTGCTAACATGTTTTAACATCAAAAATAAAGTAAATGAAATGGCGAAATTCAAGAAAAGAAATATTTTCCGAATGCACATGTTTGAAAATATTAAAAATAGAACCAAAAGCTCAAATAAGCTCAAGAAAAGAAATTAGCACATGTTTGAAATACTCAACTGTGTATATCAAGAAGTTTTATGAATATCATAGCTGTAATCCACACTATATTTCAGTACTTGCTGAAGTTTTACTCCATTTTAAATGTGGAAATTGGGCATACAGAGAGGGATGTAATTTTTAAAATCATTGGTGTTGGGTTAATCAATCTTATCTTTAACTCTGTTCTGAAGTAATGGAAATTCACATCTTTTAATCATGATTTTTTAGAATCACCGTTATAATGAATTTAGCAATGATTATAATTTTTTTTGGTGAGCTCCCACTACCCCTTAACAATGTATATTTATGATTACAGATAATGATAACATTCCTTACATAGGTTACTTTCACTTGAGTTGTTTTGCAAAAGAAAATATAAAACTAAAAGCGACTTTGCTTAAGCAATGAAAATCATTAAATCAACAGCTAAAATTAGTTTAAAAATAAGACTGCTACATTCAAAATAAAGTAAATGAAATGGCGAAATTCAAGAAAAGAAATATTTTCCGAATGCACATGTTTGAAAATATCAGCAAATAGGCAGCATTAATCGAACACCCATATCGAATCACTTGACACTCAGAATCACAGTTTACTTGGATTCAATTTTTTCTTAAATTTAATAGGCAAAAAATCTCCAAAAAATCAGTACATCTTCAAATGATCTATTTATGATTAAAAAGTTTGAATTAAAAGTATAAAAAATTAAAGGAAAGGAATAAAAAATTAGACACGGTGACACATTTCATTTCAGTGATTCATTTTTTAGTGAGAATCACGCTGTGAATGAATCGCCCTTTGTTTACATCGTCAAAGAGCGATGACGCTTCATTAGAATCGAAATAACTCTAAAACTATTGAATTAACAGAATAAGTGTACGCAGAAAAAATTATCAGTTTTCAAAGCTCTTTCCAAATATGTAACATTTATGTACTTTCATGAGAAAAAAATACACCGATTTGTGTATTTGTCGGCCATTTTTTTGGATGAGTGAGACCCGGAGACGAGACGCTCACGTGACTCTACAATTACGCCTGTTACTTTATTTTTATAGATAAACTTATATTGCACGCACGGCGAAAGAGATAGCTCAAAACTTGGTTTTATCATATTTAAAAACACTAGTTGTTGTTTATATTTTAATCGTTATTAATTTTTAATGGAAAGATAAGGCTTCCATTCATAAATCCTTATACACCTAAATCCTTATTTTTTTTTCATCAATTGCGTGAAATGTAGGGTTTTTATTAATTGAAAGTGGAAATAGTTTTTACAAATTAAATGAAGTAAGTGAGTAATGGCAAAGGGATTCTAAATATATACAGTTCTTTTTAGATCTTTAGGATTTTTTTTTATCCTGCAACTAATTCTGGCCACAATTTCTAGTCCTTGTCTCGACTAAATGTTTCCATAATATTCTTAGTAGATTTTTTAGAGAATGCGCATAAAATTATTGTACTGCTGAATACAAGTTGCATATTTTTTGTAGAAATGTAACAGTTCTTTATTTCAGGACACATAAGTTTTCATGCCACTTTACAGTTCTCCTTTCAGAAAGTTTATCAAAAGATCTGTTAAACTGAAGCTTACGTGTTTCGCCCCTGATTAGTTTTACAGGTCAGTCATTGTTCATTTTAAAACTGGTTTCTGCCGTCATTTGAAAAGTGCAACATAAAAACAGTATTACTATAACAAAACTCGATCAACAAAGTGAGAATAACAGTGTTTAGGGTACATTACTGTTGTTGTTGCTGTTGTTGATTATACCACTTGACCGACAGCAACATCGGATCAAGTCCCGAAGGCTATGGGCGATGAAGGTGGGGCTCCTGTTTTGACTGGCACCACAAGGGTCGGAGTCTGATATGGCCAAAGGACCAGTCTCCTAATTTTGAACCGAGTCAAGTGACGAGACCAGAACCCTTGACCCCGCACCTCCAGAGGTAATTTAAAAAATGGAGGACATTGCACCACGACATATTTTACGTACACCAGTCGTCATTAATGCACACGGCAGTGGATTTTGTCAGCGACGAGCATCGAACCAGTGACTTTCAGATCACTACTCCGCTGTACATGCGAACTGGACCACTGCGCCCTTACATTATACTAAATGACCTCTTTATAAAAAAAAAACATCCCATGCAATATCAGGATGTTAATTCAAGATCAACAATAACCGCAAGATATTTTTATCGAATTTTTTAATAAAATTGTATTTTATCCTAACTTTCCATTTGATTAATGACACTATTGAACGTTATTGTTAAATATGTCTTGATTATTCTTAAATATTGTCTTGATTTTGTTAAATATTCTCGGAACCTTAAAAGATATTCTTAGAGGAACATGACAGACAAAGCTCCAATTCTCAATCCCTTATATGACCCTTTACGGTGAGGCTATAAAGTATATCATATATGCTCTGATAAAGCACCCAATATTTGATATGCCTCTCTCCTCAGACCTTTACTAGTAGCTTTCCTCCACAATCACCGGCGACTGAGATTCCTTCCCTCAAATACTTTAGAAATATTTCGAATTGAACATATTGCTCTTTAGTAAGTTTCTTACACGTAAGGGGTTTTCAGTGTCTCTCTTAAAATTGCTCCCGAGACCTTTTTGGATAAAATATGTTCAAAGGTTTATAATAAAGTTACCTGTATGACCCTCTATTTCTTCAAAAGCTCGTTCATTCTGAGATGAAATGTCCTACTTTTTACTCTTTAAGTTTACTCCTCAAGAACGCCATTCTATCTTAAAAATCTAACGAATTATTTCAAACTCAAAATGCAAAACATATAAAACAATTCATTGTTTTATATGAACATAATGAAGTATTAAGAATTATTGCAGGATGCGAGACCATAAGTAACTGTTTTGTGTGGTTCATACTAGCTTTATGCTATGCTTAAACGCATATGAAAATTATTAAATCAAATTGCTATACAAAAGACAAAATATTTAAGCTTATAACTAGACATTCGTATTAATACTTCTTATTATATTGGAAGAGAGGTTTGATTTAATCTCAGAAATTTCAAAATTCCTCTTGAAAGAGCCGAACTGACAATAATTAAAATTCTCTAATATTCAATTATGTAGCGTGTATAAATATTGTTTCTTTACAATAAGTATTCAGTTCATTAAAATAGTTATTTTTTTTATTAATTCCTGTTTCAATTTATATATATATATATATATATATATATACATATATATATATATATATATATATATATATATATATATATATAAATAAATAAATAAATATATATATATATATATATATATATATATATATATATATATATATATATATATATATATATATATATATAAATAAATAAATACATATATATATATATGTGTGTGTGTGTGTGTGTGTGTTACTGTGAAATACCGAAATCTAGAGAATGTCGACATTCTCCGGTGAATGTCAACATTCACATAGTTGCTTGGTGTATGTCCGAAATATTTGCTAAATATCCTTATTTCTCACTTACTGTGGTAAATGTCGACATTCACCATGCACTGATGGTGAATGTTGAATAAAAATATTTTTGTTATGTTTTAAATCATACTTTATTATTAAAACTTATTACGATATATGTCAATATAGAAGAAAGCTAAAGTAACAGCACATGTAAATAAACTGTTGAACTTAAAACGAACAGTTCATTCTAAATGTGAAAAGGAAATATCGCCAATAATAAACTTAATTATGTGATTGACGTTATACAATCTTATTTATTGCAACAACTTAAACTGTTATGAAACTTTGAACTGCACAAGAGTCCCTTGTTTTTACAACTGCATTTAGTCGTGGAATATTCTTTTGCAATGACAGCGTGTATAGCCTTGCCCTCCACTTCTCGAATCAGTTGCAGCTGCTTCTCTCAGCGACATTTATTAAGAAGAAAACTCATCTATGGAAAGTAACTTTACAAATTACGAACTGATTACGGGTATAGAGTTGCTTGATGGTACCATTTTTGTTTGCTAATTTATAAAAAATGGAATCTTCTATTCCAACATCAACCGCCAACACATTTCGGGCAACAGTACGACCACGGTCGACATCAGGGATTTATATTCGTACTATATCACCAATTTGAGCAGGTGGAAATTTTCTTTTTGAGGTTAACATTTTCGTTGCTTGCAGTATAAGATTCTCTTTCCGTTCTTTTTATAGAAATAAACTCGTGGTGTTCAGTCAGGACTTCATATGAAGACGTAGTAGGTTTCAGTTCCTCTTCAATATTTTCCTTTGGAATATGGTTTTCGGTATGGCTCAAGTTTTCTTCAAAAGTATTAACAATTTCTTCGAGCTATTCTTCGGCTTCAATATTTGCAATTTGTTCGTAAAGATGACGATGCTATGCCTCTTTTTGGTTTAACGTCAAACAGGGCTTCATAAGGACTTTAGCGTATTCCTTCGTGGTATGTAGTGTTCTTGGCAAACTGAACAAAGGGCAAACCATCTGACCATTTATTTGTATCATTATTGTTCATCCATGCATTTAACATATTCTGTATATCCTGATTGGTTCTTTCAACTGAGCCTTGTGTTTGTCTATGACGAGGCTTTCAATGAACTATAGATGTTACACATATCTGAAGTTCTCAGAGAGTCCTGGCAGCTGAAATATGCAGTTCCGTGACAGGTCGAAAATGGCTGTAATGGAAAACAAAACAGAACTTGTAACTCAAGGAAGTCTAGCTTTTAAGGAAATGTTTATGGATGTATTACTCTCATGTACAAACTACTCCTCCAAGAATTTGGCTTATAGATATTTTATTCAAGACATTATACCATGTACGAGACATCAGTTTCTTTACTTGTCCATTGAGAATCCATCGGTATCTTAAAGAATAATATATTTATTATTCCTGATAATAACTGACTTTCACCACTAGGAGCTATTTGTTATTTACTTTACACAGTTCCAATACGGCATTTTTTAAATTTTTGGTAAGAAGGAATTCTTCCAGGAAAATAATGGATAATATTAAAAATAAATTAAAATAAAATATCTGTACTTTAAATATAACCCCATTCGATGAAAAGTTGTAATTATTACAATCGATTAGTTCCGTTTTGGGTTCCTTAATCATAATGCTTATAAAAGAGTTTTAAAAGCAATTTCGCACACTTCTTAAGTTAGTTTAAGTTCTGGAAACTTTTCTATAATGTCATGGTAAGAATGTTCTTTGATTTCATGATCTGGTGTAATACCAAACCGTATACCCGAAATTGAATCATGGATGAATACTTATGATATTGGATGTTAAATGTATTTCAGGTGCATGGACATCATTATGGATTAGAGTGAAAGCTGCAGTGGCTAATGCTCTTAAAATTTGATGACTTGCGCGTGACGCATTAGGTATGTGTATGCATATGTACTAATTTTCAGTTATTCAGTGCGTGATTGGCTGGTTTTGATAGTCATCTCTCTCTCTAAAAGCATTGAGTAGTCGTATTAAAGGATAGCAGTGCTCTTCAGAGATTGCAAGAATATAATATTTCTAATTTCGTACAGTCTTACAGTTTTCTCATCAAACAATTGTAAGCCAATAATTTAAACTCTATAATTCGCTATTCATATTTGATACCATCAAAAGAGTTTTCCAGGTTTGAATTTGATATGATTAAATTTTAAGATGACTGCCTACGTTGAAAATGTCATTTTTTGACTATTTTGGTCAGTGTAATTTTTTGCAAGAATCATGTAATTCAATGTTTCCTCTTTTCGAAACCGTTTTGATTTTCATTCTACATCAATTAGAAGCAGAGTTACAGCCATTTTAAAAAACATCATCTGCTACAAAATTGAAGTGACAAACAACTTTCTATGCGTTTTTCTCAGAATTATGTTTTTTAGAACAAATCTCTACCGTTTTAATGATATTTCACATAATAATGCATATAATTTAATAAAATTTTTAGGAAATGTTTTAGATGCTATTGATAATGAAATGACTCACAATAATTTATGTATAATAAGTAGTTTTTTATTTGGGGCTGTTTTTATAAGGAAAGGAATGACGAAATTTTTCATATTGGAACATAAAATTTTCTGTATTATTTTTTCATTTTAAAATTTCTCTTAAATTGTGGGTCATTTTGAAGATAACTGTCATATGTACCATGTGTGAGAAAGAAATTAAAATAGTAGCATTAGAATTTTGTGCAGAGTGATAGGCGTTTTAGCTAAATTTCATTAAAAATTACTTCAAATTGACCAATTTATAATAAAAGTATGGTATGTACCGGTAAGTTTTTGTTTTTATTTTTGGGAGCTATTTTACCATAAGAGACAAAAAAATCCTTAAATTTCTTTTAAAAATTTGCTCTGAACGTAGGTAGTCACCTTAACTATGAGATATTGTTTCTTTTTGTGATTATAAGAAGTCGAAAAGAAATTTGATTCAGGCTAATGTAGTTTTTCTCCTTAATATTACCCAAATATCGACGTAATTCATTTAAAATATGCTTTTAGAAAAGCTCCTTCTTTTTAGACTCATGTAAACTATAGATGGCTTGATCGAAATAAAAAAAATCATCAAGTATGTAAGAACATAACATTTCCTTAGATCGCCTTCAATTGGCTTATTTTCTAAAAAAATTCCTGGAAGTTCATAAGGACCGGGTTCGATACCTGTCTCTGGTTCGAAGGAAGCATATGAGGTCTTTTCACGTGAATCCAAACAATGTGAAATTGCTGTTTACAAGGACTGTACCTCAAGATACAAGCATCTTCCACGACAATGCTTGGGGTCAGGCAAAGTAAACAAATATGAATCGAGAAACTGCTGTTATACAGGATCTTAACAATAAAATCCCATCTCTTGATAAGTAAGATGGGGTAAATGGGCCATAGATTTTCAACTTTTTTAAATACACGTTGGTCCAGTTCACCTGATAAATGGGGTAAGTGTACCACCCAGGTCTATCTATATATATAAAACAGTTCCGTAACTGACTCACTCACAGACTGACTGACTGACATACAACGCACAGACCAAACCGCTGGACCTAAAGGGCTGAAATTTTGCGTGACGATTCTTCTTATGGTGTAGGGGTGCACTAAGAAATATTTTTCAAAAATTCTTCTCAGATTTTTTTAAAATAAAATTTTTATGCTGTTATATATATATTGGCATTAATTGCATACATTGACCGTTGTATTTAATTTGAATGTACTCCGTAGCGAAGTGCGGGTTTTCAGCTAGTTTCTCATAAGCAACAACAAAATCTTGGACGGTGGTTCAATGCTTGTATATCTAGAAAAAAAAATTCTATCCCCATTTAAAAATATTTTTTCAAAGCAATTACCCATTTTGTAAGATAAATTGTTGCAAACACCGGGAAAAAATTACACACAGAGTGGAATTCCGACCTAATATGTAGAGGAAAAATCTGGGAGAGGATGGCCAAATTACACCAACTTACCTTATATGGTAAAACTAGCTGAAAACTCGCATTTCTCTACGGAGTACATTCAAATTAAATACAACGGTAAAAGTATGCAATTTATGTCAATTAATTGCATAAATAAATAAATAAATAAATAAATAAATAAATAAATATATATATATATATATATATATATATATATATATATATAAGTACAATAAATACGACAATCAATGTATACAACTGATGTCAAAAAAACAAAAAAATATATTTATAAAAATATCGTAAGAGATATTTTTATAGACAAAATAATGTAGAAGAAAATATTCAAATTAAATCTAATAGGACATACTAAAGAAAATAGTACAGTTAATATAGTACAATTTGAGGAACATATCTTTTACTGCATTTTAATATTTTTTTGGATAATGTCCGATCGTCTACCGCATTAGCAAGAGAATTTTTTTTTGTCTATTTCATTGTTATGGACGTGACGATAAATTTATTTAAAGTACCAGAAAAATAAATCCCGTGATCAGCATTTAATAAATTAAATTCTAAAATTTAATCTTTAAAAATTCACCGAAAATCAGAAAATGGAGGTAAAGATTCGAAATTTATTTCATTTTAAAGGAATGTTTATGATCTTTCTCGTGATATAAATTTCATAACCCTCAGATTATTATTGTAAATGCAAACTTAAAAAAGTTACTAAAACAGCTTAAAAATTTAATTTAAAAAAATCTAAGACGAATTTTTTAAAAATCTTTCTTAGTGCACCCCTACACTATAAGAAAAATCGCTATGCAAAATTTCAGCCCTCTAGCTCCAGCGGTCTGGTCTGTGCGATATATGTCAGTCAGTTACGGAACTGTTTTATGTATATAGATAAAGTAAGAAAAACTTACGCAATGAATAATTATCGAAAATTGACTTATAGGTCAGTGGCTATAAGCTCCGCCAAATTATATATTGATCTTAGTCTGAAAAGTCCTTTTTTCAATAATATTTAATAATGTTTTGACTTTCTGGTATTCTGAATACTCTAAGTACAGTCGGAAGTATGCACACCGTTACTCTGAATGACACCACAGCACATAAATAAATCGATTGCTTCCATGCCCTAGTTAAATTTGTATATGCTGATGTTTTTTATCGGCACATACAGAACTTTGAACTATTCTTTAGGAACACATTTCTGCTAATAATACCCAATGGTAAGTCTTAACTGAAATGGGGCAGAAAAGACGCCAGGAATTATAAAAAATGAAATATTTTACACGTCGAGGAGATAGATTTACAGACATACGTGAGTTTTATTTTTTACTAGTGGTGAATATTTTACGGCACGTTCGTTTATACGATATTACTGGAATAGTTTACGTAAAATCGATTTACTGTGTAATTTAATAATGTAATAAAATTTTAACATATTGATGGAAGGTAATATAAGATCTTCTGCTTTGCTTGTGCATTTTTGGTTTTATTCTTAAAATAAATTCTATCCAGCGTACAATATTTTTCAAAAAGACTCTCAATTATTCCATAAAATTTTTACCATTCGTCCGCTTGATTTTTATCCTTAATGTTGAATGAGGTCAATTGGGATATATATATATATATATATATATATATATATATATATATAAACATGAAAGCGAATATAACTCAGATAAAAAAATTCCTAACATTTTAAAATCTGAGGAATTTTTTATAAATATTTAGTACAATTTAGTGCTTATGCCAGATATCCTGCACTCATTTCAAATTAATATATTTTAATTTTCTTTATACCATATACTACTGTGAAACGTACCTGTGTTTTGAAGTAAAAATTTTACGATATTTTCAAAAATCACTGAAATACTTGTTGCGGCAGAAAGAACGTTTTGATTTGGAAAGTCAATAACAAAAATACAAAGCAAGATTGAGAAAGAAATCTTTTATACCTAAGAAAAATAAAAAATAAAATATTTTTTATTTTTTATTAATTATTTTTATTAATTTATATTTTTTATTAATTATTTTTATTATTTTTTATTAATTAGTATTTTATAATTATTATTTATTTTATTTATTTTTTTATACCCTCGGAACGTTCTTTCTGCTGCGCCCTTCAATATAAAATGTGAAAAATCACACTTTTTTTAATTACTTTTTTATAAGTACAGTTACCAAAAGAATGATTAAATTGAGCTAATAGCTCAGCTTTTAGCTCACAATATAGATTGTGATATGAAAGACCCTATAGCAAAATTTCATTGAAATATATTGAAGCCTTTTTTAAATTATTAGCTTTCTCGCTTAGAAGAGTAACTGAAAAATTAGTTTTCTATTAAATACAATTAATGATGCTACATCCGGTTTTTTAATATTGCTTTCGGTTTATTAAATTGGCCATAAATTATCCTCCAATGATCATACGAATAAAATTATATCAGTTTTGGAATCCTAAAATAATGACCTTTTAAATAGAGCAATAAAAAAATCGAAATTTTGCACCAATACTGCCATTTTAACTCAAGCAGATACCTTAAAATCTACCTATTAATATCAATTAATAGTTATTGGAGAATAAAACCTTAACTTAAATATTAGCTTTTCAAATAGAGCAATGGAAAAAATTTCGAAATTGTGTACCAAAACTGCCATTTTAACTAATCAGATACCTTATAACCTTCCTATTAATATCAGTTCATAATTTTTTAAACAAAACCTACACATAGAAAGCAATCTATAAACTTTGAATAGAATATGAAATGTTATTAAAAAACTTTTTCCGTGAGGATTAATTAGCTACAAAGTTAATCTCTATAATAAAAATCGTATATTTTTTATTTTGGTAGTTAATACTATGACACAAGGAAAACTTTTACTTTCTCTCGAAAAAAAGGAAAATATTATTATATTTATTCTGCATTTCTGCAAAGTAAGCGTGGAATTTTTGTGTTTTTCAAATGGATTCAATCCTAGAAACATATTTTAGGAAACAGTAAACGATTTCAATTCAAAATACAGATTTCAAATTCAATTTTTACTTTCCTTTGTCTAACAAAACACAATGCTTTCCGCTTATAATTCGAATCTTATATTTAGAAATCTTAGAAATCTTATTCAAATTTAAGCAATTCAAGAAGTGTTCAGAATCAAAATTCCGAAGAAAGTATGCTGGAAAATTTTCCAAAACATACTTTTGCAGGAAATATTTTCTTGTCGTCAGCTTAAGGGATAATATTAAAGTTGAAATCTTCACACTGTTCAGCTCAAAGAACCACAAAATTAATGAATTCTGAACAAAGTTAAAATCATTGTATCCGATTCACTTTGTAGTACGTAAATATATTTTTGCATGAGAATTCTTAAAGTTAAAAATTTGTATTACTGATTTATGAATATTTAATGCAACTTATTCCAGGTAAATTTTAGCTGATTTAAAATAAAAAAAGTAAAATTTGAAAATAATAGCTTATTGATTTAATCCCTCTTTAAGGAGATATTTTATTTTCACCAAACCCTCACTCAGTTGTTGTAAAGGGAATTAAAATGAACTGTAATAAGATTTTTTATATTTTGAAAGTTTAAATGAAATGTAATACATAGGGATACGTAAATTTTGCATAAAAAATTTCGAAATTTCGCAACAACAAAAAATACAATATATAGAATTTCGTATTTATTCGTAAAAAATCATATAAATTTAAACATTTCGCGTTTATTAAAAAAATTACAATTTTACTTACTTGGATAAATAAGTATCAAAATTCGTACTTAATAGCTAACATAGTCTCCACATTATGTTCCTTAAGACTTTGCCTTCTATCATTAATTACTATGCCGTACAAACTAAAATATCTCAGCATCTACTCTGTTAACGATACTATAGAGGTTTTGTATTGCTGCCTTTTGAAAGTTAAGGTAATAGCATTTCATTGAAAATAAAATCTGTCTAACATCACCAGCAGTATCTTGGTTGACTACTCTTAAGTAGTTGCAATATCCTTGACTTTGGCACTCAAGAGACGTTCTTTAATCTACCGAATTATTCCACAAGACTTGATGGTTGATTTTTACAGTTAGATTTTTAGGATTACGGGTACCGGCAAATTTCGCATTTATTCGCATCTATTTCGTAAATACAAAAATTATGTATACCTAGTAATACCTTTTATGCAATTTTTCTTAGTTAACCAGAGACATGCTCAACTTTCCCTCCTCCCCATTGTCGAGGGAGTAGCGTGTTTTAGAGTCATCACCGGATATGATTACTTTCAAGGCCATCTATACAGAATTAAACTAGATGATTCTCCATTCTGCCCCCTCTGCAATACTATGCTCATGACTGGGGAGCATCTTTTCAGTTGCCCCTCCTTACTTGACGTTCGCTCTTATGATGACTTTGGAGTTCTCCCCCTTTCTGAAGCCATCTCCCTGTTGTATTGGACTGCAAGACGTCTTATGTCTCAGAAGACAATTGCGAGCGTAATTTAAAATAAAAAACTTTTTCTTAGTTTTTTTGGGGAGGAAAACGATAACAAATTCTTGCCTAAATGCACCATCCACAAACTGTTAATTTGTTTGCCAATGCGGGGTACTTTTCACTAAAGACATTCGCTCATAATTCCGTGAGAATCGTTGGTTCCATTCAATGGGACATACTTTTACGCACTATAAAGTGAAGCGCATCCACTGATTTTAACTTTGCTCAGAATTCCTTAATTCCGTGGTTCTTTGAGTTGAAAAGCGTGAGGATTTCTGCTTTATTATTATCCATTAAGCTGACGACAAGAAAACATTTCCTGTAAAAGTATGTTTTGAAAAATGGCCCGTTGCACCGTATATGTGAACCAAAACCAATTCCTTGTGCAGCCTCAATTTTGATCGAGTACCCCCAAAGGGGACATCTAGGAGGATCTTACCTTCTCCCACCCTCTCTGACATTATGGAATGTTTTTTTTTTGCAGTCTACGGATTAACGTGTCCATATCCGACTAAGACACGGAGGTATTTAATAGCTTTCGTAGGAATTTGAACTGAGCTCACCCAGTTCGAAGCCCTACCTGGCTGTCTCTCGACAACCATTTACAAACTCTTTTCTACTAAAGGTAGGTAATCCAGGAAAGGTAGAATATCTTTCTATGGAATTCATGATTGTCAGTCTACTTAAATTTTATCGTTAGTTAAAATTATATTGCATCATGGGAACAAATGATTAGTTGTTCGGTAGATTTTAATTGTCTCGTTCTACACAAGGACAAAAATGCTATCTACAGTTTAAAAGTGATAATGAAGGGCTAAAAACACACTTTCCAATCCCGTTGAGTTCGTCATGGAAGGCCAGTGTCTTAGCCCGAAACTTCTGCTTGGCGCTAAATTAATTACAATTACGATAATTCCCAATGTATTTTTATTTACACCTACGATAATACCAAAATTTACATCTGTTTATTTAATGAGAATTATTATCTAACTTGTGTATTGTATCAACAGGCGCGGTGGCCCAGTTGGCAAGAGGAGCGGGTGAGTGATCTGAACGTCCTTGGTTCGATGCTCATCGCTGCAAATCCACCGCCGTGTTCACTAATTGTGGGCGGGGCTCGTAAAATAGGCCGTGACGGCAATGTTCTCCAAGTTCTCAACTTTAACTCTGGAGGTGCGGGGTCAAGTGTTCCGGTCTCGTCACTTGACTCGCTTCAAAATTACAGGACCTGTCATTTAGCCAAATCGGACCCCGATCCGTGTGATGCTAATTCAAAACAGGAGCCGCCCCTATCAGCCAAATATTCTAAAAGGACCTGGCGAATGGTACCTCCAACCATTTGGAGTTCATTAACAACAACGTGCATCACTGAAGAGAAGAAATCCTTATTTATATATATTCAGTTATAATGATAAGCATAAATCCATCGATTTTTCAGCAAGACGTTTACTATTTTCTTTTTATATTTTGTTAACATCAAAGAAATGTTGAAAGGAATCATAAATACACATCTCTTTTAGTATACAGGTTTTTACAAACACTACATCAAGAATTTCGATTCCCGCATTAGACCTGGTTGTATTCTGGGGAAGAAAGCCAGTCAGTCTTCCCCCTGCAAAAAGGCCTAGCAAGGGGAGCTGCAACCCATCGTCCATAGCCGGTGTCATCGTTTGTTAATAAAAATTCATCTGTGATTTCGGTCTGTGATTCATGTGTGATTTCGGTTTCTATTTCCTTGTATTCATATGTACACCGGACTGGGGTGTAATGTCGTCAGCCCCCAGGAACATTAGGCAAAAAAAATAAATTAAAAAAAATCAAGAATTTTATTCTATACTTTGAAATTTGGCAATAAATCAAAGAAAGGTTTAAACGATATATATTTATTACTAAAATACAAAAAATATATCTAGACTCACAGGAACTTAATTTCCTTAAGCATACTTCAATTACATGCTAATCACAATTACACAATTTAAGCATAGTTAGACAAATTTGACTAACAAGGATCTATATTTACTTTTAACAAGAACGTATTTTAAATTCCGTTTTACTTACTTTAATTTCAGTGAGAGGTTATTTCTTGCGTGCCTAAAATTCAATAGGTTGGTATCTGAATCTTAGATATGATGATATCAAATAATTATAACACAGTCACAAATTCTCAGAAGAGCAAAAACAGCTATTGTTAAATTTATAAAATGAATTTTTAGAAATAATCTCTTCCTGGATAAAATTAAGAGAGTAACGTGCAGAAAAAAGAGATTAATTTTTTTTAATGTTAAATAGGAGAGTTTTTCACAAAAAAATAAATTTTTTTAATAAAATTCCTGTTAATATTTCTTAAAATCACCTGTTTCTCATTCCATCAGTTTTCACATTAAAAACGAATTTCTTACTAGCAATCGGACATTTATTTGCAAATTAATTACTCAAAATAGAGATTTCAGATATGGTTTCATAGCATGCAACAATGGATCCCTCTCACAGAAGCAGTTTTTAAAGTGTTGTGAGAAGACTTAAAATAGAGAGGCAACTACAAGTTAATATAACAGTTCACTGTTGGATTTTTACAGTGTGGCATAATGCCACTATGTAAAATTTATTACTCAAGAATTTAAAGACTTAATGATAACCGCTATTAACTTAACTTAATTAATATCATCTAAACGATTAATTGCTAGCTGTATTAATATTAATTTAAAATAACTATTTTCCAGATACATATAGTATGCTTAAAGCGATTATACTGTTAATATCTACAATAGCTAAATATGTTTACATTTTCCAATAATAGAATCGATTACCTCATTCGAATTTCGCATCGCGATTCGATTTCTCAACTTAACTGCAAAAATAACTACTTCCCACGTGTGCAATAGCTTACATGTATTCATACGCCGATGTTTCCTAAAGATAATAACAATATAATCGCAGTTTAATTTCTCTGCTAATTTAGTCCTTTGATACAGCTATTATTAAATATTTATCCCCTTTCTACAGACATTATTTTGTTGTTTATTCTAAAAGGAGATGGGATCTCTTTATCAGAGTAAGCACTTTAACCTAGGCTTGTGTGAACAGGTTTTGGGTACAAAAGGTTTGCTTCCCCTCCATAAAAGAGGGAGCTCGATTGTTAGCGACATGGATAGGGATTGGAATTTTGGAGCGTGTCTCCCCAAATTTTTATATTCGGACATTATTTTTTGTGATACTGGCTGGCTGAAGGTGTAGAATGGAAATTTTATAAGGAAAATAATAAACAAGTGTTTCTCGAGGAGATCTTGTCTGTGCCAATTTCTTTGACATCAGTATGCGTGATTCTGCTATTCGTCATCTGCAGTGCTAAAGGGTACACAGTCTAAATTTTTTCAAGTTCCAATGATACAGTGTCTTCTTGCAAATTACCCCCTGCGTTTCGCGCTTGGTGTGTGATTCCAGTTTTATCTGCGAGTTTGATGCAGTTCCAGTAAACAACGTACCGATAAGGAACCGGTCTCCACGTGGCAGAAATCGATCCATCATTTACGGTAGCTGAACTGAAAACCTCGACATCGTGGGCTTCATCTGTTCAACGTTGCTCCAGTTTACAGAACTGTTTCAGTCTTTCGGTTTCCCACCTCCAATGCTCAAGTGGGAGAGACACAAGAGTCAAGAATTCCAACAAAGTGACATTTTCCGGGTTATCTGCATGTCAAGTGAGTTGATAAAAAATGAAGTTATTTAACTTTCAAATTGTTAATACTGTCAGAACATACACACGGTCTTATTGCAATGTACACATGTAAAAACCACTATACCTCTCTTTAATAACCTTTGAACTAATTTTGTTTTACCTCTTTACCACCACAATATCACTTCACCACCATTTTACTTCATACAGTCATCTAAGCAAAGTTCTGTTGCATTGCTATGAGAGTTGCGCATTTGCGAGTTAAATCTACACTATATATCACACAACAAGCTTTATATATATATATATACCCAACAAACACAAAGTCATCGGGCCGGGGTCGGAAGGTTCCGGCCAGCCGATTTCACCACTGCCGGGCCGGCGCATTAGGTCAGTATCGTTTCCGTCACGGCTGTGTCCTCTCGCCCGCGACTACCCCGTCGACTTCTGGGCCGCTTCCGGTAGGAATCGAGCCATCGTTCATCCGACTGCGAACCGTTAGGCAGCCGCGATTAAGCCATCGATGCGGACAGATAGCCGGAGCGTAACCGGAGGTTGACGGGCCGGTTACGGGAGCAATAATTGGTGTCGACATACCGTCATCTACCCATCTCGTAAACAGCAATGTGCCGTAGGTCCGGGTATCATGCCAGCATTCTACCAGAATCGGACCGCCGGCAGTTTTTCAAAGTTTTTCGTAGGACCCTTTCGTTTATATGCTTATTTATTTCATTGACGATTAACCTCTGATATCAACCCTTTCACTTTTTTTATTATTATTTTTTTGCCTTCATATTTCTAGTATTCAGTTTTGCCTTATGTATTTTTAGGTATTGCCAAATACTGATCTTTGTTATTACCTAAAAATTTGCATATGAATCATTAGTTTACTTGTTAGAACAAAACCTCATTTCGTATTAAGATACATTTACCCAAATTTGAAATTTAAGATAACATTAATACCAACCATTAAAGCTAAATCATCTTTCCATTCGATCTAAGGTTCCAGTTTGTTTTTTTTTAATTTAGAATGAGATTATAGTATGTAAAACAGTACTACTTTAATAATTAACCCAAAAAATTTGTACTTCCCCAGTATAAAATTTATTAACATAATTTGATATATTTATCTTTCAAACCTGAGTAATGTGTAGTGTGTATGATGAAACCCATCTTTGTGAGCTTGTGAAAACTTGCTCAGAATTTATTTAAATTATTTTTTGGTGTAGAGTTAATAAATGCAGACACACATGTTTTTAAATACAGAAAAGAGCTGGTTTAAAGTAAAAATAGTTTATTTAGAAAGTACATAGCACATTTACACAATTTTTTTCTATATTTTCTACAAAACAGGATCCTTTTGCTGTACCTCTGGCTCCATCTTTACAGCATCTAGGGAAAAAAAAGAAAGAGAAAATCAGTTCATAAATTTATGTGAAAGGAAAATGACTCCCATCCCCAGATATAATTTATGAATCAAAAGAATTTATTTAAATTATTTTTTGATGTAGAGTTAGTAAATGCTCTGCAGATAAGAAAATTATTTTTTGCATAGTTTTGTACATTAAAGGGTAATTTATTGTTGTAAAAATAGTTGATTGTTGAAAGTAGTTGAAAAAATTCATTGTTGATAAAGTAGAATTAAATAAATCCAATTAGGAAATATAAATTCTGAGACAGGGGTTTAAAAAAACTTGATATAAAACAGCACCCAACACATGAGTGCAGTTTTAAATCTGTTGTCATTTTATTGATAACTACTTCCAAGAAGTAAATTCCTACCACATTTTTTTTTGTAAAACCAATTACATACTGTGAAAACTACATCATGTAAAAAATATTTACTTGATTAAATAAATATACTAATAGAAAATAGTTATAAAATATTTGTAAAGAGTATTCCCCTTTTCACTAAATTTCTCTCTGTACAGTAGAAAATCCAACCATGTCGATTAATTTGTTATTATATATATAAATAAAATAGGGTAGATTGCCTTGATAAGAGTACAATAATCAGTTTTTAATGTTGAGCATAATTTCAGCTCAACATTGAAAGCTGAATCAGAGACTTGTCTAGAATGACACCAAAATTTCCTCTTCACTATTGACAATAATGCTGTTGAAAGTAGAGAAACACAAGAATAAAGATTGAATGCTAAGTAAAACATTAGCATACAAAATCTTAAAACTTCTAAATTTGATTACAACATGCCATACAGAGCATTAATACAGATGCTGGGTCAGATTTAGAAATTAAAGATTTTATATAGTATTCAATCTTCATTCTTGTGTTTCTTTACTTTCAATGTGAGAGTGATTCTCGATAGTGAAGAGAAAATTTTGTTGTCATTCTAAACAAGTCTCTCAGTCAGCTTTCAATTATTGTACTCTATCAAGGCATTCTAATCTATTTTATTTATATCTGTAATAACTAATCATTTAATTGACAGGATTGAATGTCGTACTGTACTCAGAAATTTAGTGAAAAGAGTGAATACTCTTTAACTAATCTATTACTATAATAATGAATAAAGTAAACATTTATTATATGATGTAGCTTTCACAGTAATTGGTTTTACAAAAATTGTGGTTGAAAGTAATTTGGGATACTAAATTCTGCATAGTATTTTAATAGAGCATATCTTTTGTTACTAAATTGTCAAATTATGGTGGAGATCTGTGTATAAAGTATTTTTTATTTGCGAGCAGCTGTTATTAGGGATAACCACAGTAAAAAAATATTCAAAATATACTATTTAGATTCAGTAATTACTAAACAATTGTTATGATATATTGTTTGATTAGTCTAGGTTAATTTGAAAAATGAGGTGGGTAATATTGACTAGCTGTCAATGTTGAGTGAAATGGCATAGATTATATTATAAAGCGTGAAAAAACACTTAGACTTTTTGAACCAAGCTTCTAACCCAAATTTAAGTTTTTTAAAAAATATTTTGCTAATGAGAGTATTTTCACAGATCTTAACAATGGAATAGAAAACCTGTATAGTCAACAAATTCATGGATAAACGATTCAGTTCTAAAAGCAAAAATCCTGGTTTCTGTATACTGTTGTAACATGATTATTATAAAAGTATACAGAAACCAGGCCTTTTGCTTTTAGGGCTGCATCTTTTATCCATGACTTAGTTGACCATACAGGTGTTATGTTCGATTCTTTAGATCCATGAAAATATTTTCAATTTTAAAAGTTTTATTAAATTTTTTTTAAATTTCTGGTTAGAAGTTCGGTTTGAAAAGTTAAAAGTATTTTATTGCACTTTGTAAAATAATCTATGCCACTGCACTCAACTAGAGAATAAAATTAAGTTTTAGCAGTAAATTTACTTTTTTAGCAGTAAATTTACTATTTTTAAAAAGTAACATTACATTAACCAAAAGGTATTAAATACATGACTTTTTTAAATACCTCATTGAATCTTGTGTATTACCAGCAGCAATATTAGACACTGTCCAACAGACTTTCTGAAATGAATAAAAATAAATATATAATAACACAAGGCAAGCTGTTAAATTATAATCAGAAAAATTTCTCCTCACATGAATTTTCAAATCAGATTGAGTGAAAATTACTCATAATGGAATATGCACTGAGCATATAATTTAATACCAAAAATTGCCTGGTGATTAAAAGTTGAGAAGTAATCAGACTTTCAATGTGCTGAATATGTTTAGCACAATATTTAAATAAGACTTTAATATACATGAACTAGATTACTACCTCACAAAACTTCCAAGAAACAATTTCAACTTTCCATAAAACTCCAACTGATGTTTAGAATCAGTTGAGTTATTTTTCAGGCACAACTTTATCAACATATTTAATTATGAAACTTTGAGAAAGTAAAGACAATTTACAATGCATTTCCCCCCATTTTTTTAAACAGCTAAACAAGATGCTCAGTGGAATTTTAAAAAATTTAGTACAATCAAATATTTGACAAGGCAATAAAAGAAATTCTAAGCATAATGCAACAATTTAAAGAACAACATAAAACAGATGCTGTCTATGATTTTTTTCATTAACCCAAAGCTCATGCTTAACTTGAAGAGTTCAGAATCAACGGGGAGAAAAAAAAGTACTAATCAGAATTTTTGAAAAAATTCCAGTTGACATACCATATACGAGATGAGGTACTAGTTCCCAGACATACACTTAACTAAAGTTTAGATTTAATGAGTTTCTAACTCTTAATTTTAGGATAGTAAAACATAGTTATGTCTTAACTGGCTAATGTGTGCATGTGCACGTAAGAAAGCACATAATAGATATATTTAGGATAAAATATTAAAGATATTTTTTTTACTGCCTTCATCTCTAATAACACAGATAAAAGTGATTTCAAACACGATACAAATTATAAAATTAAGGGGCTAGGGTTTGAAGTCTAAGCTTCGATTCATTTTCGAAAACCTGTGTCAACGAGATGTTGTATTGTGACCCAGACAATTGGCGAAACTTTCCAAACCTATTTTCAATAATGTCGGTTTGAATTTTTCCTGTTAAGAAATATGCCATCCCCAATTCATTGCAACAATATGTTCACATTTCAAGTACAGCATGTGTAGTGTGAGAAAGTGTGGTATATGTTTTAGTTAAAAAGCCAGAAGTATATTTAAGAGAATTCCAAGTATCAAGCCAAACTAAGAATTTTTGTAGGTACATAACCTTTTCATTGGATGAATTAGATGACAAAGACTCACAATACACATCTCGTTTATGACCCCCTTTTAACTTACTTTACACATTCATTATCTTCCACCATTTAATAATGATTGCAATATATTCAGATGTTTCTAAACAAAAAGGTTCATCAGTATGTGTAGAAAGCACTTTCAACCCTTCAACAAAATAGTCATTGAAAATTTTAAGGCATAGTTTTACATTTTGTCTCTCCATAGAAGATGGAGTTTTTAAAAGTTAATCCAAACACATATTATGTTTAAATATGTGTTTGGATATAATTATCCAAACACATTATGATAACACTATCTGTCCATCCTCTAAAGAATGGATACTTTTAATGGTTCTAAAAGAGGCAGTTTTAGTTAAGTTATGATCATTAAAATCAATAAAATGCATACACTGACCATAATTCTTCTGATTCAGCCAATTATTTCTGACACACTTCAGAATGTGTACAGGATCAAAAATATAAAATAATGGTCTATTAGGATTTGAAGGATGATTATATAATATACTTAAACAAGGGGGGGTAGCAAAATAGGATATTGTTTAATAATAAAGTCAGTTGTTCAGTCAAGAAGTCAATTATTGTATTTTGATGATGAGAAATTTTATGTCTTAGAACATCAAGCAATTCAATTACCACATTTAATACATTTTCACCATCACTCATTACTGTTTTCATTTAATCCAAATTCTTTATATAAGTATTAAGACTTAAAATGGAATAAACATGTTTAACAGAGAGAAAAATTTATGGCATGCATAAAATTAAATTTTACCAAAATTTAAAATTACTTAGCCCATTAATTAATGATCTAATACATCCAAAAGCAATTTCCTTTTTACTACTTCTGTAATGAATTATCAACGAACCTCTAACAACTTATCAGGAAATTCTAAAAATATTTTTAAAATTTTAATGTTAACCATTAAGAATAAATAAAGCTTGGCACTTCACATTTTCATAATATAAATATCATTTTTCTGTTATTATAAAAGACTCTGTAAACCAGGCGTTTTGCTTTTTGGAACTGTATCTTGTATCCGTGAATTCATTGATTATACAGGAGTTCTATTCCATTATTAAGAAAGGGTTATTTCATTCACTTATCAAACACACATTTTGATATAATAAACCACAACTCACAATGAATGTCTTATCTACAGTTTTATAAACAAACTTTGTCCATGAACAGATTTTATATTTTCTAAATAAACCTTGGCATTTTATACTTTTATAATATAAATCTCTTTTTTTGGCAAGAGTTAAAGACTTTCAAGTTTTTTCACAAGAGTTAACATGACCAGGGAGTCATGTTAACTGAAATCCCTGGATTGCACTTTCTCACTCATCTAAAACCTTAACAACAAGCTTCACAGTTAAAAAAGAATAAATAAAGAAAATCAATATTCTATCCACAAATTATTGAGACCAAAGTTTATGAGAAAGTTCAGATTAGCGTCTAAGTTAAAAAAACTAATTTGAAATTTTTAGTTGTTTAATAAATATTTTTATAGTTTTTTCATAGAAAAATTTAATTAGTTAAAAATAAATCTAAAAAAATATTAAAAACAGTGATTTTGGCCACAAGTCCACTGCTGAAAATAAAAGTATAGCTCGAGAATAAAAAAAGGTAGGCTCAGTGACGTTAAACAAAAACCTTACATGAGTTATGAGATCCAAGTGGTATTTGTCTTTCAAGCCCGAAGTTAGATTCCAGTTTCAAAATTCTGTAAAGAAACCAATATTTTCTTATAATGCCATAATAAAAATTTAATGTTTTATCAAACCAAGAAGTATTGAAAAGTAGAGTTCTTTATAAACTTGCTTATCACTAATATAAAAAGGGGAAAAGAAACTAATTTTACCCTTTATATATATATATTAAGCCAATAAGTTCACATTTATTTTGCACAGCATGACAACAAAATAATTTCCAAAAGACCTTTAGAGATGAACAGCTTATAGATAGTTATTGAGAACATTCTCAGATTTATAAAAACTCTTATCGTACAATATCTATTACAATAAAGCAATTTTTTGTATGTACACATTCTGATAATCTACAAATCTATATACTTATAAATATATAATTTAAAAACATGGAATGCAAATTAATAAGTTAAGAAACAATTTATGTATCTAAATAGTCTATTTTGGAATAATTTTCACTGCCATCATCTCTAATAACACTGATAAAAGTGATTTCAAACACGATACAAATTAGAAAATTAAATGCACGTGGCATCTATATTGACACAAATTTAAAACTCTAAACTTCTCATTACTCCAGAGGTTCTTTGAATGAATTCAGGAATACAATGGAGTTCACATACATACAAAAATTAATAATTCTTGAAAATATATATACACTCAATTGCAAGAATATATACACTCAGTTGCAAAAAGTATGCACCATTATGTTATTCCTAAAGAGTGAAATTGTTTTATTTTATATCTTCAGAGAGAGTAGAAATATAATCTAAATATCAAAGCCAGTTCAAAATATTGATTAATAGCAATTGAAATTCAAAATGTTCCTTAAATAAGCTTTTTATTTAATGAGATATTCAAAATAAAAAAATGCTCCAATATTTGCTATTGTTTCAATATTTACTTGACATGTGGATACTGATTAAACAATATTTTGATCTGGTTTTGAAATTTTGAATATATCTTTGCTCTCGATAGACATAAAGAAATTTCACCCAGTAGGAATAACATATACATATATAGCAATTGAGTGTACACATAGAACATTATAAATAGAATTTTAAAAAAATTATATTTTAAGGCTATTAAGATTATACATGAAAAATACCTATTAGTGTTTAGCATTTAAATTAAAATATATAATTATACTAAATACATTCTTTTAAATTATGAACACAAAAATTTTAAGAATATTTGTTCTTTATTTCTTTATAATGTATAAAATGCAGTGTATTTTATAAAGTTTACTCAAAACACAATTTGATAAGGAATTCAATAGATCCTTTTGTATGATTTACAAGTTCATTTTTAGAATCTTTTATAATGTGGAACGTTTTTGAATCCATCTTTTAACATTTAGACATGGATAATTTGTTGCCTATTGATACCTGGCAATAAGAACATTGTAAAATATATTTAATAGGAAAATGGACAATTTTTCCACCATTGAATACTATGCATGAATTTACTATGGAGGAATCATGTGTAACTGATTTATCAATCCAGTAGTAAAAAAATGTTTAATTTGGATTAACATATTAAAAAAAATTTCATTATAATTTTTTTTCAAATTTCTTTAAAGAAATAAAATGGAAAATATTATACTGGAAATGAAAATACATTTTTATTTTTCAACTATGTAGATTTGGAATTGATATTTGTGTCATGTATTTTATACTTTCTAAAGGATATAAAAATCTAAATAGTGCGTACAAATTACAATTCTAAATATTAATTTAATTAGCAAATACTTAAGACTTTCACAAGAGTCCATTTACTTCCTTTGTCCATCTAAAATATTAACTGAAACACGAATCTTAAATTATTCCGAAACAAAATGTTTTTATTTATACATACGAAAGTGCTCGTAAGTGCCATAAGTATTGCTAATTCAATACACTCAGTTCAGTAGAGTTTGATCTGAAATATGGTCAATTCATATATAACTTGGATTAAAACACTATCTTATAACAGAAATAGAATAATGATCACTATGTAAGGGTGTTAAATAAAATCTAAAGGCAATAATTTAAGACTAACGAATGAAACTTACTTGTGGATTAATTTCAACGAACTTGTAATCAATCTTTAATGGCGCCTTTTCAATCACGTGCAACTGAATGTCCAATCAGATGACACTAGTGCATTGTAGTATGACGAGGCGAAAAAAAAGATGGTTTGAAATTTCATTATGCTATAGCTTTCAAAAGCTGCCTTTTGGTATTGAATATAAAATTTTATTGCTCTACTGAAATATTTTTCAGGTGCTTCAAAATAGATATTTTTGTGAAAAGAGATAAAATTCTTTTTTTCTGTTTATTTTATGGTATATTAAATTAATAATATATATTTTTTGTAAATAAAATATTCAAAATATTTTTACAAGAAACTTAGGTATTTCTAAGTATTTCTAATTTTTAGATGTCATTACAGAACAACTGATTTTGTAGAATTTCGCAATTTTCATCATCTTAATTTTACAGTAGTATATTCTTATAATACACATTGGAATGAAAAAAACAATTTTTAATTAACGGACCTTAGTTAAAATAAACAAATCACATTTATTTAGAAAAATATTAATGTAATGTCTTTAAAGGCAAAGTGTTATTTTGAAATAAACATTCATATTTTTCAAAAGTCCATAGTAATCATACATGGTTTGCTTTACTTATTTCACTGACACATTGAATTGCTTTCTGTTTGTCATCAGAAATATGCCTCTTCATAGGAAGTCCTGTTACTTTAACATCATTCCATTCAATCATATCAATATAATCCTTGGCATCAAAGTTTATACGTTGAAATAAAAACTTTTTGATGCCACCTTCATTTTCAGCCCTTGCTTTTAGATTCCGGGGTAATCCAAGCTCTCTCTTACATGACTGCGATCATCTGATATCATACAAAGGACGAGATTTTCAGAAGCAGATTTCTGGCACTGGAAAATGTATATAAGATAGCATAATAGCATTTTTCAATGACAACAACCAGAATTTAAACATTACTGTAATTGGAATGGGTGGAACTGCCGTGAACACTGGATTGAATAATGATGTGGTTCGTTTATTTGAAAAGGAATTAAGAAGGCCACTGCAGTGGTTGATTTGTCTATTTCATGGAAATGAACTGCGCCTACGTCCTAATTTGGAGGAGAAATAGGTAAACAACTAGAAAACTGCTATGAACTTCCAGTAATTGAATTATCACCTATTGAAAATGGCATTCCATTACTAGAAATTAAGGATGATTTAAGTGTGGACCCAAAATATTTGTTA
Source organism: Dolomedes plantarius (assembly GCA_907164885.2). Lineage (NCBI taxonomy): Eukaryota > Metazoa > Arthropoda > Arachnida > Araneae > Dolomedidae > Dolomedes > Dolomedes plantarius. Next base: position 118,401,663 of record OU015498.1, on the reverse strand, counting down.
GAAATGTCTAATGCAATCTCTGTTGGAAGGTGCTCTTCTGATTTGTCTATGAGAAAACCAGGAAAACTTTGTTATTCATGATAGCTTACATTAGCAAACCAAATACTTCACTTGTATGTGGGAACAGAATGTACTGCAAAAAAAATCTCCGAATACTGACTGAGTACATTTTGTAAGTATATGCATCTGTTTCGTTTCACATAAAGCGGAAACTATCTTATATCCATGGATCGAAGCACTTGTGGAAACTTGTAAGCTATTCACGTTACCTCCATCAGACTCTTAAAAATGTAATTGACCCAGTCATTCAAAGAAATTCGTACTTCGCTGCTTCTGAAAATCTCCTCTTATGTATGATATCAGTTGATCGCAGCCACGTAAGACAGCTTGGATTACGCCGGATTCTAAAAGCAAGGACTGAAAAATGAAGGGGGCATTGGAAAGTTTTAAGTTCAACGTATAAACTTTGATGCCAAGGATTATATTGATATGATTGTACGTAAAGATGTTAAAGTAACAGAACGAGGCATATTTCTGATTATAAACTAGGAAGCAAAATAATCTGATCAGGAGAGTCAACGTACTGACTTCAGCAATTTTCCATGTCACACACAAGCAGTAGAAAGGATTGTTAAATTCGTTACCGAGTCACCCTTACCCGTCCGTGGCACTTCTGCAAGAGTTGCATTGATAAAAACGAAAATACATTCTCAAAAGATAATGCCAAAATTTAATAATAAAAAACAAAACAAAACACAATTCAATGTGTCAGTGAAATAAGTAATGGAAACCATGTGTGATTACTATGGACTTTTGAAAAACATGAATTTCTTTTTTTTCAAAATAACGTTTAACATCCCCAATCTCAAAGAACTTTTTAATCTTATGCACAGTAAGTGTGCGTTTAAATTTTCTTCTACACCCACTTTTGATTATATTCCTAAATCTGAAAAAGTTAAACCTCTGAATCAGGCTGATGAGCTTAAAGCAGGGTGTTTAACCTTTTGCAGCATCTGGGCCACATGGTAAATTTTTTCAAGGCAGGCGGGCCGCATAAAAAAGTCAACTACATTCAAAAGTTTAGTTTTATTATGAAAATGAAAAATACATTGTATATGTAATGTATAAAATATTATAATCTTGGTATGCAATGTGATGTGGTAATTTTGAACGAAATCGAACATAATGTGATTTTTTAAATTTGGGTTGGTCTAAAGCGAATTGCTCTCGAACTTAACTAGCATTAATGATCGAATCAATCTCTCAAACCAATTTTCTATCCTAGGAAACTGTCGTAATCCGGAGGAAAGAAATTCCCGCTGCTAATGATGAATTTCCTGTTAGGCGGGAAACCAAACCTGAGCCATGTTTTTTTTTTTAATGGCGGAAGGGTACAAAGATACCCTCAACAAAATGTACAACCTAGTCAAAATTCAATATCCCAAATCAATTTCATGAAACTTTCTCAAAATCTTATCTGAAAACATTACTGCAATTGGATTAATATCGGACCTTTCAAAATTACTTAATTTACTTACGCATTGAATTTTTTTGGAAAAAAAAATCCCAAAACCGAACGGCCACTTAAAAATTAAAAATTTATGTTCCGATCTTAATATTTCAAATCTTACCCAGTCCATTAATTGTTCACAGGTTAATTCTGATAGTGTTATTCTGATAGTGTGGTTTCTGATAGTGTTTAACATTTTTCCTTTATTTTTCTGTTCCATGCGAGGCAGTTTCCTCTTATTGAAGTTCCACACTTGATACCCTATCAGGGAATGCTGGTGTGGGGCGTTCGTTTTTGCTTCCCATGCTTCAGTCCTCGGTTCGATCCTGCAAAGTGCAGTTCTGTTATCTGTACTCACGGATGTTCAAACCTGCCAATTTAATTTATTAAATATAACTTACTTATTATTTTAAACTTAATTGCCTTATTTTTTATTTCTAACATTTATTTAAACTAATTTTTTTGCCTTTTTTTTTCTTATTGTAAATATTATTTCTCGTATCCTGATTCAATTACAAAAAAAAACAATGTAATATATATTCTTCAATGTACGTACTGAGGATAAAGGGTCTTATTTTTTGATATTTTTTGGTGTCTCATGACATCTACTGTCTATGTCTCTGACATTACATTACATTAATATTTTTCTAAATATGTGTGATTTGTTTATTTTAACTAAGGTCTGTAAATTTAAAATTCTTTTTCTTTCATTCAAATTTGTATTATAAGAATATGTTACTGTAAAATTAATACGATGAAATTCGAGAAAAAATTCTACAAAATCAGTTGTTTTATAATGGCATCTAACAATTAGAAATACTTAGAATATGTAAATTTCCTGAAAAATATATTTTGAATATTTTATCTACAAAAATATATATTATTATTTTAATATACTATAGAAGAAATTTAAAAAAATACAAATTTTATCACTATTTCCTCTCTTATAAATAAAGAGTGGTGAAACAAGGACCCATTTTTAAGTAGATATTTAATTTCCCCAGTAATATATAAAATTGAAACTAATTTTCATCTGTTTTTATAAGCTTCTAGGGAGTTAAAAACATACACACAGAATACAATCTTTACATACAAGGAAAATTATGTGAATTTTTCACATAATACAATTATACAATTTCACATAATACTTTTCACATAATACAATCTTTACATACAAGGAAAATTATGGGAATTTTCCGCGTAAAAGAAGTTTCACAACAATGAAATAAATATTTTTGAAAAGTCTGTTAAATTTAATCTTCGCCTTCCCTTTCAAATCCATAATTCTGATGCAGATATCTGTTACTTGTGGTTACGAATCGGAGGTACAGTTCCGGGACGATGCAGGGTAAACGATTTCGGTGCGATTCATATCAACCCATAACAGGCCCTGAAACACGTAAACGGAAAGCGTTTCCCCTTCGGAGGTTCGTAAACAACCCGCCAGTGGCCCGACAAAATTCTCCCGTACTTGTCGTTCAACCGGTGCCTCCAGCACTGGCCCGATAAGCTGCCGTCAGTCCTGTGTTTGTTGGGTATATATATATATATATATATATATATATATATATATATATATATATATATTTTTATTTATTTATTTATATATATATATATATATATATATTGCATAGAAATTGTGCGGGAAAGGAACTGACGTGATTGTAGATTCAGAACAATCTTATTCAGTAACAAGGATGCATATCGCTCCCCGGTGACCGAGCACGTTACTGGACCTCTAGGACTTAATTCCTCGAAGAAATATGGGCCGAGAATAAAAAATGTAGAAAATCCACACCACACGGTTACTTTCTGTGAATGCATTGGAACATCTAAGATTAAACGCTGATTTTCTGGTTCCCAAATTCGGCAGTTGTGAGTATTCACCGAACCATCCAAATAAAAGTGTGCTTTGCCTGTCCATCGGATATTAAAAGGCGATTCTGCATCAACCTCAAAGCAAGCAAGAAACTGGAGTGAGAACGGCTGTCGAGTCTCGAAATCATGTGTAAGCAACCTCTGCACAAATTGAGGCTTGTATGGATTATACCGGAGGATATTCCGCATGACCTTCTGTACAGTTGAACTAGGCTGATCCAATACCTCTGCCACACGACGGATACTGGTTCTAGCCTGGTCGTTGGAAGATTTAGCCTCTTTCACCTGAAGCGCAACCTTCTCTACAGTTTTTGAGGAAAAAGGTTTCATTCATCTTCCAGGACAAACGTTAAAAGAACGACTTTCTTCAAATTTGATCACCATTAATAGAAGACCTTTAACAGCCAATGGACCATTTCGTATCCCCTTCAAACTCCAAAATTTTCGTAGAGCAACAAGTGCTGAATTATCCTTTTGGTAAAACAATTTTACTAAGAAAGCTCGATATGGTAATGGTAACGATGACATTCTCATTAGCAATAGCAAGCACGCTGAAAACAAAATCTCCATGAAAGTTTCTAGGTTTTATAACATCTTCTGCTGTACGTCGGCAAAAATTAATTTGCATATTTGTTTCTTCTTCGTTCCTTCAAATCTTTTGTCTGAAAATTTATTATCCAACAAGTTTCCGATCGACTTTGCAAGATTGCAAAATTTAATGAGTTATTGTGTTAGGGTGACCAATGGATACAAAGATGATGAAATCTTAAGTAAAGAACCAGTCGTAAATGTGTAATTCATCAAAAACGCCCTCTGTTGGTGAAATTTTGAGCTATTTTTTTATTCCCTCAAACAAATTCCCATCCCTTCAATATGTCCTACACAAAATTTCATAATTTTCTGAATAATAGATTCAACTGTAGACAACTTCAAAGTAGGGAAGTTTAATTATGGACACCCTGTATATATATATATATATATATATATATGTGTGTGTGTGTGTGTGTGTGTGTGGAAAATATGCGGACTTTGTCTATACACGCAAGTCCGGCAGGCACTTGCCTCTGACGGTAGGTGCTTCTTCTGACATTGGCGCATGAAGAACTGCGAAGTTGTGCTAGCTACTTTATTATGGGAGCACTATTTAAGTGAGCCAGCATTGCTGCCTATGCGGGGAACGACATGGAAACGTCCAACCCTTATTCCGGATTTAAACCCAAGCCCACCATATCGCAGCTCTGTACGCTAACCACTATACTTTGTGGAGGGCGAGAGTTAGACTACATAAAATATAGTATTGAAATATATATCAGACGATATATTTCAATACTTTATTTTGAAAGAATATTTTCAAAGGAAAGGATTTTTAAAGTTGAGTAGACTGGACGATGAACGAATGGATAGGGCGCTGGCATTTGGTACCAATATCTGTGTGTTTGAGTTCCACTGATAGAACGGGTGTTTGTAAAAGTTCGGAATCGGCTAAGCTGTAGGTTCCGGTCTATTTAGATTTCGTGGGACAAAAAAATGACCTATCTCTCTCTTATGGTCAATCATTAAAGAATACGTGTACGGTAACGTGTCTTTGCTACCATAATATTAAATGTAATATGTATTTTCTAATATAATTCTTAAGATCATGAATATAACAGTTACATAATACCTAATATGTTAAAAAAAAATTGAGGGATTAAAATTTAGAAAATTAACCTTTTTACTTACATAACTAGAGTGCCTCAATGTTCTCTACGTCTGGTTCATCAAGAAAAAAGAACGTTTAATATTAGAAATGAAACTTTAATTACAGTGTACAAAAAACTTAATCTAATGGAAGATCCAAGTACATCGTATTGCATAATTACAATCTGGTAATTTTGTTCTTAAAATAATAATTACATTGATTAATATTTAAAATATATATAAAAGAAAGAATTACTAAAACATAAAAAATCCCACACCTTAAAAATTTATTCTATATATCAGCTAGTCGAATAACAGAAATTTAAAATAATGATATATTATGAAACTCGTTGGAAAAAATGTATTAAAATTCTACTTTTTTATCCTATAATAATAAAGATTATATTTTAGGTTTTATTCATGGTACATCGGAAGATATACTAAATACACTCCAAATTATATGTATATAAGGAACCTTTAAAAGAAATTTTCGAAAAAAACGGCTGAAAATTCACATTTTATTTTTTAAATACATTTTCAATACTTGCTACATTACAGGACAAAACAAAATTAAAATGAGAAATCTGATGAACATCTTTCTCTAGATATGTTAGTACTATGACGGAAAAGATGTATATACAGGCGAAAAATAAAATTTCGCGCTATGAAGATGATTAAAAATTACAGAAAATTTTCTCTAATTTTTTAAGGAATTATAATCATCACTTTAATATTATCAATAAAAAAATATATTCAAAAATTATCATCAAGTATTGCAGTTTCAGTATTTAGTTGTGCTTAAGTACTGAAAAAATGTTCATGATTTTTATATGATATTACGTGATTAAACTGCAGAACTACTTTTTAGATAAAACTAACAGCTAAATCTTACTGTATTTCGATAAAAAAAGTCCACTGTTTGTTTAAGAAAGGATTTAACATTTTTAACTACCAATAACTTTAAACAAAATTGTAATAAGTTAAGTGGTATACTTTAAGCTTTGAAAAGTAATTTCTTAATACTTTAATTAATCGATTTTTATTTAAGATTTATTAAAAAAAATAGTAGTTCGTTAAATTTTTGAAGTTAATTAAGGATCAGAGACATGTGGGAGAAAGAATATTTTATGTTACTCCTCGTATCACTAGGATAAATTACATTAAAAATGGGATATTAATGTGCATTTCTTATAATAATACAAGTGTTTCACACTGTACTAGTTGTGTCAAATATTTAAAACAAATTTCTGTCATACAGAAAGCAACTAAATTTGTTTACGATATCAATTTTAATTTCTTTTGACAGAGAAATTCATTTAAGGATATAGAGATATTTATTTAACATTTATTTCAAATTAGCTTCAATTTAGGTATTCCAAGCAATATTTTCAGAAATTCCAGATTGAATAGACGGCATTCACAGAAATCTACAAGCACTGCTCATTCCATCTGGTCGTATGCTTAACAAATTTCTCAAACAGCTAATTTTTTAATTCTGCTAATATATAGACTGCTGGCCACTGTAAATGCAACACCCTGAAGGAAACATGCAAATAACATGAAACTTACAACATGCATTAGCGGAGGTGAGATATGCAAATGAATAGAATTTCAGCGCAGACGCACATCACGAGCGCCTGTGGCTGCACTTCAAAGCGCTATTTAAGGCTTGGAGATTTCGACGATTTCAAGTTCGGCAATTGTGTTTTTCTTGTGCTTTTATCAAAAAAACGATCAATTATGTCTCGTCGAAAACAGCGATCATCTTTTGATCACGTATCCGAGTTCGACAGAGGAAGAATAGTGGCCTACAGAGATTGTGGATTATCTTTCAGGGAAATCGGTAGTCGTGTTGGACGAAACCAAACAACTGTAATGCGGATATGTGATCGTTGGATGCAGGAGGGTACGACAGACCGGCGTGATCGATCGCATCCACCTCAGCGCACCACTTCACGTGATGACAGGTAAATTGTGCGAATGGCAGTGACGGATCGCTGAGTCACATCACGAACCATAGCACAGCACATGCAATCTGTAACGCATCATCCAGTGTCTGCGCGTACTATTCGACACAGTTTACAGCAGAGTGGTCTGTCCGCAAGACGTCCATTGCTTTGTCTACCCTTGACGCAGAACCACAGACGTCTCCGCCGCCAATGTTGCGATGACAGAAGGATGTGGACGGCAGAATGGAATGAAATTGTCTTTACTGACGAGTCACGCTTCTGTCTGCAACACCACGATGGTCGCATTCGAGTCTGGAGACACCGTGAAGAGAGGATGCTGAACAGCTGCATTATGCACCTCCACACTGGTCCTGCACCGGGTATTATGGTATGGGGCTGCATTGGATATCACCCTCGCACACCTCTAGTGCGCATTGCCGGTACTTTAAACAGCCAGATCTACATCTCCGAGGTGTTGGAGCCAGTTGTCTATCCTTACCTTCAGGGCTTGCCCACAGCCATATTTCAACAGGATAATGCGCGACCACACGTGGCACGCATTGTCCAACGGTTCTTCGTCAATCGCCAAATTGAATTGCTTCCCTGGCCGCCTCGCTCTCCAGATCTTTCGCCGATAGAAAACATGTGGTCCATGGTTGCTGCTCTACGATTGACCCAGATTCCATCCCCAGCTGCCACAGCAGATCAACTTTGGCAACGTGTGGAAGCTGCTTGGTCTGCTGTACCACAAGAACTCATCCAAAGTCTCTTTGAATCAATGCCGAGGCGTGTGGCAGCGGTGATCTACAACAATGGCGGTTACTCTGGCTACTGATTTTTTCAGGAACCACACTTCACAGAAGTCTATAAATTTAATCATTTGATACTTGGTCAACATGTTATCTACAAAATAAATTTTGTTGTGATATCTCTTGTCTTTCTTGGTGTTGCAATTTGGGGGGCCAGCAGTGTATATATCTGAGTATAATGTAAGTACACAGTTCAACACTATGCTATGAGAGTTATAAAGTTCAAAATTTTTCACACCTGAAGCTCTTAGGGCCTGTTCACATAGAATCCGACAGCGATAGTGGTACTCGTTATGATATATTTTACACCAATCTCAGACGTTTACAATGAGGCGTTCAGAGGGTGAATTTAACAAGTGTCATAGAAGTTGAAATTACATTCGTAGCATTTTAAGTATTAATTATGTAGGTGTTAATACCACAAAAAATGGGGAGTATATTACTGAAAAAAACAGTAAATTCTTACTTGAAACAGGCACAGTTATGCACATGCAGTATTATCTAATCTAAACAATATGATGGGAATAATGAAAATATTATTTGAATGCATCATTCATAATTTACTTAAAATTTATTAAATTGTTTATTTTCTTTCTCATATATTTTCTCTACATCTCAAAATTTAGAAAGGTTACATTAAAAAAATTAGCTATACTTATATATAATAAATATATGTTCGTTTAATGTACCTGCGTAGTTCAACACTTTGCTAAGACTGTTAAAGTTTAAAAATTTTAAGGTCTTTGTACTTAAAAAACAGTAAAGAATATATTTTATTTTTTAAATATTATGAATTTCGATATAAGAATATTTATATTTATTTTTAATTAGAATTTTAGATTATAAAAATGACTAAAATATAGTCAAATGGATGCATTAAAATTGAAGTTAGTATATGCAAACTGCAACTGACATAAACACGTAGCAATGAGTCATACCTGAATTATCTTTTAGAAGGATAAGACATATCATTTTCCGCATTATTAATAGTATACAATTATTCGCTTTAAATATATGTGTGTGTTTACATTGAGAGAAATTTTGATTTATACATAACGACTCTCGTATGATTAGAAATGCTTGATTCTCGAATTCGGTATATTTTACTTGAAATGTAATATACCCTTTAAAACTTTCACAATGATTTAACTATTCAATATATAAAAAAAACATATTCAAGATGACGAAACTGTGGCTAAATATATATATATATATATATCTATATATATATCTATATCTATATATATATATATATATCTATATCTATATATATATATCTATATCTATATATATATATCTATATCTATCTATCTATCTATCTATCTATATATATATATATATATATATATATATATATATATATATATATATATATATATACTACCTGAATAGTCGTGCTTCGATACGGAATACATTCAAATTAAATACAAAGGTCAATGTATGCAATTGCTGTCGAAGAAAACAGAAAAAAAAAATTACAAAAAAATCGTAACGGATATTTTTTAGACAAAAAATGTAGAATAAAATATTCTAATTAAATACAACGGCCAATGTATGCAAGTAATTTGTATATTTAATATCCATTAAACATACAAATTTTAATTAACGGGGTCCAGGACACAATAATGTTCGAATTTTCGAAAAATATTTTATTGCATTATAATTTCTGTGTTCTATTGCGCTTAAAATGACGTTTAAATCATGTTTCTATCTTAATTAGTACAGGAGAAATTATTATTTTTTTTTGTAACATTCTAATAGTAGCCAAGCGTTGTTTAAACCTGTAAATGCGTTTTTCGGCATGAAGGTTTTTTTCTCCATTTCTGGTCTTTAAATTGTTATAAATCAAGAACCATTAAAGATAAATTGTTGAAACTTGGAACATATCTTCTTCATCTATTTTGCTTTAATTTTGATTCAGCGAATTTGAAAAAAAATTTACTATTGAAAATGCGATTTTTTAAAAATATGTTGGAATTTTTAATATAAATATATTTAATTTTTAAAAAAATTAGTATTTGAAAAAATGTTGAATCAAAACAATAAATTATATGTTTCTATTTAATTAAATGAAAAAGAATTGAAATTCGACAAATAATATTTCGAGTTATAACAATTTTAAATTACCCCACTTTTTAAAATTTTAAAATTTTAAAATTTTTTAAAAACTTTTTGAGAAGTTTTATGAAGTGATTTTGTTTACAAATCATATGGTTAACCATCACAAAAAAATTCCAAGTTTCAACTCAATAAATCATTTTTTTTTTAAATGTGTCCCGGACCCCCTTAAATTCTTTAAAACCTTTCATCTCAATTAGTCTAGGGGTTAAATTTTATCTTTTACCGTATTTTAATATTTTTGTCAATTTATTTCGTTGTTATACACGTGACGCAAAATTAATTCAAGGCATGACAAAATAAAAGATACCGTGATCAGAATTTAAAAAATTTAATTATAAATATTAATCTTTAAAAATTCACCAAAAATCAGAAATTATAGGTAAAGATTCGAAAAAGATTTCATTTAAAAGGAACTTTTATAATTTTTCTCCTGATATAAATTTTTGAACCCTCAGAATATTTTTTTAAGTTAAAGTTTAAAAAATTTACAAACACAGCTTAAAAATTTGATTTTTAAAAATTTAAGAAGAATTTTTCAAAAATCTTTCTTAGTACACCCCTACACTTTAAGAAGAATCGCCATGCAATATTTGAGCCCTTAAGGTCCAGCTGTTTGGTCTGTGCATTATCTGTCAGTCAATCAGTCACGGAACTGTTTCATGTATATAGATATATAGGAATAAATATTTATATGTATTTTTTATTATTGATTGGTTGATTGATTAATTTTTACTATATGAATAAAGAGAATAAGAGAGAGCATACGGAATTATCAAAGAGTGTGTATAATGTACATATATATTTCATCCCTATGTTAAGGGTATTAAAGTTTAAAAGCTTTTAATGTGTTTGTATTTAGAAAACACTAAAGAAGATATTTTTAATTTTGGTCATTGTTATTTTTGTTTTATGAATATTTATATTTTTTTAATTAGAATTTTACGTTATGAATAAAATGCATAAAATTTTTTTAAAAATATGAGTTGAATTTTAATTTATACATAACCATAAAACTGATGTCAACGCATGACAATGGATCAAACATAAATATCCGTTTATAAGAAAAAGAAATATGTTTTTTCTCATAGTTAATCAAAAAAAATTATTCACATTAAGTATCTCGATATATTCGTTTATAAGAGAGAAATTTGGATTTATAAGTAATGTGTCTCATATATTTAGAAATGTCGGTTTCTCGAATTTGACATCTTTCACTGGAGATGTATATATCTTAAAAACTTTCACAATGATTTCAACTCTTCACTGAAAATAAAACAAAAAGGTATTCGCGGTGGAGAAACTGCGGCTTAACTCTCCAGATTCTCTTTCCTGAAAGAGCACAAGACTCTGCAAACAGACTGTTTACATCTTCACAGGAAGATGGAGCGCACATGCGCGAATCTCTTACTGAAATTGCCTGCATGCGACTGCCGATAGAGGGCGACCTTAGTCGATCCGAGAGAAGTGGTTCAATTCAAATGGCGTTTCGGGCCCGTACAGTGCGGATGTTCAGAAACTTTGTTGGCAACGGAGGATTAGCAGCAGTTCGCTGACGGAGCAACCATGGACATTACATACTTTTCTCTGTTTTGGATAACAAGTGCCTTTCTCGTAGAAGGTAAGAGCAAAAAAATAACTTTGGTTAATAAAATGACGTTAAATTATGAACTTTTAAACAGGGAATATATATATATATATATATATGGCGAACTTTAAAGCTAAAAGTTAAATCCCGGTAATGTAAATATGTAAAGGAACATTAATAATAATTTAAAAATTTATAAAAAATGTTTCTATGTTTAAAGTAATATATTTATTCACGCAACTTAAGTTTAGAATCTACTTTTCTTTACTTCAAGAGCTTTTTTAAGAATAAGTGAAATTACATTTTACAACTTTTTTCAGATGTTGAAAAAATTTTGGAACTACTAACACATTCAGATTTAATAGCATAACTTTTTTTTTATTTTCATAAATTTGTGTTCATCTCTGAATAATGAAACACTTTTCGCATATATGTATATATTTATTTCCATATGTATATATTTATCTATTTTTTCTCAGGAATCATATATACATATAAGAACTGATCTCATGAACTAGAAAGTGTCATTTGAAAACAAATATTTAAAAAAAATAGCTTACATTTGTCTCAGTGATAATATATAAAATATGCAAAAAAAAGTGCGGAAGTTATTTGAATGCCCATTCATAGATAATAACATAACTATTCAATGTTGGGAAGAATAACTATATATAATAATTACTTTAACAACTTATCAACAACTAAAACTAGACATTTTATTTTAAAATACATTGCTCCAATTTTTTACACTTGCTGAGACATTTTAAAAATTTTAAGGATTCAAATGTTCTCCTACATTCGTTTTGTCAAGGGAAACGTCAGACTGTTCAATAGAAGTTATGAACGACAAAACATAGACCAGTCTTATTTTGTTAATTATAGAAGATTCATCCAGGCATAATTTAAGAGAAAATTCAAGAGAAAATTTTCTTCAAATTAAGCCATGAATGCTTAGATTAACCTTATATTTGCGAATTAAATATATGATAAAAGTATAAAATTATGAATTTGGTATATTCTATGATTCTTTTCTTTTGATGCTCAGTTCCACGTGTAAAAATATAATCAACTAAAACTAAAGTGCCGAAATTACTTAATTTTTGTTCATAATTTTGTTTTATGAATAGAAACGCAGTTTTTTCATCATATAAAGGAGAAATTAAGAAAACTGTAATAAAAAGATATTATTTCATTAATCCAAATATATTCTTCTTCTTTTCTTTGTTTCATATTATGCCAAATAATTTGTAAATTATTTTAATAATTTATGTTAAGTAATATATGGTCACTCATATTTCTAATTTATTCTTAAGTTAAATGATTGTTTACAAATTTTAATTAAGAATCTAGATTGTACACGTTAACAACATAAAAAATAACTCAAATTCTTTTAAAGCACTTTTTCTATGAAGAGAGTGGTAATTAATTCTTAAAAAAGTGCTTGAAACTTGAAATTGAAAAAGAAATAAGCAATTTAAATTTATTCCTTTTACTGACTTTAAAGTTTAATGTATATCTTTTTTTCACCGCAAAACATGATGTGGTAAAGCAAAACCTCTCCTCCTGTTAATTCATTTTTAATAAAAATATTATGACTGACTTTTTTCTAAACGTGCATATTTTTTTATCTTCAAACATTTGTTCGATTTAATTCGGGCAAACTTTTCTCAAACATTTGTTGGTTTCTAAAGAAATAAAAAACTGAAAACTCTTGTATTCCTAGAAATAGAAATTCTTCAATGTCGACTATTGTTTGCTTTCTGAAAATTTGCTTATCAATAATACCGGAAATTCATTCAAAAAATCAATTATTAAATTAAATTTTATAATCTCATGCTGTATTCAAACAAAAAAGGCCTTAGAAAAACTATTGAAACAAAATTAAAAAAACAGAGGTATTGAACCCCACTGACGAAATTTTTTTTTTCTAAAAGCTATATTTTCTATTTTTTTCAAAAATATAACATTATTGATCGATTAAGATTAAACGGACTATATGACTGTTAAAAACGGGACTTCTGTAATTACACCTGGATATTATAAATAATATGTCTACTCCTTTTGTGTATTTGGATGAATGGCATTTTATTTTTGGAAAAGAAATGCTTCTGAGACTTCTCTTTCATGAACTGGAATCCATAAAAAGGATTTTGTTATGCATTTGAAATTTATTATACATAACTTTGAAAGGGATAGTTAAAAAGTCACTACCGCACATACTTCTTTTTTTTGAAAAAAAGTAACTTCAATTTTATATGACATAGTTGACAAATTATGTTGCGTAACTGTGTCCTAAGGATACATCCTACGAAATTTATTTCATATATAAATTAATGTACATAATTCTACAATGAGAAAATGAGTACAGCATAAGTGTAACAGACTGATTATTTAATTATAACAGATAGGAAATTTATTTTAGGAAATTTCTCTATGCTTGACATTTAATGATAAATAAAATTCATTGCTTTGTATTTATATTTGAAATTATATAACAATCATGTTGATTATGTACTGTAATACTGTACTTTATACTCTAAGTATAACATAATGAATGCGTTTAGTGTTTCAAACAAATTAGAAAATGTCAAAGTTCTAGATTAAGATGTGCTAAGTTGAATTTAATTTATTATGCATATAATAAAATATACCTTTACGGTTACAAAAAGTTATAGAGTATTTATAAGTATTTCTTGTACTGTTTTATACGTAACTTTATATATATATATATATATATATATATATATATATATATATATATATATATATATATATATATATATGTGTGTGTGTGTGTGTGTGTGTGTGTGTGTGTGTGTGTGCACGCATGTTGTAAAGTTAGACGTTATTTACTTGTCATTTATATATTTTTTATTCATTTTATTTACTTGTCATTTATATATTTTTTTATTCATTTCTTCCATTTCTTTAGTTTTTTCTGCTACAACTTTTTCTATTGTTCTCTAAAAATACTGATTTGTATGGGTTTATTTGTCACACGACATTTTAGAAGTCAATATATATATTGATTAAAATGAAACAAAACTTAGAAATTGACCATAACTAATTAGGGAATTTCTATGTAAGTACATAGAAGTTATCGACTTTTTCGAATCCTAATTCACTACTTTGGATTCCGTTTCGAGTTTTTATACTTGAGTAGAGCTCGTGAAATATTGTTCACTTTTACAGAAATTTTCAAAATAACGGAAAATGCAATGGCATCGAACCTTAAGCGATCCGAAAGGTAAAAAAATTGAAGATTGAAACAAGTTATTTATTTATAAAAATTTAATAAGACTGTATCATCAAATCCTCATAACATTTTGAGATTTTTTTTTGATTCTATGATTTCACGGTGTCATCTAAAATAGATGGATATTTCAAAAGTGAGTTCTGGAAACTATTAGCACATTACAATCCATAATGTTTTCCCTCTTCGGAAATGTTTCTATTTTCAATATAAATTAAAATTAAAATTTCAATTTTTCTGGAAACAATAAGCAAAAAACATTTTAATAAATCCCTGTTTCAAAAAATAACGAAAAAATAAATTTAACAGTGTATTTTTTTATCAAAATATCCTTTTCTGATACTTCTGATCTGGAGGTTAGAGTGTCTTTCGTTTAATTTTGATGGGCATTTACCTAGTAGAAATAAAGAATGGAAGCTTCATTTTTGAATTTTGGATGCAAAGTGATTAACCGTTAGCTTACGGAATCCATTTTTCCAATACCCTCTTTAGAATGGGAAATTTCATACTCTTTTTATAAGAATGTCCGTTAAGGGGTTTATATATATATATATATATATATATATATTCATTCTTGGAATACATGATATCCCACCCCGTAAGGAGAATGTTAAGTAGAACTGAATTATCCTATTTACTAATCAGAATAACATACTTACATAATCACTTTGTGTATTTGAAATAAAAATGAATGAAATAAGTCAATCGAGTAATTTTAAATTATTTGGCAGTCTATTGTTGTAAAATTTCTATTATTTTCTCATTTCATAGTACTATACAACTTGGAAATAGCCCAACTGTACTCCAAACGAACCACAGCTATCAATATATATAAATCTTGTGGACGTTTATTTCGATGGGTGAAAGCATGTCCTATAAAATCAGCCTGCGAATCAGCCAAATTAATAGCAGGTGTCAGTTTTAAATCGAGGACTTGTATCTATATTTCAAGCGTCAGATAGCATGTTACAATTTCTACAATGTCTCATTGAATTATAGGAAGTAGCCCTCTTATGAAACTTTAAAAATGACCGGAGTGGAGTTTTTCTTTTATCTTAGAGGGCGGAGAGAATGCGATGGTCCTTCTGTAGAATCGGAAGTATATGAGAGTGGCGTAATCGGTAAGATAGTCTGTCTGGCTCAGAGGGGATATCGAGTTTATTCCTTTCTAGTTAATTGATGCTCGAGTTTGAGATAAAATGCGAGAGAGTATTCAGGAGTCTGTCATAAACAATATTAATTTATTAAATATGTTAATATGCTCTTGTTATATATCAATTCGTATATGTTTTGGTATATGCTTTAGGCATTGTTGCTTGGTGTCTGTTAGTGATAGTTCCTTAATTATTAAATAATAATTAGTGATATATCAGAAAATAAGACTATACACTTCTTTATCCATAGAGCCTCTCCCATCCCCCTCTTCCTATACTTTTTCTCCTTTATGTATTACAAAAAAGTATTATCTCAAAACCATCCACATTAATGTTTACGTCACAAATAGTTGAACTCTTTGAACATTTTTGGCTACTTGCCTAATTCGCACAATTTGATAACTTGTTAGCTCAGTTGATAGCTGAGAATTTCTACAAATTTATATATATATATATATATATATATATATATATATATATATATATATAAAATCTAATTTTTACGATAAAGCGAGTATAGTATATTTAATTTAGGAAAGTAAAACAGTATAAATCAGAAAACAAAATTACAGTTTCCGATAACTCACTACAGAAACTGGCACTATACAGATGCAATAAGGCTTAACACTCACAGCTTTTTGAAATATATTGTACAGTGTAAAATCCGACTCGAGAGTATAAAATTCGATTCACCGTTTTTCTGTCAGACGAAACCCTGACGTATCTGGTTTCACCGGTTGTCCTGATGCTCTTTGGGAAAATTCTATTGATTCGATATTTATAATGATCTTTCATTAGTAAATTGTCCATAAAGTTACCCTAAATTAGAGGTAAAATATTTAAACACACGCAAATTACCACTTCTTTATCTTTTAAAAATTTTTGTGTACTGGGTAATACAGTCAAATTGTATTTTTACCAGAAAAGTTTTTGGGTAGTTTTGATTTCTTCCTTTTTGTATGTTTTTGGGGGTGTTGAATCTGAATATGAGGTTTGCTAACAAAATTTTATGACGCAACATTGGAGAAAATGCAAAAAAAAAGGGAAATATTTTCATTTTTGGGTGATAGTTTGCTTATAACTCGGAAACTATCAACTTTTCGTATTTAAACCCCTTATTCAAAATGAAAGTACATAAATTTTCCTAAAAATTTAACTATTTAGGTTTTTTTTCTCCGACGAACCGTTTGGGATCAAGCGCTAGTTGAAAATTGGCGCAGTTCGGCTGTCTCCTCAAAAACCCACTTTTTCCACTCTAAAACTCTAATTTATTATTAATGGCTGTCAATTAGTGAATTACTCCCAGTTCTCTGCCCATACGTTATTTAGATCGTATATGTAAAGGTAAGCTAATTTTTTCATAAATAAAATAATGTTCAAGTTATTTAATAAAGTCCGAAATTGTAGAAATTCAGTTACAAAAAAGTTGAAATTCCAACGAGAAATCTTGAAAAACTATTACATTTTATTATATTGTATTACAATACATATGATTATATATTACATTATTATATGAACAAAAATTATATGAGGCGTTGTAGTTTTGAAGGTCTTCGCTGAGGTTCTGCGAATGCGGGGAGTCCTGGCACAGGTTCCGGTTGTTCTATCGTCAGCTTCGGGGTTGTTCATCTGAAAAATGAAAGAGGTGGGGAGAAAACAACAACTTGTGATCATATCTTAAGGAGAGATGACTGATTGCGAAATAGATTGTGCGATTAGACATCCCTTCCGCATCGTATAAGCGTCATTCTTCAGTCTGTTCTTGGTCTCTTTTTTCGGTATCTTCTTCGTCAAAGTTAATCTTGTCTTCCGGGAGCGCGACGTTTTCCCACAGCATTTCGCACGATGTGCAGATCGGGGAGCAATGGAGGCCAGCCTTCCTGCATCCACAATAAATTGCTTTGGCAGCCTTTTTTGCATTTACAAGAAATGTGCCCGAGTATCGAGTCCTATGCAGGGTTCAAAGTGGTTGGCACTGACGCAAGACCATTCATTGTTTTTTCCACTCCCGCTCGTTCGGGTATCTTTGTTGGTCGTCGAGTGTGGTTTGACCGGATAACCACTGCTGCACCTGAAAATAAACTCTCAGTGAATGTTGTCGTCCAGCAGCTTCGGTGGGGGGTAGTGAAGAAATGTTGGTTTTACTTTTGTAAGATGCATATTGCCTGTATCTCAAATTGTTCAGGCTAGTCTCATGTCCTTTCCCATACAGAGCCATGAGAAACACATTTCCTGCTTTGGCAATATCGTCCAGGTATGCATGAGGGTCTTTGAAGGCATCAATGACTGGTTGCAAGTCATTATTCCTCAGCAGGACTTTAAGAAATTTCAGTTTCCCCTGATTAAACGAAGCAGAAGTGGTGTCACAACCACTCATCGAGTACAGGAAGAATATATGGTCTGATAGGGTTTTGTCAGTGGCAAGATGAGGATTGTAGAGGGTTTGAAACACCTTCCCTTTTCCTGGTTTCAAAAAGAAGTCATTATATCAGGGCAACACAGGCCAATCAAAATCACCAAAAGGTCGATATCTTCCCTCACCACTGTCACATATTCATTTGACGGGGCTAACATAAGAGCTGTTGTGATAATTAGGATATCAACATCCTCCACAGATTGCTGTGAATCAATTTTTGCATAATCAAATTTTCCATTAGCATAGATATCAACCGGCTCTTGTTTTTGGAGTTTGCAATGAAACTCTCCTGCGAGACAGTGGGCACCATCGATTCTGTAAATGATATTGCAGCAGATTGTTTTCTTTGCGCTCTTCTTAACTGTTCTATGCGTTTGGTGCTTTCACAAGCTTCGTGAGGGTAGCCATGAAAAATGACAACGGTATTTGATTTGTAGTTCGAATTGATATATGATACATAACTGCTGCAAATTTCTGTATATGTCTGGACGTGGTACCATTTGACCCGGTGTAACAAAAACCCTCTGATGACATATTTTGTATCGCTCAAGTTCCCCTTTTCAGTTGGAGTCGGTGTAAAAGCCCTGTACAAGCTCGATTTTGTTCCTTTCATCATCCCATGCTCATCGAAAAGAGAGAGAGAGTAGGGGCTAAGATCGTAGCGCAAAAATTCTCGCAGCTCTTCTTATGAATGTTTCACGATGGTCATTCGTTGGAAAAGTGTGGTTTAATTTATGACTACATCCCTGTCTTGTATCTGAATAGAAATGTTTATGACCGCAATAGGCTGCACTCTTTCGCTTCGTTTGAATTTTACAGCTTGAAAATCACCATCAACAATGTGCTGTATACTTTTCATGCCCATAAATTAAAGTTTTGGAGTGGGAAAAAGTGAGTTTTTGTGGAAACAGCCGAAATACGCCAATTTTTAAATAGCGCTTGAGCCTAAACGGTCCGTGGGAGAAAAATATCTAAATAGTGAAATTTGTAGGAAATTGTATGTACTTTCATTTTGAATCGGGAGATTATATACGAAAAGTTGGTAGTTTCCGAGTTATAAGAAAAATCCGCCAAAAAAGGAAAATTTTTACCATTTTTTGCATTTTCTTTAATGTTGCGTCACAAAATGTTGTTAGCAAACCTCAAATTTGGATTAAGCACCCCCAAAAACATATAAACTGAAAGAAATCAAAACTACCCGAAAACTTTCCCACTAGTGCCCCTTTTGAGCACAAATTGACTGTATTATG
Source organism: Dolomedes plantarius (assembly GCA_907164885.2). Lineage (NCBI taxonomy): Eukaryota > Metazoa > Arthropoda > Arachnida > Araneae > Dolomedidae > Dolomedes > Dolomedes plantarius. The sequence goes on along the minus strand of OU015498.1, from coordinate 118,382,058 downwards.
GAATGCAATGGCTTCATTTCCGTTGCGTAACCCTTCAGTGGACGAGCCGGTTTATGGAACACCAGAAGGTGCGCGTGGCACAAACTACAACGTCTCTTTCAACCTTGATTATTCCTTTTGTAATAAACTTTTTCTTTTGAAATTAAAAATAATGATTCTGAGTTTTATGACAAGATATAAAATGTTGATAATATTGATATACATTTATAATTAAAGGCCAAAGAAAACAGATAGAATCGCCTTATTTCGAAACTGTCCAGTTTGTTGGATCTAAGGACAACTTGCTAATGGATTCCGATTATGTTCAAAAATCTAAAACGCAGTGAGATAGTCCATCTTCGTGATATGCGGGATACCGTGTAATAGCTGCACATTGGATCGACTACATCAACTCCTGCTTTTGTCGTATTGTAATCCAGTACAATCGCTGGTGTACCACGGTTAAATCACGACTAACAAAAGTATGGAAAGGAATACATAGGTCAGAAAATCAGTCCTGCATTAGGAAGGGTGTAGCTATAAATAGAAACTGCTTAGAAAATTCAAACCTTATATGTAAAATCAAACCATTCAAAATTACGAAAATGTTGCACTTTATACACGGGCGCGCCCGCTGTATGGTTAAGAAATAAAATTCTCTCTCCGTAGAAAATATTTAACTACAGTGAGACTATTATCCTAATTGTACATGCCGCTAATACCGTTCTCTTGTTAAGTATCTACTCTTAAGTTTTGAACAGATTCTTTTAGATAGACTGAACATCTATGTTTACCCATTTTATTTCAAATAACTTTCATTATACCTAAGATTAGTTTAAGATCAAATGAAATGACAATTGACCACAACATATAGAACTTGAAAAAGCTTCAGACGTAACCTATTGAAAGATAGAGTATACATACCCCACTGTGGTATAGAATATAGCTCCATCCGGTAAACAAAAACACTAAAAGAGTAATATTTCTATTCATTACACAATATACAAAACGCAGTTTTGATATATTTCTGTTCAGGTAGATGAGCATGCAATATTCTAAAATAATGTAATCTGCTTTAAAAAAGGAACCTCACGAACACAATCTTCCAATATGATTCAAGCGAAATTATGTCTGCCTGGTAGCATACTGCACGATACCTAAAAAATACAAACTAAAGTAACGCACGTTCAGTTTCTGAAAACATCGTATTTTTCTCCGATCAATTATTTATGACATGCATGTATGGACGTATAAAATTCATGAGCTAAAACGAAAGAAAACAATGAATTGGATTACAAATTCGAACAAAAATATTGTTATGAGACCCTTGTAAGGCTCAGATTGAATGGAAGTTTTATAATGCTAACGTAACGTAGAACCTAATTTGCATGATTCAGTATGAAAATTAGAAAATTGCCCAGGCACGTTTAAGGCTTATAAATTTTTAAATTTCGTTATTTGAGTATTTCTTGGTACAGTGGTTTCCAACTGCTATAAATGATCCATTGGGTAAATCGACATGTGCATTTATTATATAAATACAAGAAGTATGCGATGATAATTCAATGGTAAATAAAGAGGAAAAACCTGTTTCATCGTATTATTAAACATGCATATATACAATAGAAATAAATTTGCTTAAATACTAATAATTTTTACCTTAATAATTACTTCCAACGTTTTAAAAATATTGTAATTCGTATACGCCATATGAGTAAACGGTTGTATAAAGAATTCCTCAGCGAGGACCATTAGTGGCTTTTGAGGCTCTAGTGAAATTTTGCACTACGGACATGACACTTGACATATTAGGCTTGATGCCTAATGGCATTAAGCCATTATGCCTAGTGGCATTTAGCATATATATATATATATATATATATATATATATATATATGTATATATGTCCTTGTATTCCTCATAGAGAACGAGTAATTATAAAATAAAGAATAGCCTATAACTGCAAAACAAAATTACATAATGCAGGTAATTAAAAAAAGTTGAAAAATGCTACAAAACTGCATTTTGAGGTAAAATAGTTGGGATTTTTTAAACAAAATTTTATGCTTAAATTGAATCTACAAAAAATTAATTTTGCTACATGTTCATGGAATTAAAGAAATTATCACATCTTTTACATGTAACGGTAAATGGGACAAGATTATATCATAATTGAAATATACACCGATTATTCAATTTATGATCTTATATTACATTTTCTTTTTTAGGATTTATAGAAAGTGATACTGTTCCTCACCTTCAGAGACATTAACGAACGATTGTTAAATCCTTATAATGGTTTAGAGTGTAGGTTCTTGACCTTTCCAGTGTGCGGACCCCTTTTACAAAGGTGGTGAAAGCTATGGACCCCTCCTTTTGATAATTAAAGAACCTGATGACTCAAAATTTAAATTAATCAATTTTGTAAAGCTTTACAAAAAACGCACATGACTCACCAATAACAGCTTTTTAAGAACACAAAATTGCAGTATAAACAATATCGGAGAAATACATGGCTAATAATTCACTTAATCATTCATTTACGGAAAAAATAACACCAAAACTTTAGAGATAATTGTCCCAGTTACACTTTACACAAGACTTTACCGAATGACTATTGCCCAGTAGTACATCTTATAGAATTCAAACTTAAAGGATAACACTTTTTTTCAGATTTAATGCATATATCGATATTAGTTTAAAAAAAATAGTATCGGAATACGTTTTTCCGTATGATCGATTTCCCGGCCTAGAATTCTCCTCGAAGTTGACGAATCCGCTGGTACTAATTCACATACTCCCAAGGGGTCCATGGACCACAGTTTAAGAAACCATATATTAGATCCTATGAAATAGATTCTTTAAGTCTGATTAGTTAAAGCTTTTGTCCTCACATATACTGAAATTATATAACATCATGCTAGACCAGAAGCGTTCTCCTTCTGATTGATCTCAAGTATTTCCATTATTTAATCCCTACAGCTTATTTGGGGCATTTTACCCTTTATTCACTTCAAAACTATATTTTATATTTTATTATTCAAGGTGATTTTTTTTACTAAACTGCAGGCTTCCTAACACAGAGTTTCAGTAAACACATAATAATGGACTGACAGTATATTGTTATAGGAATATTTTAAAATTTCCTCCATTTCTCTTATATTATAATTTTTATTCCTTTATCCCAGAAAATCTATCCGTGTGCCTTTTTTTAACTACACAAATGTACTTTGCAAGAATGATTTCACATTAATATACAAAAAATAGCTTGACGGCGAGTAATGGTTCCGAAAAATGTTAGCCGTTTTGAGGGATGGCCGTTATAAAGAGGTTTATACCATAACATTATATCAATAGAGTCTTTAGTCGGTTCTGAACAAAATATGGCCGTTTACAGGGTTGGCCGGCTAAACAAGTTTCACTGTATATAATTGCAAAGGCGGGAATAAATTTTCTAGTAGGATTTATCTAAAGTATAATTTTATGCTAATTCATGGATAGTAGGGTAGGGGGGACAGCATCTATTGATCAAGGACCAGGAGCACCCGGAAGTAAAAGACTTACGTAGTTCCAAGTACCTGCTACATTTAGCTGGACGTAACGGAATGGCCTTCACGCTCAGTGTAGCCCTATCAGGAATTAAATTCTCGACGTACTTTGCCCATTCCATCCGGTGCAACCCCTTGCATGATGAGACACCATAGCAAGACTTAGGGGTGATTCGTTTGCAGTGCATTCCCTCTCATAAAGAGTCTACTTGGCAATGCGATGGTTGACACCTTAGAACAGAGGGTACCGCTGAACGTTCACAAAATTCTTAGGCTCTTTCTTATCTGGAGATTTCTTCCGTGAGGACATCTTTTAATCTAGAATATTTGGAATTCTCTCCCGGTCCATGACTGGCAGATTGGTGTCTATCCTGGTAGAGCTCCTACCTTTATTTCCATAGAGTTGACTGCAATCTCTAGATTTTCCACTACCAGAGGTGCCCATATTCCCGATTTTTATATATTCAAAAAATTCCTTGATGTTGGTTCATACAATATTAAAATTATAATGATTTTAAATAATATTATCCATTAGCAATTTGTTGTTCTTACAAAATGTAAGCAAGAAAATAAATTTAAGTAGAAATCTAATTCCATATAATACCGATTTTTAAATGATATTAAAATCTTATGTAAAGGTCAATGTCAAAAAAATTAATATTGACATACCCAACGTAGATTTTATTTAGGGCCGTTGGGATATTTTCAGTTGAGATTACAGCTCTAAAATTAGGTAAAATGAATTGCATCAACTCAAAGGAAATTGTTTACGTTTCGTAATTGGATAAAATATTTAATATTCTACAATATTTATCCTTTTCTGGACTCATCTTTTGAAGTATTACATAATCTTCAACAGGAGTTAAATGCATTATAAACTTATTAAATAACAAATACATTTTGAACGATTTTTTTTTATCTTAGAACTATCAGAGAGTTGGTATATGATATTTGGTGTATGTTGCTACTAGATTTCACGATTGGGATCAATTTTCGAGAGAAGTACGGATATAAATTTGGGTTATGTAATAAATACAAACGGCTCGTCCCGATTCGTTATCTCTAGAAAAATCGATGAGGTAGTGAAATGCAGCATAAAGCTAAAATATTTAAAAATTTTGGACATAAATGCGGGAACTAGGGAAAATTTTCCCGTCATCGTAAACAGGACAAAATTATGGGGAACAGTTAATTTCCTAAATGTGTATCGCAATCTTCATACGAACTCCGTATTTTACGGCCTGGAGATCTAGTTTTCCAGTAAATTTTAAGCATAAATTTCATTGATAGTGAAAAGATAAGTAATTACACAAGCCTCTTTCCAGGCATTAGTTTTACACGAATGCACAGATCTGCGTTGAGAAATAAATAAAGAACGAATGCTGATGAGTTGCGTTATGCTTTGAGTATAAAGTTGCAGGTTGTTTTTCTAATCATTAAATGCATAATATATTTTGTTTTAATCTTCGTACTTTTGGAGCAGTCATTTTCAAAAACATACAGTACTGATTAAATACATATATTTTTAGTTCAAATGGGATATAAGATCATTAAATCAAACATAATTTTGGTAAAAAAATTATAACATTTTAATCCAGTTAGAACGTTTATGTGAGGAATCAACAATGTCTGACACAAGGGAAATCTAATGTTTTTATTATCTCTAGCAATAAAATTATTCTTTTTTTTACACCTTCCAGCAAATGACAAACAAGTCGTGTCATTCCCACGTGTTTCAGACGCATAATAAATGGCCATTCCCGTCTAGACAGGGTGCGATTCATATCGCGTTGACTTGTCAAGGAATAGGATTTCGCAAGTTAGGGATATAGTTAAGGTTCTATTCACGCGTATGTGTCAAAGACAATCAAAATGACCGTGTTGGTATGACTCGGACATGATTAATTCAGCGTGTGCAATGTGTGGTAGAGGAAAGTCGCAATGATTCAAGGTACAGACATTGGGTAGATTGCAAACATAAGCCATCAGTCTTTATATCTGATTCTTATTAATGGATTCACTGCATATCAAAGCCAAATTTGGGGATTAAAGTATATATAGAAGGCCACATAGCAATGCTTTATGTTTAATTTTTTGTATCATGTCGCTTGTAGAATGTCTTAGTCACCTTTACGACTAATACATTTAAGGTGAAAACTTGAGGAGGGAAATACAAATTCATGTTTAAGCCAACAATCGCAAGCAATTTCCAAATATTATAGTAGAAAAATTGACCAGTTTTCATTGTTAATTTGGTTTACAATATTTGCAAAGAGTATTCTGCTAAATACTCGAGCCTTCATGAGATTTTCCTTCATTTAAAAAATACACTTAGCAAATCTAGTATTTTTCTCGACCAACGTGTTGATCACTCTAAACAAAACAAAATTCCTGCCCTAGAAATCTAATAGAGCATACCATACATTGGTTTACATTTTTTTGGAATAAATTGACGTAATTGTCTTTAATAAAAAAACTTATTTCCAGAATTATTTATTGAAACTTAACAGAGCCATTTTCCAATTATAAATATTTTAATATAGAATTAATAGTTTATAAAACAAATTATTGTTTAAAGTTTCTTTATATATATTTATAATTATCCTAATTATATTAATAATTATTTTTTTGTTAATTTTAATTATTTTGTTTTGATTTTTATCTAATTTTATCTATTTGTCTATATTATTATTTGTTCAATTTTTAATAATTTGTTTTCCAACCAGTTTTCTTTTATTTCTTTTCCTACTGTTTTGACCTAACCTTGTATCATAAATATACTCGTACTTATTCTCCAATGCATGGGTCTTCTCCGGTAAATCAGTAATGCTCCTGCTAATCTAAGTTTCTGCAGCTGGCTCCATACACAGTCTCAACAGTTTAGTCGCCAGAAATGGCAACGATACGATGTTTTCACTCTTAGACAAAATGTGAGTAAATAAGACTGGTATTCATAAAGCAGTCTTAGGTTTGTCAGCTAATGATTCAATAACATATATATTAAAGAATATATTATAATTAATCAAGGTAAATTGTTACGTAAGGAATTTTAATTAACTCTTATACTTCTGAGAAATTAATACGTGATAAATTACCAAATTAGTAAATTTTATGGATGTGATAATATAAAAAAAAATTTTTTTTAACACTTGTCGGATTTTATCATTTGTTTGTGTCTTGTGTTTAATTAACAGGTAATGTACTTGCTTAAAAGATGAGATGCGTAAATGTGTGAAAAGTAGGTTTCATATTTTGTGTGCTTTTATAATTTGTATAAGTAAAATAAATATCTGATAAAAACAGCATCTATTGATTGCTTTTTACGGTAATGAAGTTGAAAAAAATGTTTTTCCCTCTTATTATTATGGGTAAAAAATACTTTAATCAGAGAGTAGATTAATTACGATCTAAAGACTAATTATCTAAAGATTGATGAAAAATATTTTCGCGTATCTGGAGAAGGTATATTTAATTTTTAATCACTTTACGCTATTTTTGGCGTTTTTCCCTTGAGACATTGCTATACTCATTTACTTTTTAAATAGTTTTTCTTCAAAGCTAATGCCCTACAAATACTACTATTCGCAGACATATACCTAAGAGACTCAGAGCTACGAGGCGCATCCAGAAAGTAAGTACCTATTGGGTGTAAAAACAATTAGGAATACTTTGGGGAAAGATTTTTATTGCCAAATGTTAAAATGTATATTACATTACTTTTCTCTGTTGTCACCATATTTATTGAGGCATTGTCGTAAAGTGAGGCTGGTTTTGTATTCCTTCGTCGAAAAAACTCACCGCCAACCTCTTCAGCCACTTCTTCATAACATGTTTTATTTCTTGATAACTATGTAGCCTCTGATCGGCAAAAATCTCTTCAGGTTAACCCTTTGGGGAGTTCCGTTTGCAGAGTGCAAACGGCTAGATCTACTATTTTTTTTCACTTGCATTAAATGTATTCCAGCTAAATGAGCAGAAAAAAGGGTTTGTAATGCCATCTGTTATCAGTTTAAAGAAGTAAAAACATTTTCCAACTTTTAATTGGATAATTTTACAAGATTCTTTAGGTTGAAGTTAGGATAAGCCTTCGTTAGGATAAGCAATCGGTTCTTACATTCTGGATGCGCTGATTTCGTGAGAGATTAGTTTTATAATTCTTGCTACTAACGTGACATACTTCTATAATCGGCCAAAAATATTTCTATACGTTTCTCACACTGCCAAAGGGGAAAAAGTTTAAAACTTTAAATGATAAGCAAGTCTCAAAGTTATTTTAATAATGCAATATTTTAAGTGAATATAACATTATTATTATTAAATATTTGCTTAAATTATTTTTTTAATATTTAAAGCAAAGTGCAATTAATCGGACAAAAAATGTTAGATCAGAGCTCCTATGATATTTAATAAACAAATGCATTTATATTACTAAATTATTTCCATTGATGGATTATAAATATTTAGATTAGCAAAAAGAAATGAATTAAAATGCATTAAAATGTTAAAACACTGACTAAAGTAAAAGCATCACTTAAGCTACCATTATTTTCTCAGGTATTCCATTTAGATGATGAAACAAATTGAAATAATAGATATTAATAAAAATTGAAATGCATTTCTAGTGTAAATCTTAATTACTGCACATTTTTGCTTGTTATATTTTAATTTTTATATAGCCAGTAAATAGATTTTTCATGACATAAAATCAATTGATTAATGATTGTTGATGATTATCATCCAAAGATCCGTCTACCTCTTAACACATTATGGCTCCGAAGACATTATGGTAACCGGTAATGAAAATAATTCAGATTACAGAAAATAAAAAGAATTAAAGTATTTTCATCTCCACTTGCGGCAAACTCAGAAAAATAATTATTTTGAACATAACTTACATCCTGAGAATAACCACCAATGCTCTTGCATATCACTGCCTTTAGATTTACTTTTTGAATGTTTTCGTCTTTCAGCGCAAATTGGCCAGTTTATTTTCATTAAAATTTCCATAACTTAATGGGGCAGTGGCAGAAACAATACTGGCAAGAAAATAACATGAGACTGAAATGTACCTGTCCGATATGTACGTGAACTGCTTTTTTTCCCACATGAAAAGGGAAAGTCGACCTACAGCAAATAAATCAAGTCTATAAACCGAAGGTGTTCAAAAACAAATGCTTTAAATATTTGAAGCTTATATGACTAAAACTAATGTTTTTGCTCAGTAGAACCATAAAATATTTCATATTTAAAATGCCTAAAATTATTTTTGTCGATTTATAGATATTACTACATTAGTAAATGTTATATTAGTACATCAAAAGTATTCATAATATACAAAAGATTCCGAAGAGAGACGAGGGAAATAAATAGTCGATTTCAAACCACTGCAACAACGTAGACATAGCACAATATTTTGCCTTTATTGGTTTACTTTTTGCTCCGATTTTTATGGATAACAAAGATTATATCGTCAACTGAGAAGCTTCCTTCTTCGTTTGTAATAGAAGTCGGTTCAATGAAGCAATAAAATATACTTGTAGATGTTCACATACCTGCATATAAAAACATCTTTTAAACTGTAAGATATTTTTAAGCTGTAGGCTTCCAGAAAAAAATTATTTAGAGACAATAAATCCAAAAGCATACAGACAAGAAAATGTTAAATTTTATTTATTAGATCAATCAGTTTGTTAATTATTTTTTCGACTTCTTAAAAGTGTTCTAATTTTCTTATTATGTAATATTTTTGGATGGGGTAGAATGCCTTACTTTCTTCAAACAAATTTATATTCTGATTATACTCTGTACATTTTTATAGTTGCATAAACGTCACACACACACACATATATATATATATATATATCAGTGGCGTAGAGAGCATAACTGGCGCACGGGGCACGATACCTTTTTGGCGCCCCCCGAAAAACATATAGTAATACAATATATAGAATTAGTTAAAGAGATAGACCATTTGGCGCCAATCAGTGAGAGGCGCCCGGGGCATGATAGACCCCTTTCCACCCCCTTCGCTACGCCACTGATATATATATATTACTACTGCGAAAAAGAACATTTACGATTTTATGTGATAGAATTATAACGCGTCAAAATAATCTGTTATTCTGAAACTATATCCTGCCTTCAAAAAAAATAAAAAAATGCAGATCCTCTATCAATATTGATAGATCTATAAAAGGTTTAATAAAATGATTCTATTTCCTTACAAAAAATCATATGTTAAATAATTAATGTAACACTAATGAATAGATGTAAAACACTCGTAACTGTATGAGAGAAAATTGTTAAACAATTATTGACTTTCTTTGATAATACTCGGTTTCCAGAAACATCATTTAAACGAAAAAAATGAAAATAATTTTTTATGGCAACAATTCATGTTTACAAATATGAAAAAATCTCTAAATTAAATAATAAAGGAAATTAACTTCGAATAAATATGAAATAAAAGTAATATGGTTTTTAAAAATTAAAAATTTTATACCCTTCATTTAATAAGAAAAAACAAAATTTATCTTTTTTAAACTTTCATATATTCGTAATAGCAAAACACTGTAGGTGAAAACGTTATAGAAAACTATTATGATATACTTAAGCAAAAGATAACGTATTTTAATAAATATATCCTAAAATAATGTCATTGAAAGCTATTTTAAGTCCCTAGAACTAATATCGTTTAAGCGAATATAACGATTTCACTCCCTTTTCTGGGCTCGAGCATTTAGAAGCCATTTCAATCAAGAAATGGAATTTGTCCACTGAAAAATATATCTAATTTGCGAAAAAGAGGGCACACCTTGAAGAGTTGAAGGATTTAACACTAGCATTTTCTAATTCAAATTTCTGTCTACTAGTAGATGAATTTTCTACTAGTGCCTATATTTTAACATTCCAAAACTTTACAATTGGTATGCATATTACTTTTTGAAGATTGTAGAGAGGTACCCATCAAAAGAATTAAATTGGACAGTTTTAACTTATTTTCGGTAAATGAAATTTATAGTAGCACATTTTCTGAATTTTCGTAGAAATCTGTTCCATCGCTTGCCTGTGTGTTTTGAGAGTTAGAAAATAAGCAATAGGTAATGGAGAGTAATACTCCAAGAATCTATGTATGTCTGTGAAATTAACAAACTGTCTTAAATTTGAATCTTAGACATTCTTGCAAAGAAGGCTTATAGCTGAATGCCAATTAATTTTCGTAAATTATATTTTACATATTTTTCTGATTTATCTGTATATTTTGAAACACAACATTTGGAAAAATTAGATTCCAATAAAACGGTTGCGTTTATAGTTCCATTTAAAAGTAATTTCATTAATTTATTGTTAATATCCCCATAGTATACTGTATTAGGGAAATGCAAGCCAATCGCGAAAATTTTGGAATATCCAGTCTGAATTGATCCTCATAAAATTATACATTATTATAATTTATATTTAAAAAAAAGAAGAAGAAATCTGATATATATATTTCTGAAAATTGTATACAAACACTTTTATTTTATTTTTTTTAGTATTATTTAAACCTAAACGATGAACAATATTTTTAAATTCATGAATACAGATAAACAACAAACAAAATGAATTGTTCGGTCATGTTGATATAATATTAAAATTTACATTAACAGTAGAAAGACGGCTGCCGTAATTTTGACGGTCTTGGGCATACTATTGAGCACTATGTCTCTATTTATGTCCTCAGGCTTCTAAAACTTTATGACTTTTTCTACTTTTACGCGAAATATGCACACACATTTACAAAATTATATTCGATAGTAAAGCGGGGGAGAAAATGTGTTATTTACCTACTAAGACTGAACGCCGTCGATTTGACGGAAATATAGTAAAAAGGCAGAAATCTTTCAAATAATACCGGAAAAAATGTTAGTTACTTTTCGTCTCTTCCCTCTTTTTGCAAATAACAGAAACATTGGCTCTCCGGAAATATTGGTGTATAAAAATAACGATTGCACAAACCATGCGTATATTTTTACGGATAAACCATACCAGGTTGTCAGCTCCGCATACCTGCATAATAATATATCTAAATATATACTAATTTATTATATATTGTATGAAATAGTTAAAAATTTAAAGTGTTTAACCCTTTTAAAAAAACATTAAATATCTTAAATTGTTGATTTTATTTTTAGCCTTAAAAATGCGGCGTTCAGTCTTTTTAGTAAGAAAACAAATTCCCGTCTTTCTAGTGTTAAATATTTGACGGTCATTTAATGGTTTCGCTATACGCTCACTTTAAGATTCATTTGTACCTGCAAAATTTTTAAACAGTATTTTTCATGCTTTTCCCTGTTGCCATTTTGGATCACGCACGAAGAAGTAGTCAATGTTACACTTATTTAAAAATATGACGGTGGCAAACGACCGAACGAGGAGACAGACGTAAAGGGCGAAAATTCCCCCGCACCAATACTAGTGATTTGACATAAAGTGAAAAAAAAGCTAGTTTCCTACCAGACCAGTGGGTTGATAGAATACCCATTCCTAATTTAGATAGTTTAAGTTCTATATAGAGAAAAAATTCAACGAAAAATAGTGGGAAATCCTTAGTTTAAGGGGGTCTAGGACACAAAAGTGTTCGAATTTTCGAAAAAATTTTTATTGCATTAAAAATTTCTGTGCAAAAGAACACAGAAATTTTTACATGATTTAAAACGCTTAAAATGACGTTTAAATCATGTTTTTATCTTATTTAAACCTGTAAGTGCGTTTTTTGCATGATGGGTTTTTCCCCATTTCTCGTCTTTAAATTGTTATAAGGCAAGAACAGTTAAAGATAAATGGTTGAAACTTGGAACATGTCTTATTCAACTATTTTACTTTAATTTAAAACAGAATTTTTTTTTTAAATATTTACTTTTGAAAATATGATTTTTTAAAATATATGTTACATAATTGTTTTTTGTAATTTTTAATATAAATATTTTTGATTTTTTAAAAAATTAATATTTAAAAAATGCTGAATCAAAATTAAAACTTATATATTTCTGTTTAATTAAATGAAAAAGAATTGAAATTCGACAAATAATATTTCGAGTTATAACAATTGTAAATTACCCCACTTTTTTAAAATTTTAAAATTTTTTAAAGACATTTTGAGAAGTTTTATGAAGTGATTTTGTTTACACATTATATGGTTAACCATCACAAAAAAATTCAAAATTTTATTCCAATAAATAAATTTTTCCTTTATATGTGTCCGGAACACCCTTAAATTTAACATTTCTACTACTGATAGAGTAAGTTTTAGTTAGAAGTGTTTTATAATTCACCTGTAATTTTTTTTCTTTCCTTCGGTTGCATTTTGAAGTGGAGTGGTATTAAATCTTATGCTGTATATTTCAGTTAAAATATAATTTCTTATAACTGAAAATTTGTTTATCACAAAGTCACCTAGGTGAGAAGTTCAGGTTTCTTTACTAGAGGTAAGACAAAATTCTAGAAAGCAAAATTTAGCTTTGGAAAATATCCTTTCCTTGAAGATAACAGAAAATCGTATAATGTGTGTGGGAAGGAGGAAATAGACTCCAATGATTTAAAATTTACGGTAATTTAGCAGAATAAATAAGCAATTTGTATGATGGATTCTTATAATATTGTTATTAGTCTGCAACAGTCTGCTCCAGCATTAAAATTTGAAGGAAAAATGTTATTGTAATACAGTATAAACATGCAATTAACTAAATTCTTGCGTATATTTTTCAAAGATAAAAGTAAAACTGCATAGCTAAAGGTAAACAAAGATATTGACGGCACATAATACGTACAGTTTAAAATTAATTAGCAATACATGGTTAGATATTTTTGTTACAATTTTTGTTAAAGTTTTATGTCAAAAACATACATGTTACTAAGTTCACTTATACATCAAACGAAGAAAATCATCCGTAAACACTATATGGGCCAAAGAGTATGAGAAAATAACATAAAGAAATTCCACACTAAATTAACGATAATGCTCCAGAATTTGTTATTTTTGTATATATATATATATCTATATATATATATATATATATAAAAAATTTTATTTCGATAATTTTATTATAAAAGAATAATTGCTTCTACTTCATGTCAAATTACGCAGACATAATTATTCTGTAAAAAATGGAAGATTTCGTAACATGCGTCTCATATAATGAAAACCAGTAATAAGATGCGTTATTCTGATGCAATGAAAACCATATGAACTAATATCAAAAATGCCGTTACAGACTTTATTTAAATGTTAATTTGTATCAAAAAACATCTTTAACCAAATTTATTTTCATATGTATGAATATATTCTTTTAAATTTCTTTTTATGGAGAAAAGCTTATTTTTTGCTAATAAATTTAATATATATATATATCCATTTCTGGCGTTAATATCTTGAAGAATATTCTGTTATTTGCACAAAATTTACTGCAAAACTTTTTAATGCCTACCAAATTTTTTAAACGCAATTACATTATTGCATTCGAGACATATATAATATCCTAGAAACTTCTCCATTCAGTTGATGCATGCGCTGAATAAAACCTAATGACATGTAAATAACTGGGAAAAGTTATGTTTATGAATAGAATATGATTATCTCTTATCCTTGTATATTAAACTTGATCGTAATAAAATGAAATTTATATATTGGATTTTTGCTGGATATACAAAGGCGTAATCTTGTACCTTCAGACACACAGAGAATTTATAATCTGGAAATTTTAATGTAGTTTAACTTGATCAAAATACAAAACATATATATATATATATATATATATATATATATATATATACATTTATTTAACAACTCAAGTACTGAGTGTAAATAAATTCCTGTATCATATGTTTTTAATAAGTTAAAGAAACTCTAAATGTTATTTAAATTGTTTTAATACATGTATGTGTTATGTGCTATTGTTATATACACGTTTGTAGGCCACAAAAATATTAGGTCTCTTTCGACTGTCTTCACATAAGATGTATCCAAAATATGCTACTAAAATGTGTTTCATTGATACACATTTTAATCGCATAATTTTGCTAAATGTTACTAGGAATAATTTAAGATGGAAGGGAAAATTTGTACTCCTAATTTGAATTGCAGAAGGTATTTGTAGGACTTTAGTTATTATATCTAATAAATAACCATTATCTGGGAGATATTACATATATTAGCGTCAGTTCAGGTGAATTTTCAGTGCCATAAATAAGAGCGTAATAAAAAAAAAAAACTATTTTTTTTTCTTACATTCTACTCTAGCTATACAACGTTCTGTTATTGGATTTTACTTTATATAGCCTAACCTTATATTTGGCTATAAAATTTATCTTTTATAGTTTCTGCAGCTAATATGATTTTTCACATAACTTATAAAATGATTTTTCTCTGAATAAATATCTAAGAATTTCAAGCTCAAACTTTTGTAAAAATTTCTGATAATCTTGTGAAATAAATGGATATCCACTCTGTATCTTTAGATGAAATTTATAGACATTCCCTGTGCATTAACTATAAGCATAACAATTATGTACAGAACAGATAAGATAAAATAAACGCATGTGAAATTTTAAGATATTTTAACAGTAAAAAATGATGTATCTCGGGATTAAGGAATTAGTGTATAGATCCATAGGATCCTTCCCCGGAAACGAATTGACTCTATGGTTAAGCCTCCCTATCTTTTATTTTTCCCTTGGAAAGTTTCCCATTCTCATTCCCTTTTTAATTAAACTTAAAAAGAGACGGGATTTTGGAAAAAAAAAGCCTAATACCTCGAAAAACTTTATTTTGTAATTCTTCTTCGGGTCCTTGATTTTATCTCAGGATTTATGCTTCCGATTGTAAGGGAAAAATTGTGGAAGTTGCTTAAGTTGTTTTGTAGGTAATTGTGAGATACAGAACTACAAAAAAAAGAAAAAGCCATGGACATTAATTTCCTGGCCACTAATAACTTTGATAAATAAAGGATAAGACTTTTTTAAAGATATTTTGCAGTCAAGCAATCTATATTTTTTCACCCATCCAACTCATTCAATACAAGCTATTTTTTCCTTTTATTGTTGTTTTCTACTTAAATGGTATAAACAAAATTTAGAATACTTGAAATTTAAAATTCTACATTGCATTTGAAAGAGAAATAATATTCATAATTTACAATAATTTTTTTTGTGTTATTGATACAGCACCTGCAAAACTTTCTCTCCAATGCGTCAGACATTTTCTTGGACATTATCCTTACCGTTATATGACACCACGGATTTACTGGCCACTTTTCTGGGAGCATCGTATTGGAGGACCAGTATTACCCCCCTATTAGCCAGTCCAGTAACTTTGAACCGAGTCAAGTGACGAGATCAGAACACTTGACCCCACATCTCCAGAGGTAATTTTGAGATGTTGGAGGACATTGCAGCCATGACATATTTTACGTGCCCCGGCCACCACTAGGGAAAACGGCGGTGTATTTTTCAGCGACCGGCATCGAACCATAGACGTTTAGATGACTTGTAGAAGAGGAATTGCAATCCTTTATTATATTCATAAAACAAAAGATAAAGATCGTTTTATATTTCACTTACATATTTGATCGATCAGAGAGACATATATAAACCCTATGTGTACATATACACAGCTTCTTTTGCTCAGTTACTTCTTTAAGAGGAGTATCGATGTTAAGTGTTTAGGTTATTTAAAAAATGCAACAACAAAACGATGCATAACAGCCCGAGGTTACAGCGATAAACTATCCAGATAAACTTTTTCCACTTTAATTTTTTAAACGAAATAGAGGAAAACCGTGTCTTTAATCCCAAAGGAGTTTCATAATGAAAAATAAAAATGCAGAAAGAATTTCTGCTGTTACACTTACGAGCAGAATATTTTTGTTGCTACATAAACTATTTTCTAATAGGATATTTTGATCTTTAAAATGTGCGTTTATGAGGTTTTTTTCACTTATTTGAAAAGTCTGCAGCAATCTGTAAATCCTAGTTACGTGTGTATATATGATTGTGGTATGATGTAAGAGTCAACAAACATTAAAGCTTCTGAAATCGTACCGAAATTTTAATTGCTAAGACTTAAGAAAAACTTCTGGAGTGTAAAGCTAATTAAATTCAGTGTGAGAGATTTTAATTAGTTTCTATGACACATCTTATTATGTTTCTGCATGCGTGTTCTGTATACTCAATATATCTTAAGACTGATAAGGGAGTCAAGAATGCCCTACTACTTGTTCCATTCAATGCTCGTTTTATAAACTTGTTTTATTTTGGGATTAAATTTGCTATTTTAGGAGTACCTTTCTTGTGATAAGACGATTCAGGAGGTTCCCGGGTATTTTAACGTGGCGTCTGTTTCCACCAACTTAGCAGGTGACGTTTAAAAAATTTCTCTTTGGAAGTATTTCTCACATCCTTCTGCTTCTCCTGTTCGAACCAATGACGTAGAATATTTGCGTCTACCTATTTAATTAATTTATTTATTGTTAAAATTTTCATAACGACTAGACTAAATGCATATTTTCAATAAATACCTTTAATGTATGTGTCCGATGATCCAATAAGGATATCGGATGCTGTTGCAACGAAATCGAGCAATATCCAACTCATCCAACCATATCGACAGATCAGGGATCGGATACAGATTTCAGAAACTACATAGTTGCTGGTTTTCTAATAATTGAACTGGCCCGTTGATTGTGGAGCACTATGATCGTATCTTACGTCATGCATGATACATTGTCCGGTATTGGCGTTTAAAGCTGAATCAGAACAACCTCTATGTAAACAGCTGGATTGAAACCTCTAGACTCGGCAATAGGTTCAGCAATGAATTAGCCATTATCACATAAGCACACAATAATACTGAAAGTTAAGTTTTTTTCACAGCGCGGCAGGAGAGCATTTGACCTACACAGCGATTGTGTTTGCCACTGTATTACAGTGGCAAATACAATCCCGATAATCCGAAATGATTGGGATCAGACCCCTTTCGGATTAACGAATTTTTCGGATTAAGCGAAATCATTCTTAAAGTAAACTTAAATTACATAATAACGTATGATTACATAAATATTACATAGTACGTGTGATTACACAGTTTATTTTATAAGGTCTGTCTAAATATAACCAAATTTCGGGACGAAATGGGTGATAAGAGAGCGGAACGCTGCCTAGTACAACGTTAGGCAAGTTACTTTGAGGAAATTTTAAGGCCTTTTTCCTAACACTAAACGTTACCCTCTCGCTTCCACCCATGGATCAAAATGTATTGTAATATCTCAAACTATCACACAGGAAAAAGTTGATGGGACGAATACTCGAAAATTAATACGAAACACTATCATTGATTGTAAATCTCAAGATGATAAACATTAAAGATGTCATTAACTGGGTAGCAGAATCATGGGAATCTGTAAGTGAGCAACTGTTGAAAAAATCCTGGTGCAAACTTTGACCGAATCTAACTTTCATAGACACCCAAATGAGAAGGAACCAGCTTTGTACAGGTACGAGAGCTCTTACAAAATATTCCTGGATGCGAGGACGCAAATGAAAATGATGTGGATGAGTCATTGCTAGCCGACAATCACGACCATGAGATTTTAGACGATCAACAGATTGCTGAAATTGTTTTGAAAAACCTGTGTACGTCCTAGACGAGAGTGAAGGTGAAGCAGACGGTGACAGCGAGCAGAGGGTATCCCACTCAGATGCCGCGTCTGCATTTGATGTAGCGCTACGCTATTGTAGAGCGCCACACCAGCGGACACCATTTTTCTGACGCATTGGCGTAATTTGCCATCAAGGGAGAAGTATTCTTCTCTACGAGAAAAAAAATAGCAGGTTTTTTCAAACCAATGTAGTTGAGTAATAATTAGTTCAGTACACTGTCTAACTTTGAAATTTCTTATAATTATAATTTTCAGAAATATACTTTATATTACTTAGCATCACTGTGGTTTTATTGTAACATCGATCTTTTTGACTTTTGGCTCCGGATTAAGCGGCCTTTCGAATCACGAAGTTCGGATTATCGGGACTCCACTGAATTTAAGCACCATATAGGTGAACCAACTCTGACACATAAAAAAAATGTTAATTCCAATCCAAACCCACTTCATGAAAGCTAGCTTTGAGAACCAATATATGATGTGGGCGGTATAAAACAAATTGTAGTTTATAACGTATATAAAATATTTAAAATTCTAAATATGTAGGAAAAACTAGTATATTGTAAAGGACTATATCACGAAATATTTTAACTTTTGAATAGAATGTATATTTTATGCATGATTTTTTCTCATTTGACCCACTATTGGATATATTTATGTTATTTTGTCTCCGGAAACTAATTTGATCCGCAAATAAATACATCTAGGCTGGCAAAACATTGCAATAAAATTCTGCTCTTATACTTCTCTTATCTTACAGATAGGATTGGAAACAACTCGAACTGTGTGACAGAAGGTCACATTTTATTTGTCCCGTACATTCTCCTCCGAAAGATGTGCAATTGTTCCCCTGGCATTTAAACTTCCCGTCAAAGTTCAAACAATCGTGAAATTGTGTCGACTTCTGTATCCTCTCTCTCCCTGTATCTCTCTATCAGGCCTTTTTATGCTGCCCCATTCTTTTGAAAAAGAGAGCGGAGATGTGAGTGACCTTTTTCCACGTAGTAATATATCTGTTGCATGTTTCACGACGGCATGAACCCCGAATTATTATTCATGAGATTTTTGCTGTTATTTCTAAACCTTGCATTCTCGTCCTTAGATCCATGTTATTCAGAATTAAGTGCAGGGTTGATGCGCTCCAATTTAATATTTTAGAGGATTTTTTTTTCCTTCCTTCTCGTTTTAGTTTGGTCATAACCTAGAGGAGAGATTTAAACTAGTTTAACGGTTTCAGGGAATAGTTTATTCCTCATTGCATAACAAAAGGAAGTGTGTTAAATGGTTAAACTACACTTACGTTTACCATATTATTATGAATTTAAGAATGTGCTCTTATATCATTTAGTTATACTTAAAACTGAACGCGGTACTTAACTGTCTGTCCGGATTTATGTAATATATCTCGCAGAATACTTAAACGTGATGTATTTCTTTTTGAAGAAACTCATTCTGCACCAAAACGACCTGCTAAAAAATTCATCTGCAAAGAAAATGTTAATTAATATTAAACTTTAAAATATTTGAAACTAAATTGTCCAAAAACATTAGAAGTTTTCCATTTTTCAATGTAGGTGTCAACCGCTGTTTAAAACAACTATCAAATAAACCTTTAGATAAGCAGACATGAAGCAACAAAATGTAAGAGTAATTACTATTTTTTACTGGGAAAAAGTTTGTGCATTCCTAGGTCCCAAAATAATCTTGGCAAAATGTATCAAAGAAGATCTGATGAAACAACGTTTAATAAAAGCATTGCCGATAAGTTAAGTTTATATGCTAAATTCTGGGGAAATAATGAATAGGCAGAAATGGTGAATACTGTGGACATAATGAATAGGTAGATATGTTAAATACTGTGGAAATAATGAATGAAAAATAAAGCTTTCTTTCAGATTAGAGATAACTTTAAGGACTTTAAAAATTTCGGAGGAGATGGTACGTTAAGATGAGATGACGGAGCCTAGAGTCTTTAATGTAAGCAGGCATTTGTGATTTATGGGAGTGTGTGTGTGCGGGGGAGGAATGAAAAAGTTAGGACGATTTAACTCATTAATCTGTTTATATCTATATAACTCGTTAATCTATTTATAACTATATAACTCGTTAATCTATTTACGAATTTACAAAACGAATTTACAGATCACTAGTATCTGCGAAATATATTTTAAAGGATTTCGTAGCTTATGACTTTCGTCAAAATAAAATTTCTTCTCCACGTACTGTTGGTTATCGATAACAGGTACTAATTTATGTTTTTCATTAAAGTGAAATTGCGAAATATCAAATTTTGAAAAGTCGAGGATGCTTTTATATAACGTGCACTTATTTCTGTGTTAACTTAATCCACAACTTAGTCAATTCTCAGTTGCTCTCTGGAGCAGGAATATTCAGCGCTTGATTGAGACTATTCAAATTGGCATTAGTCCAAACATAATGGATTATGTAAGACTATTCCGCACTTCCTATACTTGCGCGAGTTAGGATCAGACAATATCCTAATGCGTCTCAAACCCTCTGTTCACTTTGGCTTTAAACGCGAGTGATAGTTATCTAAAGTTTCTGTCAATGTACAAGTCATAGCTTTCAATTTATTATGTTTAAAGTATCTTGTATTATTAAAGATAATGATTGTGATTCGTTTATTTTTACTTCAAATGTTATACATTTCGATTAAAAATTATAACAGACTTTTCTTCTAATAAACTAAAGGAATATGTCATTTCCACTGTTTTCTTGCATTGCAGGTAACACATTTTGAAATACAGCCAAGATATTTCAGTTTTAGTTTGCCGAAACGAAAAGCACAGTCTGTAATATATGGACTAAAGACAAAAAATTATTTACTCATACTTCAGTATCAGTGACTTTGTACATCATAGGAATTACTGAAACAGGTATTAAAGGAATCATACAGTCCGCTTTCTTGTTTAAAAGTTAAAGGTAAACCTTCGTTAATAAGAAGATAGCGTCGTAAGATAAGCCGTGTAAAACTTAGAAATATCTCAGTCAAGCTATCATTGATTTTTGATGTAACACAATAATAAGAATTTATTTCTACATTGAATCAACTCGGGGAATTTATTTTTCTTTCTAAAAGTAAAGAAACTTTTTCAAGATTAGAAATCTGTGCACAAAAATAATATGAAGGCGTGAAAAAAGTCATGGAAAATAAATTATTAAAAAAAAAATAAAATGGAATAAAATTTATACTTTATCGTACAAATTATTTTAAAGCAAAACATGTATATAGTATTTTATATGTTGATACAGTTAAATATATGTTAACTTCTATACTGTCCCCATCATATCTAATAAATTTCTAGTAAAAGTACTTAGGGCCCTAAAATCTACAATTTATCAATTCTAAATTACGTAGTACGTAATATTCCATGTGAATGTCAAATCAGGAATATTATTATGGTCCCGTAATAGTTTTTTAAGACTATGAGATTACATGTGAGGTGCATTAGCTATTAAACTTAATAGAGGTTTTAATGTAAATGACGTTTGAATTGTACAGGCTGACGGTATAATGAAAATGTGTTATGACATATGACGCTATAATACGGCTGAGGAGAGTGGATAACTCTATGCAATTTCACACTCCATACACAAAATATTTTCCTCCATGAATGCTGATTTCTTGTCATTTATCAGATCTGGATATAAAGGAAGATCTTTTCATTAATCGGATAAAGAATGCGAAGCATTATCTGTAAGCATTATACACTCATGGACAAAAAATTAGCGCACCAAGAAATAATTGCGGGATCGTAACAAAACTTGCAATAAAGGTACATGTCGGGGAGATATGCAAATGATTAGTAATGCAGCCTGATTGCGCATTACGTATAGCCGGTAGAGGGCGTTGAAAATCGTACTCTGTGGAGTATAAAACAGGTTACCAAAGCTTGTTTGAGTGTGCTGAATCATTTACAAAGGATGAGCTGAGATAGACATGCCATTACGCCGTGTTCGAAGACAATATAAGCAGTTGTCGCAGTTTGAGAGGGGGAGAATCGTCGGGATGATGGAAGTTGGGTGGTCAGCTAGGCGAGTAGCTCGTCAATTAGGCCGCTCTGATTGTGTTGTGAGGAGGTGTTGGGACCAGTGGACCCGAGAGATCTCATGTACACGAAGACCAGGCTCAGGACGCCCTCGACAGACCAGTCGTCGAGAAGACCGCCACATCGTAAGAAATGCACGCGTACAGCCAACTGCTTCATCGGACACCATCCAGGCACAGGTAGCACCTTCACTAGGGGCCTCTGTGTCTTCGAACCATACGAAGGCGCCTGGCTGAAGGACAGTTGGTATCGCGGCGCCCATTACGTGTGCTGCCCTTGACGCCCACCCATCGACGCCTCCGTTTGGAGTTTTGCCGCGCACGAGGAAACTGGACTGCAGCGGAATGGAACCAGGTCGTCTTTAGCGACGACTCCAGATTCAATCTCGGCAGTGATGACAATCGTGTTCGTGTGTGGAGAGCCCGTGGTGAACGCTTCAATCCTGCCTTTGCTGTACAGCGACACATCGCTCCCACAGCTGGTGTGATGGTATGGGGTGCCATTGCCTACAATACACGGTCACCCCTAGTATTGTTCCGCTGCACCATGACAGCCCAGCGGTATGTTCATGAAATCCTGCAACCACATGTGTTGCCACTCATGCAACGGCTCTCAGGAGCCATTTTTCAACAAGACAATGCTCCGCCTCATACTGCAAGGGTGTCACAAGACTGTCTCCGTACTGTTACTACCCTTCCTTGGCCTGCCCGATCCCCAGATCTGTCTCCAATCGAGCATATCTGGGATCATTTGAGACGACGAGTTGGGCATCCCACGAGTTTGAACGAACTAGAGGCAAGGTTACAGCAAATATGGAACGAAATGTTTTAAGACATCATACAGAACTTGTATAACTCAATGCCCGATCGCATTGCAATCGTATCGCATCGTGCATTCGCGCTAGAGGGTGTCCAACGGAGTATTAACTCCTCCGTTCTTTTGCCTTTTTCTCTGAAATAAATTATCCTTTTTCTTTGATTTTCTTATCATTTACTTATATCAAAGTAGTCATTACGTATGTAAAATTTCGTTTCATTTTGACGACTCCTTCTTGGTGCGCTAATTTTTTTGTCCATGAGTGTATTTGAGTTGTAGTAATAGATGACTCAAAAATTACTTAGTTTATGTATTGGATGTAATAGTAAGATGTTTTCATGATCTGTAAGATATCCATAATAAGGCGAATAATTTCAAAGCCATCTGAAGAAAAACCTCAAAGTATTGAAGTTAAAAATTTTATTTAAACATTGAGTTTTGATTCTTTTTTTGTCTATCATCGATCAAAAATATAAAAATGTCTTGAATAAATTAACCCTCAAATTTTGTTTTGAATTAAGTTTCCTTTGACAATGCGTCAAAGATACTTTTGAGAAAATATCTGTTTATAAAACCTGTCAGGATTGATTTACACCGTAATTGCTTCATACATTAATGTAAATTTTTTAAATTATTTTTTTGAATTTTCAAAATTCTATCATTATTTGAAAACTTTGAAACTAAGAAAGAAAGTTTTAGCTATTACAATCTTAATAATTCAGAAAAAATTTGCTTAAAATGTGTTTCAAAATGTTGTAACAAATATATTTTCAAATAATAATAATAATGATGATGGATTATTGTAACAACAACTGTACCGATAATAAAAATAAAAGTAGTAATTATAATATTTTTTTAGTACTAATACTAATAATACTATTATTGATAGACTGCTATAGTATCTTCAAGATCTTTGAATTTTAAGATGGAAGTATCCAAAATAAGTACTAAACTTAAAAGAGGGATTTTATCACTATTTTTTAGCTCATTGTTACAACATAAAATGCCACTGAAAAGCTAAAGGAGTAGTTCTAAAGTATGCGTTGTAAAAAGAAAAAGCTCTAAATCCAAAAGCATGATGAATGATAGTGCTGAACAACTTCGGATGGTGGATTAGGTCCTGATAGACAGGCAAAGACAGCAGGAAATATGACTTTGCCGAACTAAGAAAAGCAGACGCTGGGCTAACGCCGGAATAAAATATAATTTCCTTCGAGATTAGTACACATCGGGCTACGGGTCGAGATTTTAGTTGAAACGGATTAGTGACAAGCATCGACAGCTGTCTAAAGATAAACATTGAAGCGTGTGTATGGATGGAGTCGAAAATTACCTAAACTTAGATTTCGTATGAAGGCCTTATCTGAATAGTGGTCTAACTCCATTCTTGTTCATTTTCAGATATAGAGCCTTGAAGTCTGATGACTGTTAGAAATGACTACTGAAGTTTGATTTATAGTGCCCTCTGTTGGCAGCAGAAATAAGCTGGAGGTGTACCAGTTTAAAAATTAGATAGAAATGACTTGTATGAACATGAAAGTGAGGATAACTCCCTTTTTTTAAAAAGTGGAGTTGGACCACTATTCAAATAAAGCCTTCGTATAATCGTGTGGGATTTGTAAGTGCTCCTGGATAGTTAAAATTCGTTACCTTTACATTTGTATTTCATAAGGTGTTCTTTAATTTGTATGTTTAAGAACAGATGAAAGGGACATTGAGATTGTTTTTAAGGGTATTATTTTAATTACGTACCTAAGAACCCTTTGAAGGGAACTCTTAACCAGTTATGAAAGGAAAGAAATTTTCCTTTGTGTTCCTAAACTTTAATGCTTAGCGTTTTGTTTCATGTTGGAGGAACGACGGCCATGTTATCCAGAGCGAATAATGCATTTAACCTGTTCCTAATGGCTACAACCACACATGCTTACAATTGGATTCAAACCTAAGACTCTAGATATAATGTCTAGTACAAGACAATAACCCATGGCCAGCCCTTTACAACAACTTCCTAAATCCATCCATTAACTACTTTCACAAAAAATACCATTTAAACCATGAAATTCATCCTTATTTGTTGACTCTAATATTTATTTAGCAATTAATTACATTTAATTGTCATTTTACATGGTATAAATTTTTCTTAGATAAACGAAAACAAAATCTTAGACCAAAGATGGATGCCATAATTATTTTAATTTTAGTAAATACTTTTAATATCTTTGACCCCTTAAAGCTACTTGATAAATATTCACCTAGGCTATTCAGTAATGCAAATAAAATCTTATAAATTAAACTACCATTACAAAACTCCTATAAGATATAACTTATGATGCGCCTTACGGGATTTTGAAGAAAATTAATCACTCCTGTTATTCAAGATTTGGAGCCATTCCAATCTTAAATATTTATTTTAAACTATTGGCAAGTTTCGTAATACTTTAAGAACATAGCCATAAATTAAATATTAAGTGATTGTGAATCTTCTCTAATAGTGCATACGCTGCATTAAATATTTAAAAGAATATTTCTTCTTGTACTCTAGATTTAGGTATTAAACTAATATATCTGAGCTAGAAAAAGAGAAAATAAATTATTTTTATGATCATGAAAATCTTGAGATATAATGCGCATGGTGTAGAATATTTATATTCCCGTTATGTACTTTTTTTTGGCTTTATTGCGTGATTTAATAGTTCATATATCGATTATCGCATTTCGCGCGATTCGTTATAAATGGTTGAACGGATTCAACCAGTAGTTATTGTTAGTAGTTATAATGATGTAAATCTGCAGTAGACTGTTACAAATTATGATACTGCATAGCATAAAACCATCATTCATTTAATTACGTAACCAAAATATTAAATTTCCAAAGTTATATGATATTATTAATATATTGTGATACATAGAGCACTTAAAAAATTTTCATAGTAATACAGATCGTTAAGTTTTGACCGATCTTTAACCGATCGAAGTAATAACGATTATTTTGTTAGGTTTATATAAATAGATTTCAGTTAAGAAATTTATTGATCATAGAACTAAAGTCAGTTGAATCTGTCTCTTTGCATATATAAGAATCTCGATACAATAATATTATTTATTTAGAAATATACCCAACCTCCTATATTTATTAAAAAAATCTATCAAAGCAGGTAAACGAATACAATTGGAATAAATATTAAAATCTATTCGAAAATTCTTATATATATATATATATATATATATATATATATATATATATATGACAGGCGTGTGGTTTGCATGTTCTCAGATTAATTTGAAGTCATCATGTTAATACTGGTGGCGAGTGGTAAGTAGTCTAAATCCAATAAACAAACATAGTTCCAACTAAATCAAGCCAATTTATTTCACTTTCCAGCAACCACTGATCCAAGTAGAGCATATTTGAGCGCTCGCCATTTTCAAATTGGGGACCCAGCTGACACGCGTCCACTAGCAACGATTAAATCCCGCGTTCTGCGTACTTTTTCATGGTCAAGTTCCACACGTACTCTTTTTGCGCCTGCGTAGAGATTCAAAATAGATGTTTGAAGGCCGCCACGCGCTAATTCCCTGTACCCCGTTCAAAAAATAATTCCTCTAAGCTGGGAAAACACACACTTTCACTCTCAGAGGATCTGATTCTATCGCATTTCCTGCGCTTTATGATAATAGATAAACTCGAAGCCCCCTTTGATTTTAAGGTAATTATTTCGTTCCCGCTTAAGTCCGACAACTTCCCCCCTCCCTTGAAGTCGTGCACACAAGGAGTAGCTAATTCCCTGTGGCAACAACCCCTACGATCAAAAAACATTACATCAGTAGACTGAAAAACATGCTGAGTAGGGACGTCTCTCTACACAACAGGTTCCAGTGAAAACCCCCTTAATTAAAATCAACCGTTCCCTTAACAACCCCTGGATTAATTCTTTCTGTTCTGTAAGACTTGGAGCAGTGGTTTAAAAATACACAGTTTACAATTTTTCAAGTTACACAAAAATTCTTGAGTTGTACAATATTATATCACTGATGATTTGAAGCAAAAGAGGAAAATATTACAACATTATCTCAAAATATATCACTATAAATTCAAAATATCACCTTAATTATACCAATATATAATCTCAATAGGACATCACCTGAAAAATAATGTCACTTCAAAAACTCACCTAGGAACAAATTAATTGAAAATCACAAAATAACTATTACCCATTAAAGTGGAATATTAGTAGTATTTTACAATATAAAGTGAAGGCTTTAATACTTTCATCAGCCTCGTTGAGTGGTAATGTAATCAACAGTCCTGTAGGCTGTCCACTCATCTTATAATTTTATAACAGTTCCAGTTTAAAATTCTACAAGTATGAATTTATTTACACAGATTATGGTAATGTGAAAATGGACGTACATGAAAAAATATTTAAATATATGAAAGACAAAACTAAATGCGGTCGACCGGCTTGTTTGGAGGCCTCCTTGACATGGTTGACCCTGTAAAATACTCAGTGACACAACATATTAATAATTGAAAGAATATAAATATTTATCATTTTCCCATGGGATTATTTTTCTCATATCCTGTACTTACCGAACGACACAAATGTATTTTGACATCAATTACAATACAGTTTATCTTTTTAGAGCTCTTTTATACCTTCGACTTACTTATGAAATACAAACATATGAAATTACACATGAAATTCAAAATTCTCTACGTATTATTTATACTTCAAAATTTTTCCATAACACAAAACTCTGATTCAAATTTATCACAATTCAAAGTTATCAAACATTTTATAATTTACACTTCATTCACCTTAATATTTCACAATGATAGATTCATTATGTAAAACAATTCACTTCTGGTACTGGTGTACCACTCCTTCATCTGTGTACATTCTGTTTAATTCAAGGTGTATGTTTTTGTTTGTGTGTGTTTGTGTAGTTGAGTGAACAAGTGCATGGTTGGGTCAGAGGAGAGCAGGTTC
The DNA here is from genome assembly GCA_907164885.2 of Dolomedes plantarius. Lineage (NCBI taxonomy): Eukaryota > Metazoa > Arthropoda > Arachnida > Araneae > Dolomedidae > Dolomedes > Dolomedes plantarius. The sequence goes on along the minus strand of OU015498.1, from coordinate 118,353,961 downwards.
AACAATTTCCCACCGTCTTAACCACAACCGACAACTCTAAACAAAATTCAGAGGGAAAAATTGGTGCGTTTAGTGCACGACACTGAAACTCTAGGTTGGGAAAGGACAGAGCATTCAAGAAAGAGAAAATTTACTGAGAGATGAAAGAAGTAGGAGTGTCACAGTCGATTATTAGCCCAGGAGATCCAGAAAATCACATACAAAAGTTTTCTAGTAGAAAGTTTAACAGTCCAGTAGAAAGATAGTTTTTCCTCTTTTTTTTATATCTTTAATTTAAGACAGCACACAACGTTTAACCACATAAGTGGAGTCAAGAGGGTGTTAGGCACCCAACATATAAAATCAATTAAGAGATGGATCTCTGGGACAGGCAATTTGGTCATATTCGGGAAAATGTAGATACAGCTCAACACATTAATGTAACAAAACATTGCAAAGATGGTAACAAAATTTTCAAAATAATTTAGGTTTAGCCAAAGTTCTTTCATAAGTTACTAAATTTCAATTCAAAATACATAATTATTAACATCCAATAAATTCAATACAAATCATCTTCTAGTTTACTTTCACAATATTACTTCATCAGTTCCAATTTTATTATTTTATTTACTCATTAACAATCATAACTTTATAATTTCAATTTTTTACTTGTAACTCGTATCAACATTTTATCTTAATTTCCCCCCCCTCCCCAAAATTGTGCATGAAACAACATTATTGTAATTTAAACTCACTATATGGATGAAAATGCCTTAATCTAGTTGAGTGCACAATTTCACTCTTTTTTCCAGTGTATTGGTTTGGTTTATCAATTTCGAAATTAACATTAGAAAGCTGGCTTAAAATTTTATAAGGGCCTGAATAGGGTGGATCTAATTTTCTTGAATTTGGGTATTTGAATTCTTCGTACATCACTAAGTCACCAATTTTGAAGTTTGACTGTATAAAATTTCTATCATATCTTTGCTTATTAATTTTATGGTGCTGAATTGTTCTTTGCACTGCAATCTTTCTTGCTTCTTCAACTGGCGGATAATGTAATGAAGTTATTTTAGGTAATGGTGAGTTATATGGTAAATTTCCAAATAGGAGGTAATTCGGGGAAAATCCAGTTACTCTATGGGGTTGATTATTATATTCGGAAATTACTTGTTCTAAAATTTTTGTCCATGGAATTTTTTTCGAAGAAGTATTAACTTTACACCTTAATTTGGATACAATCGTTTGATTACATCTCTCATTTTTGCAATTGCACTGGGGTCTGTGGGCTGAGGTGAGTAATTGTCTCGTATTGTGGTGTTTTAGGAATTTCTTAAACCTTGAGGAAGTAAATGCAGCATTTCTGTCACTTAATATTTGTTTGGGAACTTTAATTTTGAAAATTTGTTTTAAACAGTTTGTGTATGTCTCACTTGTCACACTTTTTGAAGGAAAAGTCCAAATATATCTTGTTGCATGATGAATCACCAGATGAAGATATTTTTTTGTCGAATTATAATAGTTAAAACCTCCAATTGTATCAACTGAGATTAGGTCAAATGGTTCATAAGCAATTGGCACTTGTTCCATCAGTCCATACTTTCTCTGAGTCGATTTCTTGTTTTTCTGACATGTTTCACAACAACGAACAAAATTTGAAATGTCTAATATTATGTCTTGCCAATAGTAAATAGGGGAAATTAATTGTAACATCTTTCTCACACCTGGGTGGCGAAATTTTTCATGTGCAGCGGTTATTAATTTTAGTCTTAATGATGGCGGGACTACAATTTTGATTAGATTTTTCTTTTTTACTGTTAGAACTCCACTATATTTTTTGTACTTTACATTATTAACATTATCGTTTAATTGTGCCTGAATAATTTCATCTGTGGATAGAAAATAAGAATATTGTGATACAAAGTGGCTTATTGGGTTCCTTGATAGCATATCAGCTTCATAATTATATTTACCTTTAATGTGCACTATTTCATAATCATACATGGAAAGTTTTAAAGACCATCTAAACAGTCGTCCAGTTAAATTTTAATATTTTTGAGCCATTGCAAGGCTGAATGATCCGAATGTATTGTGAATTTTTTTCCATGTAAGTAACAATGGAAACGGTCAATAGAATCAACAATCGCCAAGCATTCAAGCTCAGTGACAGCATAGTTTCTTTCGTGTTTTTTCAGTTGTCTTGAGTGAAAAGCTATTGGGTGTAGTTGGCCATTAGGGTGCTTTTGCTTTAGGACAGCAGCAACTGCTTCTTGACTTGCGTCGACAAAAAGGTGGCATGGGTAATTTGGGTTAAAAAGGGTTAAAATCGGTTTTGATATGAGTTCATCTTTTAGTCTTTGGTAGGAATTTTGACATTCTTGGGACCAATCCCATTTTACATCCTTTTTAAGTAATTTGTTTAATGGAAGTCTCAATTTTGCATAGTCTTGTATAAACTTCTGATAGATATTTATGGATCCCAAAAATCTCTGCAATTCTTTAACATTTTTGGGTGGTAGTAATTTTTTTATTGTTTCAATGTTTACATTATGAGGTGAATATTGTCCTTTAGAAATCTCATATCCTAAAAATTTTATTTCTTTCTTAGCAAATTGACATTTTGATTGGTTTAATTTAATATTTTCCTTTTCACAAATTTTAAAAATTTCTTCTAAATGTTTCATATGTTCATTAAAGGTTTGTGAAAATATTATTATATCATCAAAATAGTTCAAAGCATAATTGATTTGGTATTTATTTAGAATTTGCCTAATTGCTCTCTGGAAGACACTTGGTGCATTTTTCCAACCAAACGGTAGTCTTGTCCATTCATAAAGTCCAAAGTTTGTTGTGAATGCCAATTTTTCAGTGTCGCGGTCATGTATTTCTATGTGCCAATACCCTGAAGTTAAATCTAATGTTGAAAAAAATTTGGCATGGGCTAGTTGATCTAATAAGTCATCAATTCGTGGAATAGGTTCAGAATCAGTTTTAGTAATTACATTTAATTTTCTGTAGTCTATGCATAACCTAGTTTTTCCTTGGCCTTTTTTCATTGCTAATGTTACTGGGGCGCTAAATGGAGAATGTGAGGGCTTTATAAAACCTGCTTTTAACAATTCGTCTATTTGTTTTTTTATTTCAGCATTTTCAGTTTGAGATGTGCGATATGGTCGTTGTGCAATTGGGAGTTCTGAAGTTAAGTGTATTTTTTGGGGTTCTAATTTTATTTTTCCAACGTCATATTTATTTTTTGAAAAGATATGGTCGAAAGTTTCTAGAATGTTTTCTTAATGGGGCCAGTCCTCGGGTATTTGCTCTGGTGCTTGGAAGTCTAAAGCATCACCGGGCTCTTTAAATAGAGTATTCAGTGTATCTTCGGGGATACCTGATATCTCCTTTAAATTTTGAACATTATAATTAGTATTTGCTATTTTGTCTGAACTCTCATAATTTATAACTGGATTTCTCATTCTTTGGTTATTATCAACATTTAGGGTTTCAATGTCATTGGAAGAAACATTATATACATTATCTTTCACAGCATTATTGTAAACAGTCCTTTCATAGTACTCAGGGAGTGATCACATCTTAAATAGTTTCTTTTTAGAAAATTTCTACCTTTATGATACCTTCTGTTATTATTTTCAGCCCGATAATTAAAAAATTTTCTACCTTCATATACACTTTTGTTTACATTTCTAAAGTTCCACATATTTTTGTTTTCATAATACCTTTTACCATTATACATGTTATCACAATAATTTTTACAATTTTCTCTTTGAACATTAAATGCATATGGATTAACAAAATTATTATTATTATTACATAGTATTATTTCTTTATTACATTGGAACACCTTTAATTTTCTTAAATTTATTTCGAGACGAAAAAGTCTCATATGTTCTAAACTTAGCAATATATAAGGTAGGTCACTCTCAATGACCCACATTTCAATTTCTCTAGTTAATTTGCCAATTGTTACAGTTGTTTTAATTATTTTTGTTACAGGTACTTGACCATCAGTTTGATTTAGTACCATATTTTTAAAATTTAATGTTTTAAAACATTTTACCTCTTTAAGTAATGATTGTGAAATTATTGAAATTGTACTACCAGTATCTAATAAGCATTGAAATGTTTGTTCACTCACCCGAGCTTGGATTGTAAGTCATCTGTTATTTGCGTAGTATCCTCTATTGTCTCTGTCATATCCTCTATGGTTATTTTGGTGTCTTCTGTTGTTATTTTCTGCACTTTGATAGTGTCTCTGTTCATCATATCTTGGCGTATTGCTGTAGTTTCCTTCATTTTGTCTTCTGGGTTGATCATAATTAATCCACCTCCTTCTGTAGTTTGGCTACGAGTCTCTGCGCGCTGTCTCACTGTCACCGAAGTTTCGACGATCGCCGGCGGTAAAATCTCTTCTTCCTTCCGGAGCGATACGCGGTGCGGACCGTGGTACCGGCAAATGAATTTTTCTCGCTTTTTCCAGCCATTCGAAAGGGGTTCGTATCTCTTGCAACGAGAGCAAATTTCGTATCTTTCCTGGCGCGTCTAATGACAGTGTTTCTATTATTTCACTGTCTGTTTTATGAAGTTGTTTTCCCAGTTCTAGTTTTTCCTTGAAATATTGGAAGAGGTCATCACTGTCATTTAATTTTAGTGTCCTAAACCTTGTAATTAATTCTTCTCTGCTCTTTGAAAAAATGGACAGCAGTTGTTTTTTAATATTATTGTAATTTTCTTTATATAGTTCCGTGGATATTATTACTTCTTGAATATCCGGGCTAACATACTTCATCAGGTTTTCTTTTTTCCATATCTCATTTACTTCGAATGCTGCGCAACGTTCTTCGAATAACTGTAACCACTGGTAAATGTTCTTTATCTTATTATTGTCATAAAATGGAATCGCTAATGTTATATCAGTCTTGTTTTTTCTTTCGAACGGTTTTTCTTTCAATATTGCTTCTTGAATTTTTTCTGTGCAGCTTGGTAAGTTTTTTAAGGTAGGTTTCTTTTCATTATTCGCTTGATCGACATTTTCATTTCCGGTGTTCATTTGTTCTTGAATCCAATTGTCGTCGAGTGTTATTCCGTGGTATTCATCTTTCACTTCAGTCTTCGATGCCATGGTGTATTATTTTTTTTTTATCGTCGTTTCATAAATTTTCGCACTGTAGTGGTAATCCAAAAGTGAGGCGGGGTTTTTTTTTTCTTACTCCCTGCGTAGTTCTTTTCAATCCTGCGCGGCTCTTGACAGGCGTGTGGTTTGCATGTTCTCAGATTAATTTGAAGTCATCATGTTAATACTGGTGGCGAGTGGTAAGTAGTCTAAATACAATAAACAAACATAGTTCCAACTAAATCAAGCCAATTTATTTCACTTTCCAGCAACCACTGATCCAATTAGAGCATATTTGAGCGCTCGCCATTTTCAAATTGTGGACCCAGCTGACACGCGTCCACTAGCAACGATTAAATCTCGCGTTCTGCGTACTTTTTCATGGTCAAGTTCCACACGTACTCTTTTTGCGCCTGCGTAGAGATTCAAAATAGATGTTTGAAGGCCGCCACGCGCTAATTCCCTGTACCCCGTTCTAAAAATAATCCCTCTAAGCTGGGAAAACACACACTTTCACTCTCAGAGGATCTGATTCTATCGCATTTCCTGCGCTTTATGATAATAGATAAACTCGAAGCCCCCTTTGATTTTAAGGTAATTATTTCGTTCCCGCTTAAGTCCGACATATATATATATATATATATATATGACAGGGGTGTGGTTTGCCTGTTATAATACCTTTAATGCAGTCATCATCATTTAGCACTGGTGGCGAGTGGAAGGAATAGAATAACATCAATCCATAATTGGAATCACTTCGCTTTATTTCCTTTTCATGCCAAGCAAAGCTCCAAATCAGCGCGTTCAGCTCTCGCCATTTTGTACTTAGAGACGCGACGAACACACCTCCGTCGGCATTGAATTCTATCACGAGCTCTGCCGATTTTGAGGTCAAAACCCCGCGTCCACTCTCCTGGCACATGCATAGAGCCCAATTTAGAATTTTCTAGAAATTTCTTCCCGCCAAACCTGTACAGTATCTAAAAATAATCTCTCTGGAGCTTCATTTCACCGCGAATCGAAGGTCAATTACTGAAAAAGGGTATTCCCCTGATTTCACCCGTAGCGCGTCTTGAAATATGAGAACTAGTGGCTTTTTCTCGCCACGAAAATGATTAATCCCTAAGACCCTTTAAATTTAACTTAATTATTCTTTTCCCAATTAATTTCTGACACACACACACACACACACACACACACATATACATATATATATATATATATGTATATGTATGATATGTGTGTGTGTGTGTGTGTAGACTGTTTACAGTCCAAACAAGACAATAGAAATTATAGCTTACTGGGACACCTACAAAAGAATTGTCATTTTAAGTCCTATCGAAAGCCTTTCAGATCGAAAAAAGAATTACAAATCTTACAGAGTAAAAGTTTCGAGAAAAAAACGAAAAAGAGGGAACAGATTTAGTTTTACTCAACGGAAACACCCACCAAACTTCCAAAGCCACCCAGAAAGCAGCACTTGAAGTTACGTTTGAAAATTAAAATTAACTTTAGTTCTGTGAACAAAGAAACAACTGTATGTTTCCTATATCGTAACAGTTTGACATTCATTTGAGAGAAGTGCGAAGATAAACTCCCAGTTCAGAGCGGCAATCAAAGCGGGGGAAGAACCTCAAAGAGAAGAACAAGGTTGGAATCGGGAAGATGATACCATCATTTGCATTTGAAGCCAGGAAATGCGTGTACAATCTCCATGACAAGCAAAGATAACGTTAAAAGAAGCTGTTCCCTACACTTTCAGTTGTTCGTAAGTGATTTCCAACACCCCTTCCCTCGTCCTGCGCAATGCCTGGAGTAATATTAATTATTCATAAGCAAAGGAGTGATATAAAGGAATTTTGGAGAGTACAACCTTTAGTATGCTGGTAGTTTTTGAAGAATTTTTACGAACTTTTATGGAAAACTTACTACATACTAAATATTTCATGCCATATAAAAGAATGAATTCCCAATATAAGACTTCCTCAAGTATATATATATATATATATATATATATATATATATATATATATATATATATATATATATATATATATATATTTATATATACATATATGATTACATTTAATAATATATATGTATGATAGGATATTTCAAAAATATGTTGAAGTTCACTGCGATGACCCTCTCTTATTCGTTATAATACTTGAATAAAACAAAAAGGACAGCAGAAGGGCTTCTCAGAAAAAACCCTTTCCGTTCCGAGAAGCCTTTGATCCCTTTCCTCCTTTTGCTTTTCCTAGAAGTTAAAAGAAAGAAAAAAGATACAAGGGTGCACAACGTCAGTTCCTCGAACGCCAATTAAATGATGACCGTCTATGGACATCCAAAAACGATTACCAGGTGACAAATATTGAAAGTCTTAAGAGGTTTTAAAAATGAAAGACAAAAATGAATTTTGTTTTTCATTTTTAACATTTTAAACAAAAATGAATGAAAAAATTGAATTTTGACCCATTAAAGTCATTTAGAAAAGAAAATTAATAAAGAGATTTGATTTTGTGTATATATATATATATATATATATATATATATATATATATATAACATTAAAAATTCCATAACGCCTTTAAATTCTAATTTATTCTAAATTTCCTTGGGCGTTCCAGCTATTTTCGCTTTTGATCCTAAGTTCTAAATTCCCCTAAGATGGTTCTAAAAACCTTAAGATTGCGCCCTTTTTCCAAAATTCGTAGCGTGGGTACCTAAATTAAACATTACTGAGCAATATCACGTCACTTTTGAACAGTAATCAATTAGACGCCACTACAAAGATCACATAATGAGAGTGTCTATATAAGACCTTGCACATGTAGATGTACGCGCTCTTCATTTGTACATTGACCCGAGAGATTATGTTTCCGTGCCTCTTAAAAATAAAATGTAGTTCGAGAATCTTTTGTACCTCAATTTTCAAATCTTCGATGTGACATGGGGAACCCAAACTTCTTTTCAATTCGTTCTTTCTGGGGCAGGGTCCCCATGTTACACATATACATACATACATACATATATATATATATATATATATATATATATATATATATATATATATATATATATATATATATATATATATATATACACACTGCTGGCCACTGTAAATGCAACACCCTGAAGGAAACATGCAAATAACATGAACTTTATAACATGCATTATCATTAACATTACAACATGCAGCAGAGTGGTCTGTCCGCAAGACGTCCATTGCTTTGTCTTCCCTTGATGCAGAACCACAGACGTCTCCGCCAATGGTGCGATGACAGAAGGATGTGGACGGCAGAAGGGAATGAAATTGTCTTTACTGACGAGTCACGCTTCTGTCTGCAACACCACGATGGTCGCATTCGAGTCTGGAGACACCGTGAAGAGAGGATGCTGAACAGCTGCGTTATGCACCGCCACACTGGTCCTGCACCGGGTATTATGGTATGGGGCGGTAGTCGATATCACTCTCGCACACCTCTAGTACGCATTGCCGATACTTTAAACAGCCAGCGCTACATCTCCGAGGTGTTGGAGCCAGTTGTCCTTCCTTACCTTCAGGGCTTGCCCACAGCCATATTTCAACAGTATAATGCGCGACCACACGTGGCACGCATTGTCCAACGGTTCTCCGTCAATCGCCAGATTGAACTGCTCCTCTGGCCGCCTCGCTCGCCGGATCTTTCGACGATAGAAAACATGTGGTCCATGGTTGCTCTACGATTGACCCAGATTCATCCCCAGCTGCCACAGCAGATCAACTTTGGCAACGTGTGGAAGCTGCTTGGTCTGCTGTACCCCAAGAACTCATCCAAAGTCTCTTTGAATCAATGCCGAGGCGTGTGGCAGCGGTGATCTCCAACAATGGCGGCTACTCTGGCTACTGATTTTGGCAGGAACCACACTTCACAGAAGTCTATAAATTTAATCATTTGATACTTGGTCAACATGTTATCTACAAAATAAATTTTGTTGGGATATCTCTTGACTTTCTTGGTGTTGCAATTTGGGTGGCCAGCAGTGTATATATATATATATATAAATATATATATATATATATATATATATATATATATATATATATATATATATATATATATATATATGATTATTTTGATGAATTATTGGGTCAGGTACCTTTTAAAAGCTAAGAGACTGGGCAAAGATATCCCTATTTTAAATCATCTGTAGTTAGGGAAATTTTTTATTCAGGACTATGAAAATTTTACTGTGAGTTAAATACATTTTATTCTTTATAAATATGGCTCTTAATTTTTTTCTAGCTTTTCAAAGTTTGTTTAAATTTCAACCATTGTTTGTTTGAATGTTATGTCATTGCACGCAGACTTGCATCCGTATATTAATTAATATACTGTTTTTAATTCTAAAACTAAGTTGTAAAATAAATCTTTAAAATGGCAAACTTTGAAACTTAAAAAAATGTTTTTTAATTTTTTTTTATTTCACATTTTTTTAAAATAAACTTTACTGTAATTCAAAATTTTATGGTAGAAATGACATACTTGTTAGTCATTTTAATAATGCATTCTTATATTGAACGTGTATAAAATTTCATGGTGTTCTATCCAATTGTTCTGGTGATATGTGCGCAATGACACAACAATGAAAACATTTAAAAACAATGATTAAAGGTTTAAATAATTAAAAATTTCTCTTCATTCTAGAAAAAATTAAAGCCATATTTATAAAAAGCAAATTGTGTTTAAATCAGAGAAAGATTTTCATATTTCTTAATAAATTATTTCATTAACTACTACTGATGATTGAAAATAGTGAAATGTTTGTCGAATCTCTTGGTGTTTAAAAAATACCTGACCCCTTAGAAAACTGATGTATTAAAATAGAGAATTCCTCATACGTATGTCAGCTTTAGATACAATTTTTATTTTCTCACCATATATCTTGTCCGACACTATTCCACATACATGCTAGAAAACAAACGATAATAAAGAGCTCTTAACAATTAAAGAGTTCTTTTATGTAGACTTATTACTATGTTAAACCATTACTGAACCCTTCCACTTATATCAAGCGTATTTATCAGAGCACTTAGAGCCGTGATAAGAAAAAAAAACGATGAAAAAAATCTGCTGCTACATTTGAGTTGTACCTTCCTCATCAAGATTTTTTTTTTGATAACTTCTTAAAACGATCTCTCTAACATCTTTGAAAGTTTTGAAGGAGGGCATTTGAGGGCAGTAATGTGCCTGTCTTCAGCACTTCTTTGGATGAAAGCCAAAAATAAGGCCTCACATTTGAATTTGACGAGAAGTTAAGAAGGGCTTTTTTTTCTGTAAAGATAGTGGGAGGGTGGGTTGAAATTGGATTTTCTTTCTTTATGCACTTATTCCTTCCCTCTCTCATCTGAATTGTACATCATGTACAGATAGGAGATAGAAGAAAGTATCTTAAAGATTTTCGTATACATGAATAAAAGTTTTTATAACGTTTTAATAAACTTTTAGGAGCTAAAAAGTCTTCAAAGTGTTTTTAAATTTAATATATTCATATTCATCAAATTTGGAATTATTTTAAATGTATCTTCACGTATAACATTATTTAAACATTTTATACATATATATATATATATATATATATATATATATATATATATATATATATATATATATATATGCATGTAATGATTACTGTCGCGGGGCGATGCAACAGGCCGGTGAACTGGAAAAGTCCTAAATATAGTCGTAGAAAGTGGCTAATTGGCGTAGGGATGAAGTCCCGGCGAGAAAACATCATACTCCGCATAGCTGGTTACACAATTCTTTATTAATTAATATTCTACTGTCTCAAGTACACTATTTAAGTTCCAGTTATAATAGCTATAGGACTTTATGCATAAGAAATATCGTCCTAGGGCTGTCGGAACAGCACATAGCAATATAAAGAACCGCAGAGCAATTTACGCCATGTTTCCACGACGGAGACAGACACCCAAAGACCCGCAAAAACCCTAGTTGTATGTCCTTGAGTACAGGCGTGCTGAACTTCAATTGGTTAGAATTAGCTCCTGACTTTAACGTGTCATATGGGGTGATGTTTTTCTCGAGCGTTCTACCCGGTTCGATCTTATATAACTGTTATGTAATATTCCGCACGTGCAACAGCTTTAGAGGAAAGACAGATTTATGTTGGTTGAATATAGGTCGCAATCTAAAGTTAAGGGGACGGTATTCTGTTGCAATAAGGTAAACGAATTTGGAAAAAGCATGTTAGGAGTATTTAAAAAGGATTAAAATTTGTTTCATATATATATATTAGAGAGAATATGCTATATATATCAATTTTAATTATTAGTGATATTAGTTTTAAATCACACAGGGTAATATTTTCTTTAAAAAATCAAGAAGAAAAAGCATATGCTAATTCATTTACACTGCTCTAAGGTGGGCAGTCAGGATTCCGAAATAATGTGGGCGTTTTAAGGGGTGACCGTAAAAAAAAAGAGTTTTCTTCCATAAATTTGGCTCTCTGGAGACATTACTTCGGCTCTGAAAAAAATGTGGTCGTTTAGAGGGATGGTCAGCCAGAGAAGTTTCACTGCATTTGTAGTTCATTTTAATATCAATGGAATCAAAATAATTTATCTATAATAAAATATGCAAAAATGCTACAATCCTAACTTTGTAGTAATGTTCATTTTATACAGCAGAAATCTTTCTGACTTTTATTAAATACTTATGAAGACTGGTGTAATTATCTGATACAGTACAATTATTTTCATGTAATATACGTTGGTTAACTTTTTACATTCGTGTTTTAATGGATAACATCTCTCTTTCGTAATGCTTAAATCATACAAAAGAAAATCGAGGCTGCTAACATTTGATTTAAATCTTCTTGGTAGAAGTATTTTAAGACAGTCCTACTTTCTGCATAAAATTTAGCTTTTCCGAAGTTATTTTAACTGTTTCAAACGAATTCGCATTTGAAAGTCAAAAACTTTCGCTAGACACAACTCAATAAAAATAACTGAATTATTTATATTTAAGCTCCAGTTTTGAGAGAGAAATGGAAATCTTTGACATGTATGCAGAACGCTGTTTGTTTTCCCTCTATTGGTGACTCGTTTAAGCTCCTAAATTCTACTGCATTTTAAAAAACAAAATGCCATGTGTACATTAGCGGTATATAAATAGGGAGTACAAAGTAAAATTCATAGAAATCTTATATAACGTAATAATGCAATTCTTATTTCACTACTAACCAGAATTCTTAGATTTTCAGTTGTATTGCAAAATATTGAGATGTTTGATGCGGAGTCACTAATTTTAAAATTAATGTTATAAACTGGTCTTTTAAGATAGATCCTTTTAAAATGTTTAAACAATAAGAAATTCTTGCAGACTTTGTTTATATATATATATATATATATATATATATATATATATATATATATATATAAAATAAATTTCAATCCTTTTCCTTATCACTATCACGCCTTCTCCAAATTCTTTTATCTTAACTCAACAGAACGCCGTCCCTTTTTTATGATTTTGACCAAAATCCAATCAAGATAATCTATTAGTTTTTCCAGTAACGCCACGTGCGGATAGCCTTATATAAGCGTTATATAACGGACATGTTCTAGAAGCCTGGCGAGATCATCATGCGATATGACGCGACATAATCACGTGTCCGTTTCTAACCAATTAGGAGTTTAATAGACCCGTACATGGGCGAGAAATTTAGCGCTTCTGCAGTCTTTTGTTTGTCTGCTCTCAACGAGTAAACATGTAAGTTCGTTGCTGTCAAAAGTGCGGGCGGGGGCCCCGTTCCCCGCCACCGCGCGATTTGTCCGTCCATCTCTAATGGATGTTCCCCGGAAACTACTGAAAATAAAGATTCATCGAATTGAAAGCGCCTCTTCCTTGATCCGGTCTATTTATTTTTCCTTTCCATATGCATTCCTACCTTATTCCATGACTACCGAACTGTGTGGAATATCACGAGTTCCCTAAACTGATGTTTCATCGCCACCGATTCATTATGTTATTTCATTTATATATATATATATATATATATATATATATATATATATATATATATATATATATATATTCTTTGAGAAACTAAACCACTTTGATGTAAAAAAGCGTTAAATATATCTGTTTGAATGGAATAATTAATGGTAAATGAGGCATTTCAAGTGCAACCTACAGCAATAAATATTGAGCATACATCGACTGCAGAGAACATTGGAAGTATTGACCTTTCCATTAAAAAAACCCAGTACGAATGTTTTATTTGCATTTTTCCCATTCACATCTAAGTTTACCCGTAAACACTGTTAATCACATAGATGTGACATGATGATGAATAAATGGCAAAGATACAAGACTTCCTAGCTTGGGAAGATACCATTCAAGGCCTGCTTTCCAAACTGAGAGGCAATGAGGCTCTCAAATTTTTTTCTCTTTTGGCAAAATATAGACATTTAAATTTGTAGACAAAAAATATCCTAGCTTTTTATGAAAGTATGCTGTTCACTCTGAGATAGCTACATCCTCCGCAAAACAATTACGGTGAAGAGGATAATGTATTAGATTTGGCCATATGATTATGTAATGCTCCTTTTTATTTTTTTATGGTCAATCGATACTCTTTACTACAGAGTACTTAGTGAGGTGGTTAAACTATCCATTGTATTATATCCATTGTATTATATAGTCCCATTGTATGACGTTTTATGACTAGGCACTTGAATCACCGGCTATGTACCATAAATAATATTTTCCTTTCACATAGTATAAAAATACGTTTATCATGATCTCAGCAACATATTTTACTGCTTTTGTCATAAATTGGAATTTAATATCTTGGATTTTCAATTTAGAAACTTTAATAAACAGGTGGGAGTTGTTTTGAAGAAATTACTTATAACATTAAAGGAAAATGTATGAAAGCATTATCAACTTATTCTTTCATTTAACTCAATAACCAAAATCATAAATAAGCATATATATACAAATGAGAAAAAAATACAGCACGTTTCAAAAAGCATTTTGAGAATTTCCATCAAAATGCATTTACATTCCAAAGTTATTTGATCGTAATCAAATTTATAAATAAGTACATAAAAATACTATGATATAGGTAAAAAAATACTTTGTTATGAAATATATATTTAAGTTTGTCTTTAACACAAGATAAGATTCTAATAGAAAAGCCCCTTTTATGTTATTCAGTAAAGGCTGCTTATATAAACAATCAATAAACCAATAATTTGATATTCAGCTATTCAAACAAGTATTATTTCGGAAGGAAGCTTTCCTTGAATTGTCTAAGTTTTATAACATTCTTCTAATAATGAAACTGGTTATTTTAAAATAGTGCTGACATTGTGTGTAAATTATTGAGAAGCGGAGAAATATTTGACGAATCTGAAAGCATTTTATAACAAGTAAATAAAATTTAACACAATAAAATGAGTACACAATAAATCTTAAATATTTATACAATTGCTGAAGTCCAATATTACTGTCTTCATACAATTTTTTTTTGTATTTTTCTTTGAAATCCGATACCCGAAAAACCTTACGTATAAAACCGGGATCCAATTTTTGTTTGCAAACTTCAATATAGCGTTCTCCTCCTTTATCCTGAAAGAAAAGCCTAAAAATATATTTTTTAAAGGACATTCTTCACATTTTTCCACTTTATTTTTGAAGCGAAAGATACAAGTTGTTTACTTGCACATATTTATTCATTTTTGATTTTAATCAACAATATTTTTTTTCTTCCAATTATATCTGCCATACTTTGTTTTTAGCACCATAAGATTGTTTTTTATTGGTCTACTGCCGCTTGAGCACTGAACCTGGTTTCTTAACCACGAGATATTTTCTATTTTTTCAAGTGAACCATGTCGCTAACCAGGGATTGTAAAACCGGGTACTCGGGGACCGGATACCCGGGTACCCGGTTGGAATTCTAACCGTAAAACCGGTTGCAGTGGTTGAAGGATCGGGTATTAGAGTTTAGTCAATCTTAGGGTTATAAAACAGCATTTAGATGAGGATAAACTGCTTTTCAATGCTTCACAATTTATCACTATCTACATGTTTGGAACCTTTTGTCTAAAGCACATCCGCAGTAATGGCTACTAGATCCTCCTCAACCATCTCAGAAATTAATCCCTTCCGGCCGTCAGGTATGTCATTGAATTTCAGTTGCTTTTATTGATTTATTTAATATAAAATGTTCAAAACATATTTTATTTTTTTCGAATTATAAATTGAATAAATATATTATAATTTATATTATTTAAAATAAGGTAATCTAGTCTTCGGAAAATTTCTACTCTTTGGCAAATTGAAAATTAAACCATAATATCTGTCCAGAGAGAAAAAAAAAGTGAGCCAGTATTCCGTAGTTTCATATTTCAGAGCCCATTTCCTTAAATAAATCTAAAGTGAATCAAAAAGACATGAATTTTTTTCTTAAGCAATGAATTAAAATTCTTTACATCATAAGTAAACACAATTTTTTAATTAATATCTAGGGTAAATGTTTCTTGGTTCATGTATTATTCAACCCCGGATAATACCCGGGTACCTGGTTCTGGAAGAACTTCAGAACCGAAAGTTCAGAACCAATTTATTTTAGTTTAAATAAAACTAAAATAAATCAAAAAGATGTGTATTTTTTTTACTTAAGGAATAAAATGAAATTCTTTACATTTTAAATAAACACAATTTTTTAATTAATATTTAGGGTAAATGTTTCTTGGTTCATGTACTATTCAACCCCGGATAATACCCGGGTACCTGGTTCTGGAAGAACTTCAGAACCGAAAGTTCAGAACCGATTTATTTTAGTTTAAATAAAACAAAAATAAATCAAAAAGATATGTATTATTTTACGTAAGCAATAAAATTAAATTCTTTACATTATAAGTAAACACAATTTTTTAATTAATATTTAGGATAAATGTTTCTTGTTTCATGTATTATTGAACCCCGGATAATACCCGGGTACCTCGTTCTGGAAGAACTTCAGAACCGAAACCGGGTTCTAAATTTTTAGTCCGGTTCTGCAGTCCCTATCACTAACGTTTAGTCACGAAACCTAATTTATCGTGCGTCATATAATATTTGTTATTTTGTTTTAAATTTTAGGGATTAGAAGGAATATTATTTAAATAAATAGTGCCTAATATTACTTCTAAGTACATATACGTTTTCTTGCCATGATCGTTGAACTGGATCTTAACTAAGAGAAAAAAAAATCTACTGAACCAGGTCACTAACTTTTCAAATTCTAATTTTATATCATACCTCACAATGTATGCATTATTTTTTCAATCTTATAGATTAATGACTATTGTTCAGATAAATACTGCATAATATTACTTCTACGTACCTATAGGATTTAATATAATTAGCATTGAACCGGGTCTTAAGCGAGGAATAAGTTTTTTTTCAACTGAACCATGTCAAAACGTTAGGAATTCTAATTTTATATCATACCTCACAATGTATGCATCATTTTTTTATAAATCTTACAGATTAATGACTATTGTTCAGACACTTACTGAATAATGCTACTTCTACGCAGGTATAGATTTTCTAATCATGCTCCCTTAAGGAAAGAAATCTGTGATACATAGTGATACAATTACGTGTCAAACGTTGACGATGCATGCAAGTAAAATTCCTTGTAAGTACACGTAATTGTAACATAAAAGGAAAATTGTACTTTTCCTTAAGGAATATGTTAAAAAGCAGCTATAAATCATACTTAAGTGAGCCGAAATTGCCACACTGTTTCAAAAATCAAAATCTTGATAAATGCTCGACGGAAATCATTTTTCATGGACGGGAAATATGGAGCAACATTACACTCTCTTAAAATAATGTCTGCGCCTGTCGAAAGCGGCAACGCCCAACGTGAATGATTGTCCCTCTGAGGTAGAATTGTCCCTTGAAAATTAAATCGGACAGCAGTTATCATGTCTCTTTTAAGAAAATGACATAGTGAAGGTTGCGTACTGCTAGTTCCTATTCGCATGAAGTCATTAACGGAATTCTGGAGTATTTCATATTTTACTTGTTGGTGAGAAGATAATATAGGATGTTGCTAATCGTTTACACGAATAAGATTTTAGTATAGCAATTTGTTGGTTGATGTTAATTTTAATCGTTTAAACAGGTTTATCAATTATGATCCTCTGATGCTGATAATATTCATTTCAACTGATTTATATTTAAGAAGAAATTTCCCATGGTATAGAAAAGCTGAACATATATTATCTTTTTATAAAATGTTTAACTATATCACAATTAATATCTTTTACATAAGTAAATGATATATATAAACTTCCTGGAAATAAATATCACTTCAAAAAAGATAATCTACAAATGACATAGCGAAGCTTAAAGGGTCAAGAAAATGACATAGTGAAGGTTGCGTACTGGTAGTTGCTATTCGCATCAAGTCATTAACGGTATTGTGGAGTATTTTACATTTTACTTATTGGTGGGGAGATAATATAGGATGTTGCTAATCGTTTACACGAATAAGATTTTAGGATAGCAATTTGTTGGTTGATGTTAATTTTAATCATTATTGGTAAACAGGTTTACCAATAATGATCCTCTAATTCTGAAAATATTCATTTCAACTGATTAATATTGAAAGAGAAATCGCACAGCAGTCATCATGTCTCTATTGAGAAAACGACAGTGAAATTTGTATATTGCTAGTTCCTGTCTGGTTGAAGTCATTAACGGAATTCTGGATTATTTTACGTTTTACTTGTTGGTAGGAAGATGATCTAGGACGCTGCTAATCATTTACGGGAATAAGATCTTAGGATTGGTTGCTGGTGCACTTAAAATCTGTCGTGGCTAGAATGTCCTCCAAGTTCTCAAATTACCTCTGGGGGTGCTGGGTCAGGTGGTCTGATCCCGCCTCTTGACTCTCTCGTTTCGCTCGTCTCGTCTCGCTCAAAATTCGCGTTCCAACCTTATACAAGTCGGACTCCGACCCTTGGGGTGCTAGTCTAAGCCGGACCTGCACTCTACTGCCTGTAGTCTATATTAGGACTTGATCTGGTGTCGCTGTCGGTAAAGTGGCATAAGCAACAACAACAACAGATCTTATGATAGTAATTTTTTGGTTGGTGTCAAATTGAATCGTTTAAACAGATTTATCTATAATAATTCTTTAATGTTGAAAATATATATTTTAACACTTTGCTATTTAAAGAGAAAATTCCCACACTATAGAAAAGCAGATCATACATTGTATTTTTTGAAATTTTTACCCTATATCACAAATAAAAACTTAAATTTAAATAACAGAGATATTTAAACTTCTTTTATAAATATCATGTCATAGAAGATATTTCCCAAACGACATAGTAAAGGTTGAAGAGTCAAGAAAATGACATAGTGAAGGTTACGTACTGCTAGTTCCTATTCGTATGAAGTCATTAACAAATTCTTGAATATTTTGTATTTTACTTGCTCCTAGAGTAAGGTGACCAGACGTCCGCTTTTGGCGGGACAGTCCCGATTTTTAACAATTTGTCCAGCATCCCGCGGCATTTTAAAAAAGTCTCGATTTTTGGAAAGAATGCACGACAAGCTAGGGAACGGCGGGAGAACGGGACGGGAATATACGGTTTTCGACGGCCATGTGGCTATTTAGCCAGGATATGCGTTTTATAATATTTTTGCTAATTTTATAATGTTAAACTTTAATAATAACAAATAATTGTTGAGAACTGATTATCGAGAACTGCTTATCAAAGTTCGCATTGTTGATCAGCTGTTAGAATTCGAATTTCGAAACAAACCATGTTCCATACAATAATGCACTAAAATCTGTGGAATAAGCGCTGTCTTTACCAGGAACTAATGCTACGACTGAACGCGTTTTTTCTGCGGTAAATAAAGTGTGGACATCAAAAAAATTACAATTAAGTGTTGAGACTTCGAAAGCCATTTTATGTGTGAAATATAATTTAACGAATTCTTGTGAAAAATTTTATGGCCTTTTAAACAACGACAGCAACCTACTAAAAATAAATCACGCAAATGAGAAATATGCCAAAGAATAAAATAATACTATACCTAAGTTTTTTTATTTATTATATTTGTAAATTGTACTTATGTTGTAATTTAAAAATATATATTTCAATACTATTTTTGAAGTTCTATGATAATTTTTGTTGCTCCATATAGACCAAATTTTTAATGAAGAACATCACCCCCCCCCCCCTCCGGTCAATGGTGTCCCGCTTTACCAATGTTAAAATCTGGTCACCTTATCCTAGGTGGATAATGTAAGATGCTGCTAACCGTTTACTCGAAGATTTTAGGATAGTAATTTGTTGGTTAATATTAATTTTAATCGTTTAAAGAGATTTATCAATATTGGCCCTATAATTCTGAAAACATTCATTTGAACTGATTAATATTTGTAAAGAAAATTCCTGTGCTATATATAAGCAAACGATTTATCGTTTTTTTTCAAATTTTCAACGCAATGCAGCCTAAAATCATATTTACGTAACGGAGATACGTAAGCTTAATATTATGTCAAAGAAGATAATTCCCAGATGCTGCATTAATTTGTTGTGTTTGTTATATTGAGAATAAAATTTCCTTCTTTAACCATAATTGTTACGAAGAAGATAAAATATTATTTTGGTGTTTACTAATATTTATCTACAATGTTAGATAGGTCAGAAAGATAATGCTATACACTACACTTTTAATCATAGCCTTATCTTCATCTTCTTTGGTAAGTTTTTGTACCATGGTACAAAAAAATCCAGCATTTTTGGTAACACGAATCATTGTGAATCAGAATCAGTATTCATACTTCGAACTACACATAAGAATCACTGCGTACTGACATCATTCAGATATCCTAGAGGAGCCTAGTTACGGCATGATAATAATTAGCCTAAAATGTGTTATAAACCCTTCCCATTGCACTATATGGTGCAATGAAAATGATGGCTCATATGATATAAAGTTGAGTTGTAATAAATTGAAGGACACGTGAGTTATGCGTAAATATATATTCTTATTACTGACCATATGATAAATATTAGTTAGAAATTATGCAATAAACTGATGCAATAAGTTAAAAATTATGCAATAAACTTTAAAATAAATTTAATTAAAAAATGTCTGTTATACTTAATAAAAACTATATATTATGCATTTATATTTAATGTTACACTATTTACAGTAACATTTATTTATGTACAATAATCAAATACTAGTAGTTAATTTAGATAAAAGTCACTTACTCTAATGACTTATGTTATACCTTAGTTTTTAAACTTCCCACGGTGTGTGTACTCTTGTAATATTATCCTGACTATTTTTATCTTCTTTAAGAATAGATTTGCTTGCTTAGATTAACAAAGTCTGGAAGTTTCATTTCTTGTTCAATTTTGTCGATTGAAATAGGACTTCTGGCTATTTTTACTTGGTTTCTATGCATGCACATTTAATGAGGTACCTATAAATAGTACTTATCGAATTTGTCGTACTGTCATTATCTGCAGTATCCCATGATGCGTGCATTTTAAAATAATACTTTGCTGTTATCTAATGGGAAAGAGAGTATATATATATATATTTTTTTAAGTAGAAACGTTTTTCAGAAACAAATTATTTTAGACGGTATATACGAGCAATTTACATAGTAAATTACTTAATCCTGTAATTGGCATAAGCTAGAACGATTATTAGTCTTCATATAAATTTTACCTATCCATGTTAAATATGAGAGAATTTATCTCGCTATTCAGGGCCCGATTTAGAAAATTCTTGACTATAGGCACAACTTGGAATGGGGGCCCCCTAACACATATGTGGGCGTAAAATTTCCAAAATTGACAAAAAAAAAAATAATAATGAATCATTGTGAAAGTACTATTTCACCAAGAATTGGCTATTTGAAGCGTAGAAGAATAGAATATTATCAAATAT
The DNA here is from genome assembly GCA_907164885.2 of Dolomedes plantarius. Lineage (NCBI taxonomy): Eukaryota > Metazoa > Arthropoda > Arachnida > Araneae > Dolomedidae > Dolomedes > Dolomedes plantarius. The sequence continues at coordinate 118,332,853 of OU015498.1, read as the reverse complement.
CAAAAAGCAATAAAACATATTAACTTCATCATTAAAACACCAATATAATGCAACCAGAAAAACTTATTAATCGCTTATATACACTATAACATACATATGATGAACTATACATATAACTATAGAGAACTAAACATATTACAATTGATGAACCAATCAATCAATCAAATTTGAAAGGATATATAAAAAAAATTGCTGTTAAGAAAGGCAAAATAAAAAAAATGAATTGGGAATTTTTTCTTTATTTCCTTTTAAAATTAAACCCCAACATTCGGGGACCTCTAAGCCCGTGCCTAATGGAAAATCAGGGCTTGTCGCTATTCCATTTCTTAAATATTCAATTCTCTATAGATTTTCTCAGAACCTATCTTGTCGTACATTCCTTGAAAGTTTTTCAATATAAAGAACATCTCATAGGAGAAAAAAATATAAACTGCTTTTTATTACTACGTATATAAAATTTATTCATATCTGCTCTATATTTAATTTCTTGTGCATGTCTTAACCCGGATAGCAGAACAAAGCGTCTAGCAAGTAAGAAATACTAGATTAGGCTGTTTCCAGGCAGTAATGTTCTCTTTACTTATCTTTAACACTCCTCTGGCGAAGATCCAAAAAGATGGTCTCGAATATGAAATTGACGAATCCACCTTAGAACAGGTCGGAAATATAAGGATTTTTTCTCTCTCCCTGTTCTCAATCTTTTCTCCTTTTTTCGGAGGGAGAATATTTATGAAAAGGTTAGTAAAAAATGTAGCACATATTTTATAAAGATGATTTTTTAGCTGCGTATATCTTTCGAATGATGTGTGCGGCTTGTAAGTAACTGTTTTTTTTTTTTTTTATTTTACTTCGCATTAAATTAACTTGATTTAACTTAAGGGAATGCGGGATGCAAAGTCTTATTTTTTAATAACAAGCATATAGTATTTATTTTTTATAACATATTGAATATTTTTTTTCTTTGCACGTGTCCTTATATAAAAAAATCATTATGTGTTTAAAAATACATAAGTAATTAAAATTTGTTTTGAGAATTTAAAACCACGTACAGTGTTTTAAACATATCACGAATCTTTCCTTTAATAGTATATTTGTATATTAGAAAGTGCAAACATAATTATATTCAAGTTTAAGAATTTTGTCTATAAAATATTTTACTACTTTTGAAGTAAATAACTCATTAAAAATAAGTTTTGCTGCCGGGAAAACTTTTTTAGAAATGTTTTAAATGCATTTTTATATAAATATTATAACAAAAAAGCAACACTATATAATCTATATATAAAAAACAGTTCCGTAACTGACTGACTGACTAACTGATTGACTAACTCACTGACTGACTGACTGACATATAACGCACAGAGAAAAACCGCTGGACCTAAAGGGCTGAAATTTTGTATGGCGATTCTTCTTATAGTAAAAGGGTGCATTAAGAAAGATTTTTGAAAATTTCTTCTTAGATTCTTTAAATCATCAGGTTGTAATGAAAGTTTCCCGCCACCACAAATATCGTCTTTGCAAACAGTTCGCGTTGGCGTGTTTAAACATATTTTGCGAAACGATGCTTGGCATTTGAAAGAAAGAGACTTGCTTTAGAACACTGTGTTGTGAAATTTGTAAAAAAATGTCGTTATCATTAAGTAGAAGGTGTCTGAAATGGAACTATAACGCTACCAGATTAGAACCATGATTTACTTCCAATTCTGTTGCAAAAAGTCAGCTGCAGAATGTCACCGATTCACGTGTACAGCTTTAGGTACTACTGTTGTATCATATGACACTGTGAAGGTTTGGTACCGAAAGTTCAAAAACAAGGACTATGATATTCAAGAAGAAGAGTGCTCTGGCCGGCCTACTGATGTTGATGAGGCCCCGTCGGCAGCGTCGCAAAACGTAATTTGACTAACAAAAAGATCATGCTTTGTATCTGGTGGGATTGCCTTGGTATTATCCACAAGGAGTATCTGGAAAAAGGTAAAACCATCGACGGTAAGGTTTACAGCGACCTACTAGACCGTGTTGACGCTGCTATCAAGGCAAAACGTCGAACTGAGTTCCTGCGCAAGAAGGTACTGTTCCATCAAGATAATTCAAGACCACATGTGTCTGCATTCACCGGCTGGACTCTGTACGGACTTGAATGGGATCTTTTGCCACACCCACGATATAGCCCCGACACCGCTCCTTCGGACTTTTACCCTTTTTCACATCTGCAGCTACATCTTGATGGTGCTATCTTCCATTCTGCAGAGGATGTCCGAAATGAGTTTGATCTGTTTTTGGACTCGCGGCCACCAAGTTTCTGGGCCGAAGGCTTTGAAAAACTACCAAAACGTTAGCATAAAATCATAGATTTAGGTGGTGATTATTACCTGCAATAAAGGTACTGTTTTCATGTTTTTTTATAACTTTATTAAGAACGTTTTTTGGCGGAAAACTTTCGGTACAACCTAATAAATTTTTAAGCTGTTTTTGTAACATTCTTTTAAATTTGCATTTAAAGTAATAATCTGAGGGTTATACAATTTATATCACAAGAAAGATCATAAAAATTTCTTTAAAACAAAATCATCTACGAATCTTTACCTCAATTTTCTGATTTTTGGTGAATTTTTAAATTTAAATTTTTAGAATTTAATTTAATAAATGCTGATTTCATGGTTTCTTTTCTTTTTGTAATACTTTACATTAATTTATCGTCACCTGTGGAACAATGAAATAAATTGACAAAATTATATTAAAATACGGTAAAAGAAAAAATTTAACCACTAGACTTATGGAGATGGAAGTTTTTTAAGAATTCAATTCAAATTTTTATGTTGTATGGATATTAAACATACAAATTAATTGCATACATTGACCGTTGTATTTAATTTGAATATTTTGTTCTATATTACTTTGTCTATAAAAATATCTGTTACGATTTTTTATAGATATATTTTTCTTTTGGCATTAATTGCATACATTGACCGTTGTATTTAATTTGAATGTACTTCGTAGCGTAGCACGAGTATTAAGCTAGTAGTTCTTAAAATTACTTTGTAAAGAATTTGAAAATTATATAATTTTTTAAGCAAAAAAAGTACATTTTAGGTTTTTTTAGAGTATTTTTTAAATTATGTCTCGGGTCTCCTTGAAATTATTTCATAATAATTCCCATTTCAAGAAAAAGTTATTGCAAATAGACTTAACATTAAATTATTTTTAGTGATGCTCAAGACTGGTTTTAAGGCTCATTTGCCAGAGCATGGAATAAAATTCCTGACAAAATTGGGAGACCTGTTCAAACAATAGGTAGATCCCAGCATGGTGAGAAACTAATATTAAGAATACCAATGACCACTAAGCTGGCTTAACCTTATTTTTTCATCTATTAATTTCTTTTACTAATCATTCATTTCCTCCAGTATGATTGCTTATTATATGGTTACCAATGGTCTTTAATAATTTACAATACGACAAAAGCAGGAGTTGATTTACTCGATCAATTGTGCAGCTATTACACGGCATCCCGCATATCACGAAGATGGACAATATCATTATTTTTTAGGTTTTTGGACATAATATAAATCCATTCGCAATTTGTCCTTAAGATCCAATAAATCGGACAGTTTTGAAATAAGGTGATTTTATCTACATTCTTTGACCTATAATTATTAATAAATCACAATATTATAAACATTTTATACCTTGTCGTAAAATGCAGAAATATTATTTTCAATTTGTTAAAAGAAGTTTATTACAAAAGGAAGAATCAAGGTTGAAAGAGACGTAGAACTTTGTGCCACGCGCGCCTGCTGGTGTTTCAAAAATTGGCGCTCCCGTTGAAGGGTTAAGTACCAATTAAAGAGAGCTCATTTAATTTCGGGATATGAAATCCTTCATTATGAGATTGATATAGGATTTTTATACCCTCTCTTATTGTAATTTACCTATGTCTGTCTAAGTAAATCATTCGGGCATATAAACAACGTAACAAGCAAATATCAAAGTAATTATACTCACTAGAATAGGGCTAACGCTAGTGTCGGTGTAAAGTCATCATATAATGGATCTGAATCGGAACTATATACAGATCAATGCATGTAAATAAGCCAAACACTTTTCACTGAAAGTACTAATATCATTTGAATTTATTCGTCTTATAAATCTGTGTAGCTTGCACGCAGACTACAATATCTAGTGATATTAGTGCATGAACAAAGAGGAATCCAAACTGATCATTTAATTCAGGCTCCAAAGTTAGTTGCGCTGACGTGAGCATGTCTCATGTCTGTATTAAAACGGATATTGCCTTTTCGGCTCTCTGTACGCTGATTAGTAACGAAAATTTTAATGATAGCTTGCAGTCATACATATTTCTTGATTCAAGACCGCATTCAACGAGTGATTATTTATGCAGTATATAAAGCATTAATTAAGTAACTATGATTGTATAAAATGGGATATTTTCTCCTATACAGACTTTTTTATAATATAAATGTACCTTCACTATATATTCCACATATATTTTTGAGAAAATAATTGTATACATTTTCCAATTTCTGTGAAAGCATTAACTGGATAAAATTATTACATGTTCATGAAGGATTTTTTTATTCTTGTTTCAAATGTGTTTCTGCTTGTAATTTATTGATTATATATCTCGAGAAACTACAAGAAACTGGAAGAACAAAAGTGGTATACAAAAATTGCATTCATGGAAATAGCTAAATTTGTTTCGATAAAACATTTTAGGTATTTCTTTTTTGGTGTGCTATCCAAAATTATTTCTTTCATATGTTAGTTATGTAAAAAGAAATTTGGTTTAAAATGAACTTTTGAAAAATATATTATGTTTTATTTAGATACTTTTATATATTTGTATAAATTTACACAACATTGTAGTTCGTATATGCACTACTAGTATACGGATCATCTGTGTTAATCATCAGTTGTCATTCTCTCTTAATCCGTTATGCCCGTATTAATATGTAGCTCCCAATGCTTAATATTAGATGTCGGATAAAGAGACTTCAATGGAAGCTGAGTGTCAGATATAGTAATACTCTTCAACTATTCCTTAATTACTTGTTGATGAAATTCATACCTTTATGAACATTTGGAACTCACGTATTATTTTCCTGTACTGAAACATTTCCCAAGACTATGAAAAAATAACTGTTAATCGCAATTCCTTTTTAAAAAATCCTCATAACTACCGTTGTTTTTTTATTCTTAAATTCATCTTCATGGCCATAATAATTAGTAAAACAATTTGTTCATAATTAAAACGTTGCCTCTTCATTTATGCAGAATAATTGGAAAAATGTAAAAACTAGTTTCAAGCAATAGTAATTCTTGAAAGCAATGTTCTGGTCACCTCAAGCGTGCGCAAGTTTTAGCGCAACCTGATACAGTGGAATCTCGATCTATCGTTTTTCAAGGGACCGATTGAAATGAACGATAAATGCGGGAAAACGATAGATGCGGAAACATAACAAAGCAATATGATCGTTAGGACTGGATAAAATTAACTACACATACGGAAAAACGATGGATCCGAAAATGATCTATCGAGATTCCACTGCATTTCAAAACTGCGTAAATCATAAATATTTCAAAAGAGTTATACTAATGTTATTTAATTACCTTTCCAAGTACAAATTTTTCTTCGTTTTAGTGGTAAATGTAGTCAAAAATCTTTATATCTATATATATAAAACAGTTCCGTAACTGACTGACTGACTGACTAACTGACTGACTGACTCCCTGACATACAACGCACAGACCAAACCACTGGACCTAAAGGGTTGAAATTTTCCATGTCGATTCTTCTTATCTTGTAAGGGTGCACTAAGAAAGATTTTTGAAAAATTCTGCTTTGATTTTTTTAAATTAAATTTTTAAGCTGTTTTAGTAACCTTTTTTACGTTTCATTTAAAATAATAATTTGGGGGTTATAAAATTTATATCACAAGAAAGATCGTAAAAATTCCTTTAAAATGAGCGCTTTTTCGAATCTTTACTTCCATTTTCTGATTTTTGGTGAATTTTTAAAGATAAATTTTTAGAATTTAATTTATTGAATGCTGATCACGTTACTTTTTCTGGTACAATAAATAAATTTATCGTCACGTACATAACAACTAAATAAACAAATTTTTTTTCTTGCTAATGCGGTAGACGATTGGACATAATCCAAAAAAATATTAAAATGCAGTAAAAGATATGTTCCTCAAACTGTACTATAATAACTGTACTATATTCTTTAATATTTCCTATTACATTTAATTTGAATATTTTCTTCTACATTATTTTGTCTCTATATAAAAAATATCTCTATAAATATATCTCTATAAATATCTCTAAAAAATATCTCTATAAATATATATTTTTGTTTTTTTTACATCAATTGTATACATTGATCCTCGTATTTATTATAATTATATATATATATATATATATATATATATATATATATACATTTGGCATTAATTGCATACATTGACCGTCGTATTTAATTTGAATGTACTCCGTAGCGAAGTACGGGTTTTCAGCTAGTATATACATATATATACATATACACTTATTCATATACACATATACATACACATACATATACACATACATACATACACACATACATGCATACATACTTATGTATATATATATGTGTGTGTGTGTGTGTGCGTACGTGCAATGACTGGGTGTTTCTCACGTTCTCATATGGTATTCCTGATTATGTAAACTTGATAAATGTCATGGCTTTGTCCATCACATTTTTGATTTATAGTTGTAAGCTTCCTTCATGTGTTGGTGCGCTTTGAAATGTGAGAGTGCCCTTTAAAATTGCAGTTGTAAGCTTTTTAAATGCCTTGGGGCATCATTTTTTATAATGTCAGATCATCAGACATATTGATTTAGTTCAGGTCACATTCAAAGGTTGGTTTTAAAAAGAAATAATTTTTAAAGCAGTAAGCAATAATTTTTAAAGTATTAAGTTTCAACTCAATCGTCAATGCAACTTCTTTCATTGTAGTATATTAAGTTTTCGGATATTTAGTTGCAAATGATGTTATTGCGTGTTAACTCTTGAAATAATCCAATTTAATAACATTATTCTAATATTAACTTAGAAGTTAATATTAGAATAATGTATAAGTCTCAAAGTATAAATTCGCTACAACAAAATGACAATTTTTTATATTAATTAAAATCTAGAATATTCTCTCTACGAAATATATTTTAACGTCCCAGATATGATATTTGTTCATTCCATTATTCCTATATAAGTTTAAATTCTCATTATACATTAAACATTCAAACCAAAATTTACATTTTCTTCAACGTATATCGCTTAACTGAAAAAAAATTAGGAATTATTATCATACTCTTGAAAATATCCATCTCACGTTTACGGGGGGTGATCACCTTAAATCCTTAAAAAAACTCAAATTTTTTTTATGATTTAATTTTGAAGAATGAAATGTAATGAATGTTTAAAAAACTTAAGTCGATACTACAATTTCAACCAATTTTATGGCTAAATGTATAAAGCTAATAGTACAGTAATTTATAAATAAATGGCTTTTTCTAAAAACTGTTATTTTCAAACTTGTACGCACTATTTCTTCAAAACTGATGATGATAAATTGCTAAAGTATTGTATACATGTATATCTAGTATGTTTATACAATTTCTACTTAAATTTAGGTAAGTACATATTGCTAATTTATTTTGCAGCAATATTTTGTGAAAAGAATTTCCGATATTTCATGTACATTACAATGCATTTGCCTGAATCAAAAAATTATGCGGAATATGTAATTATTTTAAGTGTAGATTAATGTATAACCCATTGATAGAATATATACAAGTAATTTAATATATAACTCTCATAGTTTTTTTAAAAATCTGCACACAATGCATTCATCATTCATAAAACATTATTTTTTTACATAAAATAATTTCTGATAATCTCCCAAAAATTCTACTTTTGTTTTCTAATAGATAAAGCTTTCCACAATTCACCCTAAAAATTGGTTTAAATTAATTATAAATTAACTGTTTGACAACATATTAAGTATGGCAGTAAAATCAGTGTATTTTTGCGAGTGCAAAGGTGATATCCCCCCTTTACGCTGTAAAAGTATTTAAATGACAGTAACAAAATAATAGTCACCCATATAGCTTTAGCATTAACCCAAACTCAGTATCAGTATGATGATCCTTTAAAATTTTATTCATAATAAAATAATTTACATATTTTAATTTTCTTTAAAAAATAATATTGTGTTTGCTATAATAGAACTAGCTTAAAATGCTGCTACGCTATGCTAAGAAAATATTTAATCCTCAATAGTATCCTTTTTCTTTCATATATAACCGCGCTTATGTTTGTGATCCGAGGCAACTCTGAAAGCAAATTTTAATGAATTACCTATGAAAGAAACTTCTGAGGGCTGAGAGTAAAATACTTTGAGAAAGAACTAAGTTCAGCATTAATTCATAACCTTTTCCTCTTTTTTTTTCTTTTCAAATGGAACTTTCATAACACCTTCGCCATCATAAAAAAGCCATAGACATTGCAGTATCATCTTTGCTGCAGGAAAACCGGGTGAATACATGAATAATCTGCAATTTATTCCTCTGTAAGGTGATTTTAATGAAATTCCTGGCGAAATGAATTCAGAAAATCTCCCCAGCTCCTGCGATGAACTAAGGCTAAATATATTAAGATTAGTGTTGTATATACACGTTACTTATTCTTTATGCAGTATGAAAAAAAATTTAAAAACGGAAACATAACATTTTTCTAAAGAAATTTTTAAAACTAGTTTCTTATTTACATAAAAAAGTTTTTAAATTAATTAATACGAAATGTTTCATTAAAATAAGTAAAATGAACATAAATCGCAAGAAAACTAAAATATTTTTAAGCATGTTAAAATATATTTCAGACAATATTTTATTTTCATAAGGAATCATACTAATTACTCTTAAACTTGTTTTTAATTTTTCATAAAACGTTAATAATATTCTTAATAAAAAATATAAACATTATATTTATCTCAGTTAAACCTTATTTATTCATGTAATGTTATTTTATCATTTTACTGAAGAGATTATTTAATTTTTTTACATATTCATAAGATTATTAATTGAAAAACGAATATATGTAATTTTGTAAGAATATTTTATTACTACTTTTCTGTCTCACATTTATTATTTTTTTTTTGCATGTGTTTATTTTTCCTTTTTCAAAATGCGAAAATTTATTTTTTAGAAGAATTTTTTGCTATTATTGACCTGTAATTTGTTCATTCCATTATTCTTATATAAGTTTAAATTCTTATTATACATTCAACAATTAAACTAAAAATTATATTGTCTTCAACCTATAGTATATAAATGAAAGAAGTAAGGAATTAATTTCATACACATAGCAATATCCATATGAAGTTTATCATTGTAAAAGTTTTTAAATGACTGTCTTAACAAAATAATAGTCTATATATATAAAACAGATCCGTAACTGACTGACTGGCTGACTGACTGACAGATAACGCACACGCCAAACCGCTGGACCTTAAGTGCTAAAATTTTGCATGGCGATTCTTCTTATAGTGTAGGTGTTCATTGAGAAAGATTTTTGAAAAATTCTTCTTAGATTTTTAAAAATTAATTTTTTAAGCTGTTTTAGTAACTTTTTTTAAGTTTCACTTAAAATAATAATTTGAGGGTTATAAAACTTATATCACGAAAAATATCATAAAAATTCCTTTGAAATGAAATCCTTTTTTCAAATCTTTACCTCCATTATCTGATTTTTGAGGAATTTTTAAATATTAATTTTTAGAATTTAAATTATTAAATGAACACGTTATTTCTTTATCTGGCACTTTAAATTAATTTATCGTGACTTGCATAACAAAGAAATAGGCAAAAAAATATATTTTTTTCCCTTTTCTAATGCGGCCGGCGATTGGTCATTATCCGAAAAAATATTAAAATACAGTGAAAGAAATGTTCCTCAAACTGTACTATATTCTTTAGTATATTCCATTACATTTAATTTAAATATTTTCTTCTACATATATTTGTCTATAAAAATATCCGTTAAGATTTTTTTTTATAAATATATATTTTTTTTGTATATTAATTGCATACATTGACCGTTGCATATAATTTCAATGTACTCCGTAGCGAAGCACGGGTAGTCAGCTAGTCTATATATATAAAACAGTTGAATGACTGATGGACTGACAAATAACGCACAGACCAAACCGCTGGACCTAAAGGACGGAAATTTTGCATGCGATTATTCTTATAGTGTAGGAATGCACCAAGAAAGATTCTTGAAAAATTATTCTTAGTTTTTTTAAATAAAATTTTTATCTCCATTTTTTATCTCCATTTTCTGATTTTTGGTGAAATATTCGGTTTTTTGGTGAAGATTGATTTTTAGAATTTACTTTTAATTTATTAAATGCTGATCACGTGGTTTCTTTTCTTTTTGTGATGCTTTAAATTAATTTTGCGTCACGTGCAAGGCAACGAAATAAATACATTGAGAAAAAAAATTAAAATACAGTGAAAGATAAAATTTAACCACTAGAGTAATTGAGATAGAAGTTTCTTTAGAATTTAACTCAAATTAGTATGTTTTATGGATATTAAAGATACAAATTAATTGCATGCATTGACCGTTATTTTTAATTTGAGTATTTTCTTTTACATTATTTTGCCTATAAAAATATCTGTTACGATTTTTTGATAAATATATTTTTTTGTTTTTTTTATGGCATTAATTGCATACATTGACTGTTGCAATTATTATTATTATTATTATTATTATATATATATATATATATATATATATATATATATATATATTTGGCATTAATTGCATACATTGACCGTTGTATTTAATTTGAATGTACTCCGTACCGAAGCACGGGTATTCAGCAAGTCACCCATATAGTATACAACTTTTGAAAAGAAGAGCGAATAGTGGCTTCTCATTAGAATATAATTTACAACGAAATATCATTTATATTGAAATTTTGAAAGCGAAAGCATCATAATTTAGAGCCATATATTATTAACAGAAGTTGCACTGGAATAAAAACTGATTGAGAATCTCTTTATACATAAAATCCAATTCCAATTTTGATTTAGGCATGTTCAAAATTTTTTGATCGGAAAAGATGTATAAAAGTCATTTAAACTAACAATCATGAAAAAAAAATAGATAATTTAAAATTCTCAAAACTGCAATTATATTTGTCATCTTCATTTGACTATTGAGTAATATTCAATAATATTTAATAAAATCTTCCAAGTATTTCTTTGTGCAAGGAATTATTAAACATATGAAAAGGATTTGATTAAGGCTTTTATTATTTATTTTATTGACGGAGATGGTCTACAAATTAAAAAGAATTCCCCGTCAAAATAAATGGAAAATAACCATGATTAAATTATGACTTGAAACATCTTGAAAGATTAGGAAAGAACGTGTTTTTTAAAATTTGAAAATTATAAAATTGTAGAGAGTTTGTTATACTGTTTAAGCAATTGGAGGCGTAAGTAACAATATTTTATCAAAAGAGAAAAAAAGACCATTGTTGATATATTGGTATCCAACTGTACATTAAAAAAATAACCAAGATGTGTTCGTGAAACAAAGCTACTTTTGAAATCAGAATTTATCTTTTAACTATACCCGAAATAATTCTAGTACACTGAGATCTCAACAATAACGTGATATCATATCTTTTTTGATAAATTCAAAGGGTAAAAGCAAAGTTTTTTTCAAAACGCAAAAATTTATAAAGCATTTAACTAACCAACCACTTAAACTTCCTTTTGTTTCTTTAAAGATACGACCTATTCATTCTTTATCATAATGATAATAAAAACATTGATCGATATTCAGTTCTAAGAAATGTGGCTGGAAAGCAGTTTTGCTGGAAAGCAGTTTTAAACCTTAAAGCACGTTTACTTTTAGTGTTTTTCGTCTTGCTCAAAGTAAACTTTTATTTCAAATACATGCATTATTTCATTATTTGAATGAATGTTACAAACAAATATATTCTTTATTTTTTTCTATGCTGAAATTTTATTTTACTTTTATAAAGAATACTTAAGTTTATCCTCTTAGATAAAAAGAAAATTTCCAATTTAACAGTTCACTAAAATTGATATTTTACATTCAAAAACTCCGTATTTATAGAAAATAGCTGATAAAATAATATTTTAAACGCTGGAAATAAAACTTGGTAAAAGAATTAAATAGAGGATACAATTCCATAGAGTACAATATAAAAGAAATGAGGGTATCTGTTTGCTCAAGAAAGTCATGGGAATGGTAAAAAGTAATTAGAAAGAAGACTATAGAAATGTAGCCGGAAGCAAAAGGATCATCAAAAGTCAGTAAGTAGAAAAGAATGTAAGAAGTTTGAAAATGGAGAAGCTGAATCTTTTATTATAGTTTCCAGAAAGAGATAGAAGTGGACTAAAAAGAATTATCATAAAAAAGTCCCAAATGCTTAATGGAAGATCTGCCTTCTTTTAAACTCTAACATTATTGTGATATTCTATTTCTTTATATATTGTTAGGCTAAAAGCGAATTAAATAAATGAGAATAACAGACAGATTTCGCAGAATAATTAAAATTTTTAAAAATAGATTTATACTTATATAATACCTGAAATTTAACTTATAATGACTCCTCTGTCCGTCATATTTTCATTAAATATGGCGTGTTTTTTGCATTTTAATCATGTTACACTTATTTAAATACATTTTGTCATTGAGTTATAAGAACGTCCTATTGATTTGGACAAAACATTGCTTTTTTAGTGCTATGTATTTAGTGCTATGTATTTTGCTGACGTATGGTTTGAATGCTCAGTTGAAGATCTGCCTTCTTTTAAACTCTAACATTATTTTGATATTCTGTTTTGTTATATATTGTTAGTCCAAATAGTAATTAAATAACTAAAAATATCAGACAGATTTCGTAGAATATTTAAAATTATAAAAAATAGATTTATACTTATATAATACCTGAAATTTAATATATAATGACTCATCTGTAAATCATATTTTCATTAAATATGGTGTTTTTCGTCTTTTAGTTATGTTTCCCCTATTTAAAAACATTTCGTAACTGAGAAATAAGAATGTCCAGTTGATTTGATCAAAACATTGCATTTAATGCTATGTATTTTTATAGGAGAATTATGTTCCTCTATAACGGTTCTCCGGAAAGCAAAATTTCAGACGCTAAACACCATCCGTCGTCGCGAGTTATAATTTTGGCAGCGCGCCAAGCCCAGTCTGTATCACTTGGGCAAGCAGTAAACAATTAAACAGAAAAGTACCAAAATACGTCAAAATTTTGACATATATATATATATATATATATATATATATATATATATATATATATATATATATACATACATATATACTTACAAAAGAGGTAAGCAACGATAAGTAATCCTACGTTAATTACCCGCGGTAGTTTCGTTAGAAGAGACAACCTGAATTTTTTTTTTTTTTTTTTTTGCTATCAATTTTTGCTTCAATTTTTTTCAAATGGTGGGTTTAAAAGCCTGAAATAATAATATAGTCAAATAAAGATGTTATTGCAAAGGTTTCGGAAAACAAATTAATAGCTCAGTACCAGTTACAATTTTCCAGCCTATGTGTCACCATACATATTTTCTTCTTTGTTTAAATTAATATATTTTTTCACGGTACTGTACATGAGTGGTTTTCACGATCCAAAGGAGGGTCGCTGATACTTTGAAGTAAATTTATATCATACTGCATTATTTAATAAAAAATATACTTTAAAATTCTATAATTGCAAATTTTTAATATTTTTATTTACATTTGGTAAATATATATGATATTATATATTTAAATTCAAAGTACGATTATTACCTGAGGTACAGGCTGACACCTTTCCATTCATTTTGTTTCTATTTTAGTTTCATAATACGAATATGTTTGTCAGTCCACACCCGAAGGTTATACTGCATATTTTCTGTTGACATATCGACCCGACAGTAACACAATTACACATAGTATACTGTAATGCAATTATATTTAATATATAGGGCAATAATACTATTATCCATAATATACAGTAATTCAACGCAGTTACAATAATATAATTAATAAATTAATATAACTATACAAATATATTATATACCGATACATAATTAGCCTGATAAATTAGTTTGATAAATTAAACGAAGTTTAAAATTTTTAATTTTTTAAAAAGAAAATTATAATTTTGAAATCCTGCTCTTTACTTAAAATTTTAATGACCGTTAATTTTTACTTAAATGAAATATAAGTAAATATTAGTTTTTAAATATGAAGTTTTTGTCAAACGAGATTTTGCATAAACCAGTGTAGAGGGTGACCAAGATATTTTATAAACTATTATTTTGCGGAGTAAATATACACCAAAAATCTACTATTCATTGTTTTTTTAAAATAGTTTGTCAAAAATTTCTTTTCTTTTTGTTTTTAGTATTTTTTTTTATTTAAAAAAAATTGCTACCACAAAAAACATTCCTATGGGTGGTCGTGAGATATTTTTGTTTAAAGATATAGGGTCATGGTCGAAAAAAGTTTGTGCACCACCGCTCTACATCACTGTTAAAAATCTCCTTTTCCCAATACGCTCCCTGAAAGGGATTTTCTTTGCGTATTTCTATCCTTAAACATACAAGTAACTCCTTAAGATCACACTAATTTATTCGCGTATTTCAGTATTGACATTACAACTCTCCTCTTTCCTTTTAACCGTTAAGCAGTAAAGGAAACCATGAAGATCTTGAAAAAGTAAAACCATTCGTGCACCTGACTTCCACTATCGGTATATTTATAACCTACATGAAGGCTCGCTCAGTTAACGACCCAGACGTATTCACTCTCTGTTTTTATGATTTGCTTATAGTGAACTCCCGGACTACGGCATTACTAGCTTTCTGTGAAATGAAAGAAATAGGATTACACAACAGGAATCTTCAATGGTAGACGAAAAAAATAACCTCAATGAGAAAGTCAAAACAAACGGGGGGGGGGGGATCTGTCTTTATGCATATTACAACATCCAGGGAAATTCTTTTGCTGATCCATCCTTCTTTTGCCCATTTTTATGTATATAATACCGGTAAAAAGAATTTAAAAAAAAAAACTTGTTTTTCTAATCTGAACAAAAAATCTAGGAAGCTCTGTGATGTATGAGAAATTCTTTAAAAAAGATCCTGATGTGACTTGCAAACTTTATTAATTCATTATTTAATTTCGATTCTTTGATAAGATAAACAATTTTACGTATAAAAGATGAGGGAAGGGAGTTCGAGGTAGAGATTCAGTCATTACATTGTACTCCAATGATGGAATAAGAAATTTCGACAAAGATTAAATCATTCTGGTTTTTCCGAGAAGGAAGCGATTTTAAGTTTCATTCAAAAAGCCTAGGCTTCTTGCTTAGACTCAGTGGTGTGTTGGTTTAAACAAACAGAAAATTGATGTAAATGTGCTGTAGACCTGGATTTTCTAAACTCTTCTCCGCAGAACACTGGTTTTCCCCGATGAGTTAATAGATGTTCCAAGAAAACCTGGAATCGTTTTATATCCTGCAACGGCTACAATAAATTCAAACATGTTTGACCGATTAATGCTCAAAAATGCCTAAAAAATTAAATAGTAAATAAATAATTAATGTTTTTACTCATTTTTTAAAATTTTATTGATTATGTGTTATTACATACCCTACAAAATAAGCAATTAGTTCCGTTGAAATCTCAGAATTTAAGAAGTGTTTTATGGCAGGAAAAGTTTTGGAATACACTGCTGTAGACAATGAGTCTTTAATCCTTCAGTGGGCCCGCCCGTGTACAAAGTGCAACATTTTCGTAATTTTGAATGGTTTGTTTTTAAAAGTAAGGTTTGGATGTTCTAAGCAATTTATATTTATAGTTATACCCTTTATAATGCAGGTCTGATTGTCTGACCCTTGTATTCCTTTCCATTCATTGTTAGTCCTGCTTTAAACGTGGTAAACCAGATATTATACTGGATTGCAATACGACATAATTGTGAGTTGATGTAGTAGATCAAATGTGCAGCTATTACACGGTATTCCGCATATCACGAAGATGAACAATCTCATTCTTTGGCCTTTAATTATAAACATATCTCAATATTATCAACATTTTATATCTTGTCATAAAACGCAGAATTATTATTTTCAATTTGGAATAAAAAGTTTATTTCAAAAGGAATAATCAAGGTAGAAAGAGACGTTGCACTTTGTGCAACGCGCGCCTGCTGGTGTTCCAAAAATTGGCGCGCCCGCTGAAGGATTATTGTGTCAAGTGAAAGAAAAATAAAATATTTATGCTTTGAATTAGGGTGGAGAAGATTAAGTGTTTCATTCTAAAGAACCATGCATTAGCACTGGTTTAAACATCCAAAGAAATGTGCAATAAGGGAAGTTTGGACCAGGAAAGGTATTTTAGGAGGAAGAGAATACTTGAATAATAATATGTGGTTGTCAAAAAATCGATAAAATATGATTTCAGAACGGAGAAAGAGAGAGTTTGGAAGGGATCAGGTCATTGAAGTCTCTTTCTGGAGCAGAAATGAATAGGATCATTCGAAAAAGTATGCCGCCAATTTCAAGTTTAGTAGTAAAATATCCACTTGAAAGTCCCAGAATATGGTTTTGTTTAATTACAAGGGTGTTTGAAAGTGAGTTATAAAATACAAGTGTCAGTGTATTATTGCCATTATTAGATGTCCCAGGAGGAGATTAATAACAAGCTTATTCGGAAAAAAATATCGAGACTTGGCAGAGTGGAAGTTGTTGTTGTGTTGTTGTTGCCTATCCTCCAATGTCTGACGTAATCAGACGAGATCCATAAGTCCGTTGACTCTCAGGAAGTCGAGCACAAGAAGAGGATCGCGTTAGATATCCTCTCTAGAGGGCCCATGCAATCCATTATATGCTTTGTAGAAGCCTGGTGGTCGTGGCACTTCTGTGCAGGTGGCGAAATCCTTCCTGCCCTCATTAAAAGAGTGGATGTTAAAACATTCAATAGGAAGAGTGACAAATGGGTTTCACTTTCTGTACCAAACAATTTAGATTAACATGAAAAAAATTTAAACGAAGAGTGAGAGTGTATGGAAAATTTTGCGTCGTTAGACACAGTGCTGCCAAAAAAATAAAAATAAAAAATAAAAAATAAATTTGACTTGAGATCCAGGACCAATTATCTTTCGCATTCAACAGACAACTGAACTTCGCCTCAAATAACTATGATGCTATGTCATATATGGCTTACTATTCTAGTAATAACACATCCGTCCAAAATTCGTTAACAATACTCCAAATCCGATTTCATCTAGAAAAATTGCCATAATAAAAATAGAGATATGAGTTAGAATATGCGATAGAGGTTGAATCGGTGTAATGTAGCCTCTGAGCAAAACGATAAGGGATTTTGTCTACAACTTGTATATATGGCTTACTATTATAGGCTATATATGGCTTATTATTCTAGGCTATATATGGCTTACTATTCTTGGCTATATATGGCATACTATTCTCATATATGGCTTACTATTCTAGGCTATAAATGGCTTACTATTCTCATATATGGCTTACTATTCTAGGCTATGGTATATATATGGCTTACTATTCTAGGCTATAAATGGCTTACTACTCTCATATATGGCTTACTATTCTAGGCTATGGTATATATATGGCTTACTATTCTAGTCTATATATGGCTTACTATTCTAGGCTATATATGACTAACTATTCTAGGCTATATATGGCTTACTATTGTAGGCAATATATGGCTTACTATTCTCATATATGGCTTACTATTCTAGTCATGACACATCCCAAAATGCGTAACGCTCCAAATCCCATTTCATCTAGAAAAATTACCATAATAAAAAAGAGATATGAGTTAGAATATGCGATAGAGTTTGAATCTGTGTAATGTAGCCTCTGAGCAAAACGATAAGTGATTTTGCCTACAACTTGTACGAAAAATTTTATTTTTTAGCGAAATGACACTTGAAAGTCCGTGGGTTATGAACATTTATTTTTTAACGAATATTAGCTAAAGGACTGAACAACGTTTAGCTATTTACGTTTTGAAATCATTAAGTATTTCTAAAACTCATTGACGTACGTAAATATTATCGGTATCAAAATATATCTAAAAAAAACTTTACTATCATAATATTTATTATTTAAATATGTCCAAGTATATTGCTAAAGTATGCAAAATAAACAAGCATTTATTTCTGTTTGCTCAATACTCATAAGTTATGTACGAAGTTATGGAGCTCCATTCATTCTGTTACAGACGCAGGTGAACATAAAGTCCTTAACATTTTTCCCGGCTTAATGAAATGACTTATTGATTTAGACTGCTTCGCATCTTTAAAGGAGGGGCTGAAATAAAAATCTGGTACAACTATGAAATTCGGGAATTCTTCAGCTTTATTAAACATTTTAAAATAAAAATCAATGCACCCTCTTTCAGAAAGAATAAATGATTTCTCAGCGAAAACTTTTGTAAAACTCAAGTGTGATCAATAAATTTTATCGCCCATGATATTATCTGCAGCAAGGTTTATAATAAAAGGGCTAAGACCGATAGATTTACGGATAAGTAATAAATATTTATGACTTTTCGGTCTCGGGGAAAAGACAAAAGTTTTTGATCAGCGATAAAGATAAGAATTCCGTGGCGCGAAATTTATGTTTTAAAAATTTCCTTGGCGCCATTTTACTAAAAGTTTTGAGTTGCATCGCTTCCCGAAGATAAGGGAAAAAAGCAGCAGTCATGGAAATTTTAGGCGTGAGTTTTTTGGTTTTGTCTTTTGCTTTTTACGGAGAGTGGATTTTTAAAAATAGAATCTTCAGAACTTACCATATTTTTTTCTTCCTTCGTGTCTTTCAAAGAAAGTTAAAATCTCCATGCAAAAATTCTCCAATATTTATGAAAATATATATATATATATATATATATATATATATATATATATATATATATATATATATATATATATATATATATATATATATATGTATATATATATATATGTATATGTATATATATATATATATGTATATGTATATATATATATATATGTATATATATATATGTATATATATATATATATATGTATATATATATATATATATGTATATATATATATATGTATATATATATATATTATATATATATATATATATATATATGTATATATATATATGTATATATATATATATATATATATGTATATATATATATATATATATATATATATATATATATATATATATATACATATATATATATGTATATATATATATACATATATATATATATATGTATATATATATATATATATATATATATATATATGTATATATATATATATATATATATATATGTATATACATATATATATATATATGTATATACATATATATATGTATATATATATATATATATATATATATATATATATATATATATATATATATATATATATATATATACATATATATATATGTATATATATATATATACATATATATATATATATGTATATATATATATATACATATATATATATATATATATATATATATATATATGTATATACATATATATATGTATATATATATATATGTATGTATATATATATATGTATGTATATATATATATATATATATATATGTATGTATATATATATATATATATATATATGTATATATATATATATATATATATATATATATATATATATATATATATATATATATATATATAGTGGTAATACAACAGCAATAGAAAAAAGTAAAAATTCAATAATTCGACAAGTATAGACGATGTGGTTTTCCAGAAATGCACAGAATCACATGTGATTGAATTTAATAACGAAATATTTTATTGCTTGAATATTCAGATTTGTTACCAAAAGGTGGCACTGTAATGGTCCAGTAGCTGGTGTCTGGTATTTAAACAGATCCATCAGCCGGTACACTTCGAACATTTTCCGCCACAGGTGAGCGCTACGGAGATATTTCCAAGAAATCATCATTCCCTCCTTTCAAGGGAGTCAAGCACTCCATAGTGTAACATTCCTGGAGGATGAATTACCACCGCACATCACACGGGCTGTCAAACACTTGCTCTGATTGACATTTGTCGATGACCGTGTCCTCTATCGCTCTCTACCGCACGAATGGCCACCAAGTTGTCCAGATCTTATAAGTTGGGTCTTTTGGTTTTGAGCCCACTTGAAGTCACAGAATACAGAGTTCGGTCGACGTCATTGGCCGTGTTGAAAGAAGCTATTCGCCATCACGCAATAGGAAATACAGCTGAACTCCTCTTTGATGCTGTGCAGAGTGTGACATGTCACGTCTCACGGCTATTCTTAGGAATGACGTCACATTGAATATTTGTAATCGTAGCTGCATTGCGATTTGTGCTACACGACTATACAAACTACTGACACAACTGAAGTGTCACCTGTCGGTTGCAAATGTAATTATTCTGACAATCCATGGCTTGCTCCCAGGGAATCGGGGTCCGTTGGAAGGAACTCGGTGCTTGGTAACGGAGAGCGCGACTGTGAGTCTCCTAGGGGAATGGATCCTCTGAGGGAGTCACTGTATCACCCTCACAGCTACGGTTGTCACCATATCCACGTAGTCTCAGCTGGAAACCGGCCGATGGCCCGGGCTAAGAGTGACATGGACGTTGGGGTCTTGACTTTCGCCATATGGCGTTCATTCCTGCTACTCCGTTTGTCCTAAAGTAATACGTATCTGTGCTACTACGTGCGAGGTAGTATTGCATCGCGCCCAAAAAACGATAGAATCATCAGGTACTACGGATGTTAGATGCCTCACGGTGGGACGACGTAAAACTTATGACTTTTTCATTATTAAAAATGTCCCATGAATTTCTGTGCATATCTGTGAAAAATGAATCGTACTACTGTCTATACTCTTCAAATTGTGGATTGTTTTCCTTTTTCTGCTGCATTTGGATCAACCTGTATATATATATATATATATATTCTATTGGGAGGTTCATCTAAATAAATAAATAGTTCACTAATTAGATTAAATTTACAAACATACATAAAGAGAATATTTAGGTAAAGAAAAAATCATGGAAAATAATTGTATGTTGCAATGGAAATTTGAAACATTTTAAAATCGAAATTAATGTCAACGCAAGTAATGCTGAAATGTTCTTAACTTTAGAAGCCCAAAACTTTTCTTCCTGTTGTAGTAGCCTACATTGCCTTTACATTCTGTTATTACAGCATCCAAAAAACTGATAAAATCTTGGAAAACGTCCAGTTTGTCTCCAAAAGTATCTATTAAGACTGCAAAATAACAGACTTTTTTTTTTGTAAATGTTATGCAACAGTTTCCTTCTGTTTCTATTACTGAATCATTTTATCAGTGAAAACATTGCCATTTATCTTACTGATTCCCCTTCTAGCTGGAAACTTTTCTAATAAAGGGTCTTATGGGCTAATTTTCTAAAAACTTTTTTCATGTGGAAGTTTTTTGATATAAACTGCTTCTTAGTCTGTTTACCTTGATGATCAGAGTAATCAGAAAAACAAACCTTTTCGATAAATACAGCTGGCATAATTCATAAAGGGAAATTCTTATAGATATATTAATTCCTATATATATATATATATATATATATATATAGAGAGAGAGAGAGAGAGAGATAGATAGATAGATAGATAAAGGTATAACAAATTAGGAATCGGGAAGGGAAGTTACCGCAGGCGGTGTATTGTTGTAGTCGTTCGTCTGAGTGGTTATTTAATACAGTCCAGTTAAAGGAATACAATATTGTCCAGTTAATGGAATAATGAATTTTATTTACTCGAATACGTTATGGACAATAATGATATTTAGTTAAGATCAAAATTCATAAGGAATATAAAAAGTAGAAGAATATTTCCAACACCTGCAATACATTGAAAAGAGAGGATAGATTGTCCGAGTGGACTTGTTCAAACGATTACGGGATGCTAAGTGCCGTACCGTTAGACTCCCACACGAGAGCAAAGGAAAGATAAACTTTTTGACACGCCATTATATTTGCTAGACGCCACACGTACAGGCGTGGTCGGGACAGGCACAAACTGAAATTTAAAGGGGTAGGGTTGTATAATAGTTAAGGAAATGAATAGATTAAATTAAAGGAAAATAATAAGTTGCGGTTATATATATATATATATATATATACAATATTGACCATTAAAAATGCAACATTAGGAAGGAAAGCAAATAACAGAACTTTCCTTATTGTACGTAAACAGCATAATAGGAAGAAAACATTATTAAATTTGTAGGCAATTTCGTGGTATACAGGGACCAAAATTAGTACACTCACAACTGCCGCCTCTGGCAGCTAAAACGGCTCTATATTGGTTAGGTATCGAGTCGAATTCGTCTTGGATGACATATACGAGCAAGTCATTCCATGCTGCTTCAAGTCTGTGCCACACTTCTTCAATAGTAGTGGCTGGAAAGGTGGTGGCCCAGTCTCTCATCAACCTATAACCAGATATTTTCAACAACGGAGAGATCTGGAGAACGTGCTGGAAAGGGCAATAGTCGAACACTCTCTGTGTCGACGTGCAACATACGGTCTTGCTTTATCTTGTTGGAAACTGACGTCTCCAAAGCCTTAAAGATAGCGTACGACCACCAGCCTAGAAATGTAATGCTAGCTGTTACCGACGACGTGAACAAGAAATGTTCATGTTGTGTACCGTATAGCTATCCATGCCATCACATTAGGTGCAGGGCCCGTATGACATTATCGAATACAAGCAGGATACTTGCGTTCTCCTCGGTGCCTCCAGACACGGATACCTCCATCATGATGCTACACACTGAACCGGGACTCGTCATACAAATGACGTGGTGTCATTCTTGTATCCAGTTTTGTCGTTAGGCCCACCACTGTCGCTGCACGTCTCTATGCTGTAGTGTCAAGGGAAGCGGAAATAATGGTCGCCGTGCAGGC
>OU015498.1:118087226-118299726 GCA_907164885.2 Dolomedes plantarius | reverse complement strand
GGAGCGTAGCGGAGTGAAGCAAGGGTATCTGAGCGAAGCGAAGATCCCGTGTGCGAATACGAGTTTCATAAAGCCAGCAGTAAGATTGTTTTCCAATTTATTGTTTACATTTCGCAGTTTAGGCCTAACAGGTCTCCGAACGGGATTTTGGCGCCAGATTGGCGATGGCCCGTTGCGTATACTACATCTGTTCCAAAGGCACTTTGCGAACGTATCAACCGTTGCTATTATGGGTAAAACGTGCGATTTATAAAACGTAGAAAAGATGATGATCTAGACTTTCAAGCCCACGGAGGCAGATTTTTTGAAACAGCGCAATTTGTGAAATGTTTGCGGGCTGCTGTGGTTAAAGTGTACCAAGACTGGACCAACAGTACTATTGTTATTAGACAATGTGAAACATGGGAAGCACCATGTGCCACTGATTTGACAGTGAGCGTCGGCTGCGATGATGTGGGAGGATCGAACGAAACGCTATAGTTGAGCAGCTGCTCGTCCAGTTTCACCAAGGGGCAACCTGACTGTGTCAAAATCGACAGCACAATGAACCTCGTTGCGTATGAAGCTCTAAAACAAACGGCTGTTCACTGCACCCTTGCTGACGAATGTTCATTGGCGGAAACAGACTCCCTTTCAGTTCAACAGCACCGAAATCGGACATCTTCTGTTTGGAAAAAGGTTGCCTTCTGTGATGAGTAGCATTTTATGCTCAACTGCGTGAACGGACACTGACAAGTCAGACGACACACCTCCAAGAACAAACATCCTGCAACCAACATTGGAAGAGCACAAACTGGTGGCAGAGTCAAAATAAGAATTTTAGGAAAAATGTATTTATCCAAAGGGTAAATCAAAGGTCAGGAGGGGTACACAGAAAGTTTTTTGCATAGCATGTGTACCTGACATAACAAATATACTATTTTTTTATTTAAAACTTTCTCTTTAAACACAGCGGGCACTTGCCCTGAGGGCATTTGGCCATCCACACCTGGATAGTGTTGGTTTCATTATTATGTGAAAATGATAGTGGTGTACTTATAACACTTCCAATGTACAGGGAAGTTCATGCCATTACATGAACAGTCCAGAAATGTCTATGCCGTAAGCGGCATTCGAACCCAAGCTATTTTTATGAAAGAGTCGCAAAGCTAACCACTAAGCGAAGTGACGGGGAACTGCTTTTTATTCGTTCGTATAATAATAAATTTTTACTTATTTCATTATTTAAAGTAAGTACTTAAAAGTTAAATATGATCTCACGTTTCTTTTCAAGTGATTTTTGAGGAAAAATATTTTAAAAACAATTTATGTCCTCCTGACCCCAAATAAAAATTTCTTAAATAATTGAAATTTCTTAAATTGAAATTTTTCTTAAATAATTTCTTGAATAATTAAATAGGTTGTAAATGTGTTAATTTAAGAGTTATTTTAGTCGTAAGATTATTATATATAATAATGCCTGAACTCAAATTCAATAAATTAAATTGCTAGAGCAATAATAGTGTTTTCAACTATCTGAACACTAGGACACTCTTAAGTTAACGATAACTTGATCAACACTACTAGTTACTTTTGATAAAGAAGCTATGGGCAACACTAACCAAAAATTTCGTTCCTGAAACAAGAAATGAAGGAAATTATATATATATATATATATATATATATATATATATATATATATATATATATATATATATATAAATTGATATCAACAAAATAAATCATTATTCCCATTAGTGAAAGTCAAAAGCTTTACGATAGAGTATAATCGGATCGTTACTATATTTTTTATAATGTTGCCTATACCTAAACGAAGTTAATTCTTCTACTAACCATTATTTTTCAGAAAGTTTCGTTAAAATATCGCAATATAGAGAGTAATAAATCACTCCTCTCTTAAAAAACTATATGCCTCTAACTTCGTATCGTTAAATCTTTAGTTAGATTTTCATTTTGGATTTAGTTTCCAAAATAGTAAAATATAGCTTTGAATCTGTACTCAAGTAACAAAGAATGAACAAAATGAATGTTCATCTTTTCATTAATATTAATGTATTAAATAAAGTTTTTTAGAAATTGTAAGTGATAACTTTTTATAATATCCAGTATTGTACAACTTTTAATCACAGTACTCTTTGATCCAGAGTATTAAAATTTTATTTTAATCCACAAAGAAACATGTGCATGACATGAACATGATATTACTAATCTTTTTGTATGCATTTCTGTCTGTTTGTTTACATATTGGTGTTTATTTATACTATTGATTCTGTCTAAATATATTGCTCTATCCATTTCTTTTCTGGTAGCATATATGTATCTAACTCTGAAAGATCTTAGAATTATATCCGAAAGAGAATGTACTCGATTACCTGAATAAAGGCCTTCAGAATGATTGAGAGTTTTGGAATATTTCCAAGTAGATTTTGACCAGAAGTTAGAGGATCCGGAAGGAATGGATTAGCTTTAATTTATAGTCTTCGGATAAAAACTGCCAAAGCTGAGTTCATTTACAATAACATTTATCTCTCTCTCGTTACGCACGCACACACATACACACACACGCATGCACACACTCACACACACGCACACACACACACACACACACACGCACACACACACACACACACACACACACACACACACACACACACACACATATATATATATATATATATATATATATATATATATATATATATATATATATATAATAACGCCCAACTGGTTTCAATTCAAATCCATTGATTCTCTACATATGATTACTTAACTACTACAGCTTTTCTATATGACTCCTAGCTGTGGTTAAATACATTACACGACAAAAATCACGCGGACAAAGGAAACTACCTTTCCGGTGTGCTCGTGTGAGTGTCGAAATGCGTACTTAGACATTGTGACATGAATTGAGCTATCGCCATTATCAATTCTCTCTGTTCTTTGTAAATATGTAAATAGGTTCAAGTATTTTATATTTGTTTTATTGCATTTACCTTGTAAATCACCCTAATGGTCACAGTTAATGAATTAATTATTATCATCAATTGAATTATTTCATTGAATTTGATGCTTCTCGAGCCAGACTACAAAATTAAGCCGAACAACCAAAGAAAACCGAATGTCCTTGTGTTTCGATATATCGTCGTTAAGTGGCGTCAATGGATTCTTTCAGTTCATATATATATATATATATATATATATATATATATATATATATATATATATGTGTGTGTGTGTGTGTGTGTGTGTGAATCAGTATGCGAATCTATGATTCAAATTTCTTTTAAGTGTTTTAAAAGTAAGAAAGTTTTGAATGTTTAGAAAGAAATAACTTAGGATAACAGACATCAACAATTAGAAATAGTGTTTTTAATGAACAGTGATAACGCCCGAATGCATCATGTTTTTAACAGATCCACATAATTTTGTCCCGTCAGATTTTTATGCATGACTTGGATCCGAAGACTTGTCTCCAACCTGTCACTGATGTAGATTCAATCCTGATAATTTTGCTTTCTACAGTAGTACATCTTCATAAAACCGCCGTTAGGTTCAATGCCACACTACGAAATTCTACTGTAACTCTTATCCTTTCTTTGAAGTTTTGGGAAAGACTGACTCAAAGTGGATCTTTATCCT
Organism: Dolomedes plantarius; assembly: GCA_907164885.2. Taxonomy (NCBI): domain Eukaryota; kingdom Metazoa; phylum Arthropoda; class Arachnida; order Araneae; family Dolomedidae; genus Dolomedes; species Dolomedes plantarius. The sequence continues at coordinate 118,296,087 of OU015498.1, read as the reverse complement.
TAACACTATTCTTGTAACAATTTTCTTTCTAATACCGATAAGATGGAATTATATGAGCCTGTTCACAGCCTTATTTATAATTTTTAAAGCGGGAGTAATTTTAAGATAAGTCATGGAGATCTGTTCATGTACCGACTAAAATCGGTGACAAAATATTTGATTAATCTTTTTTAAGGAACACAAAAGTAAGTGAATTATTTATGTTTCTTAACGTTTACACTATAACTGTATCAGTATGATACGGAAAAACCACGAACGAAAATAAAACTATTTGTGAATGAATATTCAGAGAAACCATAATAAAAACCATAAAACGCGGCTGAATTTATTTTACACTGGGGACAAAGAATCTTTAAAACTAAGTGAGGTTCAGAAATATATTATCTATATAATGATATTTTTTAAACGTTGAGTAAAATAAAATTTTATGGTTGTTAATTTTATTGTCGTAGAACTGCATTATTGATAAAAGTGAAGACGTTTCAATAAAAAATACGGTGAAGTTTTTGGTACCATAGAGCTTAAGTTTTTTTTAACCCCTTTTGCACCAGAATTTTAGTGATAATATAAAGCCTGACGTTATTTATCCTTAATTATTTAAGAAAAAAAGTGATAGGTTTTAACTTTTACTACGCCAGATTTTTAGCGAGAGAAGAATTCATTTTTAAAAAATGATGTATAAAATGAATATTTACCTTTATTTCATAGCACTTTGGTGCTATTGTAATCACTTTGAACGGTTTGCGTTTCTGCCCTTTTTTCAAGTTAAAATCTGTTGTGGATGCAATGTCGTCCAAGTTCTCAAAATTACCCCAGGTGGTGTGGGGTGAAGTGTTCTGTTTTCGTCACTTGACTCGGTTCCAAATTACGGGACTGGTCCTTTGGCCATGTCGGACTCCTACCCTTGTGGTGCCAGTCAAAACAGGAGCCGCACCTTCATCGCCCATAGCCTTCGGGACTAAATCTGTTGTTGCTGTCGGTCACGTGGCATATGCAACAACAACATCAAGCTCGGAAAGCTGGGAGGTGGCCGAACGGCTAGATCTCTTGCATTCAGTCCAGAGTCTGTGGTTTCAAGTCTCATCGTTGCCTTGGATGTTTGCAGCCGTTCGGAACCGGCTTTTAAGTTGTAGGTCTCAGGCTAATTAACCCTTGTGTAGCAAACACTGACGGTAGCGGTTTGAACCACGCAACCATCAAGTTCGGCAGAACTACCAATATAATAATTGATACATAGCAATTCCTTGATGACGTTCAATGAAGGAAGAAAAAAATAATGAATTTGTTCAATAACACCTTAGTGCATTTTTGAATTCTCAGATAGAACTACTTTATGCTTTTTATCTTTTGTTATTTTTCTTTATCATTTTATGTATTTACAAGTTTATTTGCCATATTACAGACTGATTTTGACATAAGATCTCCCATTAGATGGTCCCTTATAAAGAATTATAAATTTTCAGCTAATTGGTGATTCGTACCTTTGGTACGAAATTCAAACACAACTCAGAAAACGGATAAAAATGTTTGATCGTTTTACTTGAATGGACAGCAAAAGTGTACAACATCAAAAATATCGCAATACACTTGCTGCACGCCATATTTCTAACAGAAACTCACGCCACCATAGGTGATCACTAGATCTAGCCCCATAGGTGAAGCGACGAGGTGACCGCCTCAGGCGCTGCTTTTTTAAAAGATGCCAAAATGAGATGTAGTAAAAATGGGAAATTTTTAACAAATAACGAAAAATATTAATATTTTAATCTAAGTATATGAAGAAATTCATACAAATATACAAATATAAGTTAATAGTGAGACTACTTTTATAAACTCCTGAATTTGAGTTTATGAGAATTACATTTCGAATGCCTATTTCTAGACGTCAAAGTAGTTCTAAGAATTCTACGTCTAACAGTTACTATAAACTCAAATAGCAGCTTTTATAAACTGAATTGTTTTAAGAATTATCTACGAACATCAACATATCTAGAAATTGAATGATCTAACAATCATTTCTATAGAAAAGGTGGTTTTTAAAACAATCAATTATGGAGATGCAACCAAACAATGCTCTGCAATAAAGTCTCAAAAAAGATTTAGAAATTATTTTTATTACATAATAAATTATATTCAAATTTATTTTCTATTCTACTTTTTTCTAATATTCTGTAATTTTTAAATTTTTTATATTTTTTTAAAATATTTTTTTCCCAAAATGCCTGTTATTTTATTAAGTAGACTATTTCTATAGAGATATATTCGTTACTTTAAGAGTCTCTCCAAAAAAATTGAAAAGGTGCCGGTTTTAAAACTTGCCTCAGGTGCCATAGTTGATTGGCCCGGTTCTAGTAAACACAGAAATCTCAAAATCAGTGCTCCATCACCCAATGGCCACTTTCTCACACATGACATCAACGTGCCTGCCAGGACCTCACTCCTTGACAAATCAAAAGTCTTGGAGTTCGCTACTTATTTTTTTCTTAATTAGACAGTATCTACGAGACGGAGTTATCTGTTCTTAGGCAGTGACGAAATATCTCTTTCATATCGCATTGCTTCAGTTTATATGTAGCTAGTTATTTGTCAGTCTCATATTTCCTAATCGCCTTGTTGGTAATCTCTCTTACTCCCGCTTGGATGAGGGCCGTATAAAGGCTTTATGAAATATGTTCTATGAAAAATGGTTATAGGATAATAAACATTGGGAAAAAATTGACGAAATTAGGAAGTAATGTAGAAATAAATCAGGTTTTAGTTATATATTTGTAAGAATAAACATTTTTTTAACCCTTCAGGGGGCGTGCCCGTGTACAGAGCGCAACATTTTCGTAATTTTGAATGGTTTGTTTTTACATGTAAGGTTTGAATGTTCTAAGCAGTTTCTATTTATAGCTACACCCTTTCTAATGGAGGTCTGATTTTTTGACTCTTGTATTCCTTTCCATTCATTGTTAGTCGTGATTTAAACGTGGTAAACCAACGATTATACTGGATTACAATACGAAAAATGCAGGAGTTGATGTAGTCGATATTGTCAGAAATATTTACAATATCGACGTTGTATAAATGGATGAGGTAATCGTTGTACATCGAGGTTGTATAAATAAAAATAAAGCGAAGTTCAATAAAATGTATTTGTATTAGCAATTTTTACAAATTTGGTGAAACGCAAATCAGGTGTTTTGATATATATCCGTTTACTATTAAATAATGGTAGCTACTGTAGGAGTTTTGTTAAACTTATCACTTTCATATAATATATGGTTTTTTTCATAAATATGGTTTTGCTAGAAGCAAAAAAAAGAAAGTTTCTTGGAAATTGTTAAATTATTCTATAATTTTAGCGAGCTAATGGTTCACACAGTCGTTAATGGTGAAATATCACCACTTGCAATGTAGAAATATTGCAAATGTAGAAATATCGTACCCGATTTGTTTCCGGTCTTTTGACTTTTATAAATTACTACATACATTTATAAATTACTTTTAAACGTGTTTTATAAGAGATATTATTAGCTTTCGTGAAGCTACCGAAAATTTTAAACGGAATACATTCTTACCTGGTTTAAAGCATAATTATTTCTTTCCATTTCACATTGAATAGAGCCCACATTTCCACGAAACGTACATTTTACTTGTTGTTTCACTTCTCCTTTTATAATAAAAGGGACACTGTTGCTTTATTTTTTTTATTCCCTGCTTTACTTTAAAAATACACCCTATAATTTATGTCATCACAATGGTATTTAATCTCAGGCAGCAAATTCATCATTTTTTAACAAGCTTAAATTGCTATATTTGCCCTTAGAAATAAAAATGCTAGATGCACATTAAGGAGGAATACATTTTTCATTCTTAGGAAGTATGGATCCAGATTATAGCCTCCGAAAATAATGTCTCTTTCTGACCGAGACGACCACGCCCATAGTGACTGATATCCCCTGTGTGGTAGGGTTTGCCATGGAAATTTAATCAGTTCATTGCTATCATGTCGTTCACAAATAATTGACAGAATAAAAATAACTCAAGAGACGTTTATATTCAAAATATGTCACTGGTGAAATTTTGTGGGATCATTCATGAAGCGAGGAGTTAATAATTTAGAAACGTATTCATGTGAGAAATCAATATCGTCATTTATTCCTGTATATGTATATTTATATTCTAGGAGGACGTATAATTTTTATATTAGTTTATACTCTGCAATTACACTGATTATCCCAAAAATGGAAAAATACTTTCATTCAAAATTGAAAAAAAACGTCAAAATGGAATGTCTTTTTCAGAGACTCATGTTTAACCCTTCAGCGGGCTCGCCAATTTTTGGAACACCAGCAGGCGCCCGTGGCACAAAGAGCAACGTCTCTTTCAACGTTAATTAATCCTTTTGTAATAAACTTTTTTTTTCAAATTGAAAGTAATAATTCTTCTTTTTATAACAACATATAAAATGTTGATAATATTGAGATATATTTATAATTAAAGCCCAAATAATGCAGATACAATCGCCTTATTTCAAAACTGTCCGGTTTATTGGATCTAAGGACAACTTGCGAATGGATTCGTATTATGTCCCAAAACCTAAAAAACAATGAGATTGTCCATATTCGTGATATGCGGCACACCGTGTAATAGCTGCACATTGGATCGACTACATCAACTTCTGCTTATGTCGCATTGTAATCCAGTAAAATCTCTGGTTTACCACGGTTAAATCACGACTAACACTGAATGGAAAGGAATACAAGGGTCAGACAATCAGATCTGCATTACAAAACGGTGTAGGTATAAATAGAAACTGCTTAGAACATTCAAATCTTACATGTAAAAACAAACCATTCAAAACTACGAAAATGTTGCACTCTGTACACCGGCGCACCCGCTAAAGGACTAAGGAACGAGAAGTTAGGGCCGGAGCCGCGCCGATCCATCGTTGCGGTTGAGGCAAGTTTTGAAAATGGCGCCTTTTTAAATTTTTGAAGGTACTGTAAGTGATGAATTAATCACTTTTAGATATAGTTTACTTTATAGATCATTTTTGGAATAATATGTATTAATTAAAAACTTGTATTTATTAAAAAAACATAATTTTTTTAACCTTTTCCTTACGGGGTTACGGGGTGGAATAACATGTCTCCCAAGAATACGGGCCCAATAATATTAATATATATATATATATATATATATATATATATATATATATATATATATATATATATATATATATATATATGAGGCGGTGAAAGGCAAAGTGGCGTAAGTCAGTTAGTCAATTGATGCAAGTCAAAAACGTTTTACTGCAAAAATTACAAAAATTCCACTATAAATTGAACAAATTATAATTCATAATAATTTTTATAATATTGCAAATAATAGATACTTGCAATTCCACTATAAATTGAACATGGAGATTACATTCTTACCCTCAAATAAAAGAAGTTGAAAATGTGAATTACACCTCTTCGCCTTTCACCACCTGATATATATATATATATATATGTGTGTTTGTTTGTTTGTTAGGATGTGTAAACCCCTTAATGACCGTTCTTACGAAAGGGGAATGAAATTTCCTATTCTAAAGAGGGAATTGATAAAAATAGACCCCGTAAGTTAAAGTTTAAGGACAGAACTTAAAAATAGGCACAAAAAGTAAATCAATTTTGATATAATTCATTATATAATAAAAATAATGACAAACTCAGTCTTCGAGCCTTTATTGCAGCAAAGTGCATTATTGCATCTCTATAATTAATTGTTTTAGATACCGTCTTTTCTAGAGTTATTGCTGCTAGATCATGCATTCGCTCTTGAGATATTGTTGTTCTTAGATAATTGTCTAAAACTTTAAGTTTAGTAAAACTTCTGTGAGCAACTGCTACTGTAATAGATAGTGTCAATAGAATTGTTAGAGCTCAAACAACATTTAAAAAATGCATTCAAATTTCATTTCTCCTGATCTTAAATTCGGGAATTTATAAAAAAAAGTCAAAATATCCGCTTATATTTGTGTATATTTACGAATTTCATCATGCATCAGATTAAACAAGTAATATATTTTTGTTATTCACTGAAAATTTCGTACTTTTACTATGTTTCATTTAGGTGGCTATTTTAACTCGGCGTCTGAAGCGGTTGCCTAGCCGCCTGACCCTTAAAACCGGCCTTTGTTCGGGCTCCGTTGAAAACTTTGTCTTGAGAATAAATTGTGGTATCCATGAAAAACATAACGATGAGTTTGAAAAAGTCACCTCTATCAAATCGTAGTCGTAAATCTTTGATGAATTCAAAACTTTTCTAAACATTTGACTGCAGTGCCATGTGATAAATGCAGAGAGAAAATTGTTTGCCTGAACTTGTTAAATTCTACTCCCAGTATATCCTGGATACGTAATACATTAATTGCTTATGTATGAAGTTACGAAACTCAATCGGCAATTCAATTTAGAAGTAACTTAGTGTTAAGAATAAATTATGGTATCCATCCTGAAAAACATAACGATGAGTTTGAAAACGTCATCGTTACCAAATCGCAGTCGTAAATTGTTGACGAATGCAAAACTTATCTAAACTTTTGATTGCAGTGCCATGTGATACATTGCGAGAGAAAATTGTTTGCCAGGACTTGGAAGATACGAGTACTACGCCCAATATTTCCTGGATATGTAAACAATTAATCGTTTATGTATGAAGTTACGAAATTCAATCAGGAATTGAATTGAAAAGTCACTTAGGACTATGGAAATTAGGTGGTTGATTAGTTGATATCACAGATCTGGAGCCCCAGTGATTAGGAATGGGGAATTTTATTTCGAGTATGTTTATTATCAGAATTGGGCAAAATATTTTTTTTCGGAATTCCGTTTCTTGCATATAAGGTAGATATGCGAAAGAAGAGAGCGTCCTTTCAAAAAACTATTTTTAGTTGATAATTAACTTACAAAGGAAATTAAATTATTCATATCTACTGCTACAAACTTAGTTTTTTTTCATATATTGAAGTAAAATAATCTTTGAAAAACATTTATAAAAGCAGAAGACAACATCAAAAATTCCAATTTTCTATCTGTTATTAAAAAATACTGATTTTTTTTAAAAATTTTAATTGGAGGTACTCAGCTCTAAGTTATGCACCTCGTTAATAAAAAAATAATAACTGGCAGTTAACAAATTATTTTCATCAGTTTTATTTCATAAATGCGAATTTTAGGTTTCATTCATCTAGTGTATCGTAGTTTAATCCCCCAGCGCACAGCTATCAATGGCCAAATATTGAGAAACCAAAGGGAGTTAGTTGTTGGAGGACATACGTTTCAAACGATTCATTCCTCTTATGAGGCTTCTGTACTGAAATTTCTAGCTGTGTTACCAATGCAAATTATCATTTTAAGACTTAATAAACTGACTTTCAGCGGATCCCAAGTTATTGTGAGATACAAGGGACTCACATGCTTGAGAAATAGGGATCACAGTTGGCGTATACTAGTTTACCTCTGTCCATTCTGGCAGTAAAACGTATTATTAGAACCATGTTTGCGTCCAAAGAGAGCTCAAGGAAAAAAATGGTCCTGTTCATTCCATCAGAGGGTCAGAATTCCAGCGGATTTACCAAGTAACGAGTTCGCTTGCATTTTAATAACAGATGAGTATAGTTACCAACAGGTACATCTCAATAAAATGGAAATAGATGTTTTCCAGCTTCCCCTTTATGTAACACAGATATCCTGACTGGAGCCCATTAGTTAGTCTACATCACTTCTACAAAAGAGGTCATAGGTTAAAGTTTCTGACATTTCTATTACCGCCTTACATGCTAAACTTTAATGGACTGTTTGACGCCTTTTTGACAGATTTGCCTCGAAAGGGTATAAGATAAAATAATGACTTAGTAAATGATAGTACTGTTATTTAACTGAGAACAATTCTTTATTTAAATTCAAAGAAAATGCATGGCTGTCATTTAATTCGTTAAAAATATATTGCGAAGCTAAAAAGTTAATAATTTGTTGGTGATCAATATAACTCGTGAAAAAGGTTAATTTTTTAGGGAGTGTATTTGTTTGAACTCCATTTCCAATTGGGTATGTTATTGTTTAATTTTTTCTTCTTCTGTTATTTTTGAATTACATTGAAGAAGTGTAAAAGCTTTTTTTGACATGTAACAGACTGAATAGATAATGACTGGGTACCAGCCTTAGGTATCGAAACAAGAATTTTTCACTTGGTAGATTATTGCGTTATCCAATTATGCTAGCCTTCAGACGCGAGGGATAATCTTTTTGAGGGTATTTTTTCATGTTACCCCTTTTATTTACCTAGGCCTTTATTTATTCAAACTATAAAGCTGAGTTTTTCCTTGGAAGATTTCCTATCCTATATAACTGGACTTCATAAGCGCCATAATTTTATGTAGAGTCGAAAATTGTCTGTATGTCTGAAATTTGAGCGCATTATAATATTAAGTTATTTAACACCGTGCCAAAATACTGCAGGTAATCGGTGACGAGTTTAAAATAAAATAAGAACTATAACTTTATTTTCACATAACTTTGGAAAAATTAATTTCCCTACGACACTTTAAGCAATTAAATGTGCTTTACTCATATCTGTCGGAATCATTGGTGTGTTTTATGTCATAGTTAAATCCCACTATGCTCAGCTTAAGAGATTAAACCAGCGTGTATATTATACGTATTATATGTTAATAGGCAATTTACATATACACATGCAAGAAGACAGGTCGTAAATTATGCAGAAGGGGGTGGTGATAACTCAGTAGTTAAACAACACAACTACAAATTGAGGCTATTTATTTCCTTATATAAGCTGTTTAGAAAACGAATGGACGACATTAAAGAAAAGGGGGAAAATATGTTCTTTTTGAGTTTTAGAGTGATCATGAAGAGATTGATGTGAGTAGTGTCGAAAAAAGTAATCAAAAAAGAAGTGAAACGTAGTATTTTTCTGAGTGTCTCCTACATCATCAAGATTACAATAATAATAGCTTTGTTGAAATTAAGCTATGCTTCATAAAAAGGTTCGTCTAGCAAAATTTATTATATATAAATAGTTTTCTAACATCAGAAATGCATTAAGGTAATGAATAAATAGTTTATTATCCAGCTATTCAAAGAATTTTGCGTAATATCGGAACATTACTTTTGCATTACCATTATTATTGAAAGTAGTGTGTCATAAAAAATGCAATACTAAAAAGTACTATAAAAAGTTTCCTCGTTCATTTTAAAATAAATTCTTTTATCATTTTAACTCGTCTTCTGCTGTTGTTTCTAGTGTCCTTGGGGCTTCCACAACTGTACTTCAGTTCAATAGCCATGAGTATATGAGACAGTAAACAGAAATAAACATACGCATAGAATACAATTTTGTTTATATTCATGCCAGCAATGGATGATAGGTTACAGCTTCTCCTACCCTCTTTGCAAGGGGAAGAATGGTTTTTACCCAAGTATTACATTCACGCCTTACGAGGAATTCGAACCCGCGCCCCCGGCGTGGCAGACTGATGCCTTATCCACTTTACCACTAGAAGTTTGACTGTATAGTCTCTATAGACTGCATATTCGGTACCATATATAATAATGTTAAGATTGCATAATTCCCTCAACGCAAAAATTTTAAGAACGCACATTCTTGTACTTTTACTTTGCCTCTTACCCAGTAGCTATGAAATGAGGTTCGTCTTCATTACGGTAGCATGGCATAACCATCGAGAACTAGAAGCGACAATGCTTCCAAATTTATACTGGTTGGCATCAAGCTATCAATACAGTGCACAATGAGAAAAACTAAACATCTTTTACGGTTTATGTTGCAACATTTAGGTACCTTGAAGGTGACAAATTGGCAGAGAAACAGCCTGTTAAATGTGCCAATTTTTCATTAAGGTTTACTATAACATGTGTTCGCCATATGTTCTGGGTACTTTGGAAATGTTTATTCTTCCCTCTATACACTTATGTAGCTAAACATGAGGACGTGTATTCAATATAATATGAATTACTCTTTTCAGTCTTATCGCTTATAAAACATTCCTCATAAAAAAATTCTGTAGAATAAATAGATAAGTAATTATGCAACCCTCAGCAGGAAAATATATTATGCGTGGTGATAGAGAAGAAGAAGCGACAATGCTACAAATTTACTGCTGGTTGACCTCAGGCTATCAATCCACAGCACATTGAGAAAAACTAAACGTCTTTTACGGTTTACGGTGCAACATTTAGATACCTTGAAGGTGACAAATTAGCAGGGAAAGAGCCTGGTAAACGTGCCAATTTTCACGAAGGTTTATTATAACATGTGTTCCAAATATGTTCTAGGTACTTTGGAAATGTTTATTTTTCCCTCTACAGATTGATGTAGCTAAACATGAGGACGCTATTCAATATAATATGAATTACTCTTTTTAGTCTTCTTGCTGATAAAACACTCCTCATAAAAATTTCTGTAGAATGGATAGATAAGTAATTATGTAGTCCGCATCAGAAAAACAAAGTATCCTTCAATATTTGTGGTGTTAGAAGTTTTAATAGATTGAAGAATATGGAACTGTGGGAAAAACACTCCCCTAGAACTGTGAATATTTTAATATATTACCTCTCCCACGGTGTATTTCACTTAATTTTGTCTTATTGAATCTATCTGATTCTTCAAACATAAATACAATGAACGACACTGCATGGATGTCGCCTTGTTTGTTTGTGTTACAAGTTGGATTGGCGATTATTTGAATGGACGATTGTTAGATTGATGTTTGGTTCTTTTGCGACTAAAAGTATTCACTAGAAAAATTAAGAGGAATTTTGCTTTTGGAATTGGGTCGCCCTAAATGCATTGGTTATTTACGAAAAAATGATGAGTGAGAACCTCTATTTCATAAACTAAACATGTTTTTTTTGTTGTTTGTATTATTATAATGACTTGAATGGAGTAATGACTAGAATATTACTGAGCATTGCCTTACTATCAGTATTTGTATATGTTACCTCGACAACATTCCTGCAAGTTTTAGCGTTCGCAGTAAGATCTATACAATAAACAATGTAAAGGGTACGACAGCTAAATATTTTCCTAAACTATTCCGGACACGTCTTTTGAAATGCAGATTTTTATACCAGGTAATACTCTTGATGAGTATAATGGTTTCTATCACGGTATGTTATAATTATGCTAACCTGAGTAGGAAACATTATAGTTTTAAAGAAGATACTTAAATTTACGTCTACACATTCTGCCCCGGAACACATTTTTGCACGTTTTAGCGTGAATAGTTAAAATTCTCTAGGGTACATTAACACTTTTGACTGACGATTACTTTACTAAAAATTGCCCTACTGCCATGGCTGCCAGAAGATAAAGGATAAAGCAACTGTAAACTGAACTCAAATAACTGTGCTCAATACGTACATTAAAATGCAAATTTTGATACATGACATTACTCCTCTTTGATCTAAATGATTTCTATCACGATACGTGATAATTATGCCAGGTAAAGTGAATGATATTACTGGCTCGAAAACCCCTCTCTTAAGTTCGCGTGTTTCTGCATATTGAACTGTGCCACGAGAATTCCCTTAAGATGAGTATACTTGTTTAGCTGATGATGATTTTACAAAGAACTGTCTTACGATCATGATTCCTCTGTGGCTCCAGCTCCCTGCTGGACGCTCACGTGGATCTGGGGTAAGGGCGCCCGGGTGCTTGGAAGGGTTGTAGCGTTTGGAGTGATCATCTTCTACGGCCGGCTTCCATAGGTGGGAGGGGGGGGGGTGCAACCCTGAGGGCCTTAGCTGCTATATCGGGTTTCATACAGTGCAATGTAAATCGTAAGGCAACAAGTTGCCGAGGGCATTTAACGAATATATCTACTAGATTGAAAATTTTAATATTTAACTCTAATCTTCACTGATATAATTTCCTCTTTTGTAATCAGTTGCAGCTCTCTATTTTTAATACCATGCATTGAAATCGGAAGTATTTTGCATATATGAAAATGCATCATGTATTAAAATTGCAAGTATTGGATTTTAAGTCGGAGTCATTAAAATCTTGAATCCAGCTTTTACGTCTGTACATTCCAACTTGTAAAGGTCATTCTTCATATTTTGACTTTGACAGCTGGAGTCCCACTTGGATGTACCCCTGGTGACTGTGACTGAAGACAATTTTAGTAATAATTATCATAGTGTTCTGATTTTCCTTGATTGAATGTTTTATTTCAAAAATTTCTAACTAGCTATTTGCTTTCCTTAACTATACCGAACAGGTTTATTAGGAATGAGCTTTTCTAAACTGTCTTTTCTGTCCTTTCCAACGTGGGTCGTTGTGCTATCTAAAATTTTAGACATTGTCATTGTGAAAGTGAAGCCAAATTTTATTAACGTTTAACCTTAGAGACCAGTACAACATTTAAAGTCTACAAAAGGGACTACTAAAATCTAATCTATTAGATATATAATCTGGCTTGTGGGGACCCTGTGGAACAGTGGGCCGGTTTTCGGTGCTGATGGTACTCGGATCGAATCCCAGGGTCAAGCCTCTAAAATACCTCCGTTTGTGTCGTCCCTTCAGAGGGGGTAATGATGGTCCACCTATATAATTCCCCCCTATAAAATGGCCAGCAAACTGCGGTGAATTATAAGCGATTGTCTAGACAACAAGTACCTCCGCTGAAAACAAATATGCAATTTATTAAAATAAAGGCATTATTGAATGAGAAAATATATTGCTTAAGAGTATTGGAGTTATTAATATTTTAGTAATTTACCTATAATATTCCCTTGTGATTTTATTTATCTAGCTTTTATACTCATAATGCCCTTTGGAAGCAGCTGTATGCTCCAAAATTGGTTACTCATCGTACTGTATACGACTCGAAACTGTATAAAACATCATAAATCTTCTGGATGTCAGTGTCCCGGGCATGGACATTTAGTAATAATAGAATATTTTCCGTTTGCGTATCACTTTGCGAAGACCTCATTTGTAAATTTTATCGTGTTGTTTATTATAAGACGCACTTCAATCGATCTTTACCACGTCGCCTCGTGTATGTTGAACCAAGTACTCTCAAAACAATAGAAATTGAAAATATTATGTAATTTATAGGATACTGTATTTTTATACAGAAAGATACACCAAAAAACAAAGAAGTTCATTATTTCGATATTTATTCTATACGAAATTAAGCGTTCGATAAATTTGTCCCAAACTTAAGTTACACTCTATTCGAATATGTACTTTATATCATTCAACTTTCTCAACTGTAATGTCATTTTTTTACAATTGAAGGAAAAGAAAAATTGGTATAAAATGGCTTTCGAAACCCATCCATTTATAACTGGTGCTAGGGGAATTAAAAATGACGTTCTCGGAGGTCACGAAGAAATAATAATCGATATCAGAGGATGTAATAATGCCTATCACGTGTCTGATGGTGGTCATTCATCAGCGAATTCTGGAGACTTAGTACATAAGTTTTAGTGTTATTCCGGACAAACTTAGCCGTAACTAGCACTATAAGTGTTGAAATGAGAATGCAAGTAGGAATTAATTTGTTTCTTACTATTTACTGCCATGTATGAATTATAGAAATTGTCAGTAAAGGCCCTTGAGAGTCCAAAATGGCCAAATGAAACGTGATATGGTTGTAGCAAAAATTTCAAAACAATAAGGTACTTTCTATATACTTATTTAGTTATATAAATACTTATTTAGTTATATATAAATTACTTTATTGGTTGTACTTATTCAATATATACACTGCTGGCCATTAAAATTGCAGCACCATGAAGGAGGAATGATTGAAACTGGAAATTCGCAAGAAACGAAGAAATTGCCAGGACTTGCAAATAATTAGCATTTAAGCGCAATCGAACGACGCAGGAGGGAGAAACGGCATCTCGAACTCTGTATAAAATGAAAGTTACACAGTGGGTTTCTCATACAGAAATCGCATTTTAATGTTTGTTGTTTGTGAGAAGATCGTGTTATGCTTCATATAAGAAGGAGAAACGACTACCAGCATGTGACGGAATTCCATAGAGGCAGAATCATGGCCTATCAGAAGTGCGGTTGATCGTTCCGCGATATTGCTATTTGCAACGGTCGGAATCCAACGACTGTCATGCGAACATGGAATCGATGGGTTCAGGAGGGTCATCCTGAATGCCATGCATGATTTCAACGGCCACTCGCCACTAATGCCCGAGAGGGCAGACATGTTGTCAGGTCGGCCTTGAAGGATGGTACAGCCACATCAGGAACCTTGAGTCAGGAAATGGGATTGCTTCCACCACCGCTCTCCAGCCACTACCATTCATGAAGTTTGTCATATACTTGAAGCAGCATGGAATGACTTGCCCGTATCTATCATCCAAGCCCAGTTCTACTCGATGCCTAACCGGGATAAAGCCGTTTTAGCTACTACTTACGTCAGCGGTGTGTACTAATTTTGGGCCTTGTTTACCCCCAAATTGGCTGCAAATTTAATGATGTTTTCTTCCTACTATGCTGTATGCGTACAATAAGTAAAGCTTTGTTATTTGCTTTCCTTCTTGGTGTTGCAATTTTAATGGCGAGCAGTGTACTTATAATTCATAGGAAAGGGAAACAGATGAAGTATATTAAAATAAATAGTTCCAAGGAAAGCAGTAGACTGCAAAATTTTTTGCTGATATTAATATAGTTTAAATTAATTATTCTTCCTGATTGCATTTATAAAATTTGATGCATTTCACTGCATGGACAACTCAATTTATTAATGAAAAAGCCTAACTATTTTAATAAGATTGTCCCATATCTAAGCGAAAATATATTTCTTCACAATATAAATTATTATTAAAAAACTTATATTAAAATGCTTATATTAAAGGATCATTTTTACCATAGCTAATACTCCCCTTTTTTCCTGCTTCGTTTAACAAGGATAATTACAGATTGTAATGGGCATATTTATTCCCTGGCTTTGTCAAACAATTACAAATTACCGTAACATGTTTTCCTTCCCCTAAAAAGAATAGTATATTACAAGCAATAGATAATTTACAAACTAAGTTATCTTACTACAATAGCTGAATACAATAAAATTTTGTTCTAATAATTACATTGTTTTGGTAAGATTTTAGTATTTTATCATATTTACATAGGTATTTATAAATTGTATTTTGATGTATAAAATAGTTTGAATCCCTGTTATTTACTCATTTCTTCAAGTAAATACAACAGTTTGCTTCATTGTATAACTTTGTGGCTCATAGCATCATTAATACATGCTAGAGTTTATTTACAAATGCTAATAAATTCCTAAAACTATTTAATTCTTGTTATACAGCGATTTTAATGTTAAATGTTATTAATTAAATGCTATGCCATCTCTTATGCTAAAAGCTACTATTTAGACATTTAGGAATCTTTTGAAGATATATTTCTCAGGTAAATTAACTAAATAATTTAACTTTTAGGATAGGAAAAGTTATTGGGTAAATTAAAGCTATTCATTAAATATTTAATTGCACCCCATGAATTAATTCCATGGTAATAAATTCACCTTTATATTAATTAAATCTAAAGTAATTTATTTCCCGATTCCCGTAAATATTTTTTAACAGCATTGAGTTGAGTTAAGGCATTTAGATACCATGGAATGTATAAATTGTAAGACCTGGAAACTTATTTGTAATATCACATATCAAACCTGTATTATTAACTTCATTAAATTTCATCACTTGAAATATTTCACAGGTAGTGCAGTTTTTTATTAATTACTATTAATTTTCGATATGAGAGATACGTGTTTATATCAATTAAGGTATTTAATGACCATATGTTTATAGCTTAATACTTTTAAAACAATACTTTTGATATTTCCAATTTTTAGAGATTACTTTTCGTCTGTATGAATGATACTATTGCTAATAAATAATAGGTATATTAATTGGTAATATATAGGGATATTTCTTTCATCTTTTTAAAATGACGACGGGATAAATATTTATACGGGCATAATAATATATATTAATATATGGGCATAATAATAATACATGGTTGGGGTGAATTTTATAGAAACTGTCTACTCTCTACATACATCTATTTGCTTGTTAAAATGGCTAGATTATATTCTTTCAATGCAGAAATTTATGGCGATTCTATTCTTTCTGATATTCAAAAATTTTCATGATATATATATATATATATATATATATATATATATATATATATATATATATATATATATATATATATATATGGGTGGGGTGGGGGTGCGTGTGTGTGTGTGTGTCAATGTCATCAAATAGAATCAAGATGTTTCATCTATAGCATTTTTCTTCTTTTAGAGAAGAGTTAGAAAAGTAGGATATAATAAACACATGATTCTTTTCTAATGGAATTGTAACATCACCTTTAGTTCGAGTAAAGATATAAAATTCTGACAGATATCAGGCTCAGAATCCTGTATGAGTTTCTAACATTTTGCAGTTAACATGTTTTTTATGATGGCGTGAGATGAATACTATAAAACGAGTTGCAATATATTTGAAAGTCAAATAAATCTTAAAGAGAAAACAGATGCTATTCTAAAATCCCAATTCCGTATTTCCCTCCAACCAAAGAGAAAGAAACGTTGTAAAATATATTTCTGTAGTACAATTCTTTTATTTTTGGGGATGTCAGAGCTATAACGCCCACTAAAAATATAAATATAACGAAACTCAATATATGGATGACGTGCATTTGGCAACGATAATTTTTCCAAATTCATCTAGTCTCTCCAACAAGAATATTTTCTGCTGTTTACTTCAAAGTTTTCTCGGTCCAGTAAGAGACTGCATTTCTTGGTACTATCATATCTAGTCAAAATAAATATCGTCGCACAGTTAACGAGCGGTTCAGTTCTCTTCCTCTGCTATGAAATTTATACAACCAGTCTATTATTTTCTAAGTTATCATTTTCTTGTAAGAGCGGTTGACGTGTAATGTACTACCGAGAGATCCAGTGTTTTCCCTCAATTGTGATATTGAAATCGTATTTTTAACATGAGTGCATTAGAATCTTTGAAAGCTTTGGAGTTCGCTCCATTAGCTAAAAGGTTCTTGACGGAGCATAGAAGACGGCGACAATGATTAAAAGACTTGCCGAAGTTAATTGAGCTTGCGACCATGAAAATAAAACTTATGATTTATACGTAAAACCTTTAAACTTCTAAATTTGTGAGACGTAAATTGCTTGTTGCAATTCAAATATTGCTAGGTTCGAAGTTTTTCAAAAATAGTCCTTCAGACTAATTTCCGATACCGTAAAGAGTAGTAACGATGAGACGGTCGTCTTCTAAAATATACAAGTAAAAGTTATTACTCGGGAGAGATCGTTAATATATAAAAATCTGGTTAAACTTTTTGTCTCTCTTCTGTAGAGAGATTAATGTTTAAGGAACCCGAAAAAAATTGAAGACTCAAAAGGGATTTATTTGAAAGGCCTTTAAATTTAATTCTAAGTATACTTTGTCCAATTTCTCTCTAAAAGTTACCATGGTCATCTAACCCAATTAAATAGAAATCTTTAACATGTGAGTTAGAGCTGTTTTACCCGAATTAAAAAATAAATTAATTATCGTGAAAGAAATGTAGGCAACTGCCCTGAAGACCATATTTGCTAGTTCCCTAAGTACTCTTGGCAACATATACATAAAAATGGCTCCAGATTATCTTCTGATGAAAATGCTGGAGCTGGCCTGTTTTCCTATTTATAATCATTTTATTCTTCATGGGGTCTAAACGGCTCTCATCATGAAGGCGATCTTAAAGCAATAAGACTCCCTACGCAACAGCTTTTAGTTTGAATTAATCAGTTCGAAAACCTTGTCATTCTTTCTGATTCTCTCTTAGACGTTCAGACAATTCTGTCTATTAAAATGTAGAATCATACGTGATTCGGAGTTGTAGATTGAATCTTGAGGTTTTAACAATCAAAGATAAAATTAATATCCAGTTTATTGCAGGTTAATTGGTAACGAAGTGGATATGCAACATACACAAAAAAGTACAAGTATTTTGTAGACAAATCAGAAAAAATATCACTTTCGTATGAGTTAAACCAGCCATACGCAATATTTTTTCTCTTAGGCCACATGTATATGTTTGCTCCATTATGCGGGCCACAACACAGTACACTCTACATCATAATGTAATAATGTAAAAAAATAAAACTCAAAACCTAAATGTATTCAAGGGATTATTTAGAAATGGGTCAGATTTTTTATACTGAGACAAACTGTTGACTATTTTAGTCTAATCGGGTTTATACGTGCTACATGCTACTCTCAATACGTCATCAAGGTAAGAATCATTAACCCGATTTCTATATACGTTCTTTGCATATTTCATTTTCGAATTGGATCATTCACAAAGATACGTTTATGCGACAACAACCTGTTCACCTGGTGGCACATTTTTGTACAGTTTTCTAATTTTCAGCCACTCATCTCCTATTTTTGTTTTTACTAAAGCACATGCCTGATAATGAGTGTGAATCTTTCTTCCCACACATAAATGCATGGTCGGCAGTAGTTTTACTATCTCTGAGTTAAACGAATAATTAAAAATACCTCCAGAAGCAAGTATGGAGGGAAAAATACAAAAAAAAATTAAGAATAAAGGATAATAGAGCGTGATGAAATCCTGATCTATTCCTAACGAAACAAAATGTTTATAATATTTGACCTTTAAACGAGGAATGAAATTTAAAATCTCTCTGCCACATTGTAAGAGAGTATCACTTTGAATTATTCCTTTAATTTTCTCCCCTTGTTAAATGTAATTTGAAGATTAAACCTAGAATAATTATCAAAGTTAAAATGCCTGCAGCAGTTATGCGTGGTAAACAAACGATTTATCGATAATGTCAATAATGAAAGATGTGGGTTTCATAAAATAACTTTCTTGCCCTTATATACATGCATAGTAGTCTACTCCGTTTATAAATTACACAAGAACAGATTGATTTATTGAACTTGGCAATATATACATGGTCTTAAATTGAGACTTTAAATTGAACTTGTTCCATTATAGATTAAATGATGTTTTGACCGACATTTCAAAAGTCTAACAGTTTACTTAATGAAAAGTATTTAATGCCTTTAAAATAAAACATAATTTTCATGCTGTTGCTTTAGGCAAAAATATCGTTACTGTTAAAACATGAGTATTAAAGAGATATTTCATTTTAACGTAATTTATACAATTTTATATATTGACATTCTATACTGTTCAGAAATGTAACTTTTTATTAAATTGAATGCAGGTAACCGTGAAAATTAACAGAAAAATATAAAGGCAAAACAAAATAAAAAATTCTTTTGCGAATGCAGTATTATTACGTATTTCTTTCTCTTTTACTTCATTACAATATAATATCCAAATTTGGGGTACTTCACTTTTTAACTCTTTTTTATACAAAAACACATCTGATGTCTGCGGAATGACGTATTGGGACAAAAATCGCACATTGGGGTCAGTTACAACTACAAAACATTCACGTTCAGGAGAAGTAATCCAACAAATTTCATCAAATATCGACCCCAAATTTTTTTGCAAAAGCAGAAAAACTGAAACGACCTTAATTTTACAACATATGAGCCCGGACACGCATAGAAAAAGAAGTGCTATAACATTAAGTAACTAGAATGCCTGATATTACACTATCTGGCCAAAAGTATCCGGACATCCCTCAAAAGAAGTGGATCTGGCAGGTGAAGTAATTTGATGCGTAACTGAAAGCTATAAAAGTGCTGGTAGTGGCTTGTCAGGTCATATTTATGTGTTGAGACAATGTGTAAGACTAAGGAGCTTAGTGACTTTGATCGTGGCATTATAGTTGGATGCCACCTTTGGGGGAAATCAGTTCGTTAAATTTCGGACATTCTACATAAGACTAAATCCACTGTGAGTCATGCAATTGTGAAGTGGAAACGTCGAGGTAGTAAAACTGCAGAAATACTAAGTGGCAGGCCGAAAAAAAAAATAGCGAACGCAGCCGTAGAACTCTGAAAAGTATAACAAAATCGCATGTCCTCGATGATTGAAATCACTCACGTGTTCCAAAGTTCATCAGGCGTTAGTGCTAGCAGCGGGACTGTTCGTTGAGAGTTTAAAAACCTGGGATTCCATGGTCGTTCAGCCGCTCACAAGCCGAATATCACTCCCCAGAAAACGAAGAGTCGATTGCAATGCTGCAAAACTCACCGTCATTGGACTGTAGACACGTGTAAAAATGTTCTTTGGAGTGACAAATCTCGCTTTACAAACTGACAGTCCGATGGATGCGTCTGGGTTTGGCGGATGCCCGGCGAGCTCTTCTTACGTGACTGCACTCATGGTGTGGGGGTGTTTTTCATGGTTTTGCCTGGGTTCCTAAGTTCCTGTGGTTGAAAACATGAACTCTGAGATGAATATGGTCATTCTGGACAATGCTGCTCTCCCAACTCTATGGCAATATTTCTGGGAAGATTTCTCTTCCAGCAGGGTAGCTGCTCCATTCACACATCGAGACTTGCGCAGGCATGGTTTGACGAAATGGATGTTCAAAAACTGGACTGGCCTTCTCAGAGCCCCGATCAAAATCCCATTGAACACCTTTGGGACGAATTAGAACACAGATTACGTAGCCAGCCAAATCGACCCTCCTCACTGCCAACACTCACTTCAGTTGTGATGGACGCCTGGAAGTCAATTCCCATGGGCACCTATCAAAAACTGGTGGAAAGTCTCCCCAGACGAGTGCAGGCTGTCAACGATTCAAAAGGAGAAACAACATCATATTAATATTTTCCTCAGGACTCTCCTAGTCCGTACCACTGGGCGTCCGGATACTTTTGGCCATATAATGTATGACAATGATCAATGAAGTTTCAAGTAGCTCATGTCGTCTTACAGATAAATAAATAAATAAATAAATAAATAAATATATATATATATATATATATATATATATATATATATATATATACACACATATATATGTATGTATATTCTAAATCTTAATTGGAAAGCAAAGTACAATGATTAAACCCTTTGGGAAAAAAATGTGATATTTAGGTTTTCTATGGAAGGAGCTGATAAATGCAGCCGACTTTTCATTACGTGTTGTTTTCTTTCATTTCGGATGTTTTCAAGTGTTAATAGGAGAGAAAGAGATTTTTTCTTATATACTTGCGACTGTTGTTAGCAGCACTGTTTAAAGTCAGAATTAAATTAAGCAAATGCAATTAACAAAATTCAATTCATTTCCAAAAGTGCAGCAGAATTTAATAGGAGATAAATCGATATTTTTTTAAAGCCACCTTATTGGACCTTTAAATAGTGTCTGCGATTCACTGAAATAAGAAAAAAAATATTAATTAAACCTAAAAATCTAAGTTTTTGCTTTTAGTTAAACAATTGGAATTTTCTATAATTGAATTTTCTTTTCTTCGGCATATTAACATATTTATTAGGCATTAATCGAATTTTTTGTAGAATTATTTTTGTTATTGTATATGAAAGAAAAGCATATTTTATAATTAACTTATTAGTTATGTTAACAGCCATATATTGCTGGAGATTTAATTAGTAAAATATTTCAAAATCTTAAATTTTAAGATTTTTATGTTTATAGTGATTAATCTATTTTAATTGAATATTCATTTTAAATTTTACGTACGTACTTTTATTATATCTGAAAATTTCTAATTTCTGCGAATGTTATGTAAATATTAAAACAACTACCAAATAGCTGGCATTGAAAGATGTCATGTAGAAAGTTAATATATATTCAAGAAACAAAATTAAATGCTTTGGTGTTAAGTTTTTAGGTAAAAAAAAAGATATGTAAATAATTTTCATGATGCAAAAACTTCGGCGTGAGTTTTCTTTATATATTATTTTACATAAAAAATCTGTACCTTCTACTTACAAAGAGGAATTCAAATAAGTCATATAAGAATTAAATTTAAATAATTAAATATAGTTTCATTTCTTTTCCTCATATATCGAAAATTTTGTTTCAAATGACAAATGTAAGAACGAAATTCATTAATAGATAATCTTATTGGAATAAGTCTAACTAGTTTTTTGAAGAGCGCACTAGCAACAAATTAAAGTTTTAAAATACCATTTCTCTTCTCTTAGATCTACAGGATTATTTGCCAATATAGATTAGTATGATCTTTGGGCACTTTTTCAGTTTCTGTGAATGCAGTTTATGAAATTAGAATACTTTAATGCAAACATGATTCATTTCATTTCTTAAAACTCTAAGACAGTGGTTCTCAAACTAGACAGACATGAGTGATATTCACGGGTTCAGCTAATCAGCAAAAAATATGTGTAGAATTTATTTCACTAGCATCACTCACGTTTTTAATACCTCGGGAGGAGTGAAAAGGTATAAGGTCTTAAGATCATCCAAAGGGGGGGGAGGGGGTTATAATCATAATAAAAGGTTAAGAGTTACCTAGAATTTAACGTAGGATTACGTTCCTTCATAACAATCCTCCGGACAGCAAAATTTCAGACGTTAAAACCGTCCGTCGTCGCGAGTTATAATTTTGGCAGCGCGCCAAACCCAGTCTGTATCGCTTGGGCAAGAAGTAAACAGTTAAACAGAAAAGTACCAAAAATGCATCGAAATTTTGAAATACAGGCATACATACATACATACATATGTATATATATATATGTATATACACATAGAAAGATAGATACATTATAAAGAGAGCGAGAGATACATATATGCATAACATATACATACATATATACATACAAAAGATGTAAGCAACGATAAGTAATTCTAAGTTAATAACCCACGGTAGTTTTGTTAGAAGATACTACCTGAAATTTTTTTTCATAGTTTCCGTTGAAGGGTTGTTGCTTTTAGCTTCAAAAGCCCTTACAAGCTCTTTTCATTAATTTTTGGGATGTTTAAAAGCTTCTTTTGGACTAAACCGTTAAAGAGTCATTCAAAACTACTATATGTAGGTAACTGATATAGCCGTCTCAAACGCTAACTGAGTTTAATTTAGAATTTAGTTTATTTATGAAATATCATAATTTCTTAACAACAATTAACGATATGGCATCGCCTTGTAAAATTTCTCGTAATCAGACAAAGTTTCATTATTCATTTATCCTCACAAATGATCAGTAATATAGAGGAATGTGCATTTAATTTTTCAAAATATGATATCAAATAGAGCAAATAATTATACCTTCATATTTAAGTTACTGGGACATACATCACCATCACAAATTTATTGTGCTCTGGTATACGGATATTTCATTCATTCCTGAAACGAAACTTTATTCTGGAATTATTTTTGGAGTCCTTTCAAAAGTGTAGATAGGGAGAAATAGCGTCTTGTTTGTTTTACTTCGATCAAGTTAATTCATTGCTCTCACCGGGAAAAAAAAGGTTATTTTTGTTTTGTTATTTCTCTAAGGCAACATCAGAGGAAAGCGATCCAGAAAACTTTCAAAGGGATTAAAGGCGATGAGATATCTAAATAGATATTATATAGCATTAATTGAGAAAATAACGATTTGAAGTAAAATTAATGTAAATATGAGGAGGTATAACTAAGTTTAGTAAGTATAACTAAGTAACAATAAATTAAATTTTTATGAAAAAGTCAATGTGAAGCAGTACAACTTTGTTTTGCCCTTTAAATCTTTATCATTGTTAGTGACACTCAAAAGTGAGGAATTTAACTGATCGATTTCTGGAGAGAAAAAAATGCACTTTTTTAGTATTCTTTATTATCGTCAGAAACAGCTATATCGAGTGAGGGTAAACTGATGTATAAATTTTTATATCATTCATATACATGAATGGTTATCTGTATATGTACATGTACACTGGTGTAAAAAATTAAGAGAATTTGCAGACTTGGTCGATTATCTCTAGAACTACTGTACCGATTTTAATGCAATTTGATATGTACACACATTGATACAATACAAAACAAATAACCATTCAATAATTGCAATACACACGCATGATCGTGCGTAACACTCGTTGGAGTCGGAAGGTATGAAACAGCGGTTGCAGAATAAACAAAAAAATTGGTTAATAGATGGGTTAATAGGGGGTATGGTCCCCTCTTACAGATATACAGGTCTCGCAGCGTGATTTCATACTTGAAATAAGACAGTTTATCATTTCCTGTTGGAATTTGTCCCACTCGTGCCGCAACGCTGTTTTTATTCCCTGGATGGTTCTTGGAGGGGGGTTGCGAGTTGCAATTGCCCTCCCCAGAGCGTCCCAGACATGCTCTATAGGGTTATGGTCTGGAGATATGGCTGGCCAAACCATCCGGCGAATATCCCCACTCACAAGAAATTCGTTGACCAGAAAAGCTCTATGTGGCCTCGCGTTATCGTCCATTAAAATGAACTCAGGGCCCACTGCACCCCTGAAAAGGCAAACATAGGGCTCCAAGACCTCATCCCTATACCTCACTCCAGTCACAGTGCCTTTTTCAAAGACACGGAGAAGTGTGCGGCCATCCAACATGATGCCTGCCAACACCACTAACCTCCTCCGCCATAATGGGCGATTTCGCGGACATTGGAGGGTAGATAGCGGGTCCCTGGTTCTTTCCATATGAACGTACGGCGAGAATCGGTGTTTAGGCTGAACCGAGACTCATCAGTGAAGAGAACGGTCGCCCATTGATCCATACTCCAATCTCAATGCTCTCTGTACCCTGATAAACGGATTCTCCTGTTCGTAGAAGTGAGCGGGACGCAAACAGCAGGTCTTCTTGCAAACAACCCTCTCTCGTGAAGTCTTTTGGAAACAGTCACCCTTGATACACGGGTTCCTGTGGCTGCATACAAGTCACGAGAGAGCTGAGAAGCTGTAGCACTCCTGTTACGCCTCGCTATAATCGACAAATGACGATCTTCTATGGCCGTCGTTGCTCTTGTACGACCTTGCCCAAGCTTTCTCTCGATGGATCAGGTATCCTGGAACTTTTTCCATAAGTTACACACGACGCTGGGCGTTACATTGAACTCTCTACAAATTTGGGCTTGAGATCGGCCTGCTCGTAGCCTTCCCACAATTCGCCACCTCATTTCATCATCTAAACGTCGGTAGTTACTCATTTTTACTGTTACGATTTGAAAGTAACCGATTGCTGCAAAATAACACCAAGAAATTCGCCGAGGTGTGCTAGCGAAACAACCGCTGTTTTATACCTTCTGACTCCAACGAGTGTTACGCACGATCATGAGTATATATTACAATTATTTAATGGTTATTTGTTTTGTATTGTATGTATGTATGTACATATCAAATTTCCTTAAAATAGGTACAGTAGTTCTAGAGATAATCGACCAAGTCTGCAAATTTTCTTAATTTCTTACACCAGTTTATGTTACGGCAAAAGTCCAAAGTCTAGCCACTTCTAACTTTGACTACGCAAATTGGGAAAAGACTGAAATAATCGAGATTTTTCAACTACTTCGGGCTTTGGTCGGCCAATTCGCGATGCACCCAAAAATAAATGTCCCGTATGCGATTTCCCCTGAAAATATTATCCTTTTTTTCTTTCATCTTGACTAAACTGAGGGTCTTTCCACAGTGGTTATGATATGACTTAGAACTGGTATGATCTAGTACCGTTACTCTATGATCCAGATCTGCAAAACTCCTAGCTTTGACCACTTTTTCCTGAATATTCGCAAACTCGTCATTGATTCCCGGGCGCATCGCGAATTGCCCGACCAATGCCCGGAGTACTCGTAAATTGTAGATTATTTCGGGATTTGGCCAAGTGACTAGGCCAGTGCTAGAAGAAGCCAGCCATTTCACGAATTGGCCAGACTGGGTCTTTGGCCGTAACATATTGCATACATAAGATTAGCTCAAAATCTTAAAATTAATTAAAACATTAATCACTTATTGAAGACTGTAATTGTGTTTGTATGCCATTTAAACAAAAATATATAATATGTTGTCCATTTACTAGGTTACAAACTAAGTTTTTTGCTTAATTTCTTTTTTACAAATAGATTGTTTAAGAGGGAAAAAAACAAATTGCTTAATTTGAGCGATCTTCAAATACTTATTTTCCTTTTCTTGTTTTACACCTAGTATTATTTTTGTACTAGTGTATCCAATTAATAGTTCTGTTAAATAAAGGATTTATTCATGGCTTTCGCTGTATTTTCTCTTATAGTCGACAGAATGTTTGAGACACAGTTTTATATTAAATATTTAAAAAAATAAGGTATAATAATTTGTTCATCTGCATGTTTGTTGCATTTTAATGTATAAAAAATATATTACATAAATATATATATGTGACATTTCACCCCTGATTCCATAACACACACAGTAAGCAAGACGAGGCAGAGTTCTATAAAATTGCAGTTCTTTATTTCACAGTAGTTGGGAACGGATATCAGAGCGCCCTTCTAGCATGACGCTGAACATACAAGTGCTTACAAAGACAGACAATCGCAGACTGCCTGCTCTCTTAGTCAGGGGCTGTACCAAAGTCAGCGACTGTTTACATGAACACAGATGTTTTTCGTGGGTGGTATACTACTATAAGAGGCACATTGGGTGCGCTTTATCTTTATGATATTGTTTGACACTTTTGATCCTTTATCTCTGGCACCTGCAGCCATTATCTCTGAGATATTGTGAACTGCGGATTTTAGATGACTAGAGACGGGGTTTGGGTTACTCCTTCTGGGCGGCATGGCTAATAATCCTATCAACTGAAAATAATTTATTGTGTTATTTTCCCCACTGGAATTTGCAGATGTTCACTTGCTTTTGGGTGGGCTATTCCTGAGAGAAAGGGTCCTCTCTTAACAGATGTGGGACCCGAATTATAGAAATAGACGAGATTCAACTTATAATGTCAAGATTCTACTTATAATGTCACATATATATATATATATATATATATATATATTTATATATACACTCGTACAGTCAATAAATTCGGGGACTTTATTTACTACAACAACGAATACACTTACAAAGTCTTCTGAACACAATCACCTTCAAAATAATGTCCTTCCGCAACTATACACTTCTACCAGCGTTGATACAGCTTCTGGAAACAGTCCTGGAAACCGTTGCGTGAGAGATGTCGTAAAGCGGTTGTCGCTGTTGCCATCACTTCTTCGGCATTTGCAAACCGCTTGCCCTCGATGCGATCTTTCAGTTTCGAGACCAGGCAGAAATCGCAAGGACGCGAGGTCTGGGGAATACGGGGGATGTGGAAGAACTGTGGTGCCGTGTTTAGCAAGGGCTTGTTGCACCATCAACAAATTAATTCTAAAACTACAGCGATACACGTTTTATCTGTTGACAGTGAAAAATCTTTTCCGGTTACGAAATCGCCGCTAGAGGCACTGCTATTCAAAATGGCGCCATCTATGCAGGATAAAGCGTACTGTGTTTTGGAATACATCCAAAACACAGTTTTGGATGTATTCACAGTTGTTCCAAAACACAGTGGTCTGTCAAAACATCGTCGTTCATCATCGTTCAAAGATATTTTTGCACGAAATTTGGTAAAAGAACCACTCAATCATCACAACATAGAACAGTGGGTGAAGCAGTTTCAGGACACGGGCTGCTTGTGTAAGAAAACCAACCCAGGACGACCAGCAGCCAAAACCGAAGTGGTTGAAAAAATTCGTAAACCGTTTTTACGAAGTCCCACGAAATCAACGCGTCGTTCAAGTTCTGAACTCAACTTGCCTCATAAAACGGTGGGGCATATGTTACGGTCTAAAATTCCTGCCATACACATTTCAGATGGGGCAGGATTAAAACCTTCCGACACACCATTGGGTAATGCTCTCTGTGAGAATTTGCGAGATAAGCTAGAGATAGATGGTTTCGCGAACAGACTTGTGTTTACGGATGAAGCCACGTTTCACGTTTCTGGCAAAGTTAACCGCTATAATTTACGATTTAGGGGCACTGAAAATCCAGATGTTGTAATGGAACATGATCGTGATTCTCCAAAGATGAACGTTTTCTGTGTCAGCGGATAACTGAAGTGCTCGAATTATTAACAAAGGGTATTCTATAACGAGTGTGGCAGGAACTGGAATACCACATAGATATTTGCCGTGTCACTAAAGGGGCACACATAAAACATCTACAGCTCATATTCAAAATATTAGAATAATTACATTTTTTTACAAATTGAAAATATCATTTGGTAATTTAATGTCTTTTAATGCAAATATGCAAACGATATTTTTGTTAAGAACTTATTGTTGATTAAACTTATTTATTATCTTAAAATTAATATCATTTTTGAAAAGATTAATTGAAAAAAAAATTATTTTGAAAAGTCAAAATATTAGAATATTTATTCAAGTGGTTCAAAATATTAGAATATTTCACATTAATTTTCCCTTTAATTATCACAAATTTATAACTGGTGGCATCATTGATTAAATTCAGACGATTTTATTTAAAATCAGTATTCTTTTTGCAGTTTGTTTGCTTTTTCGTCTTAAAATGGGTCGTGTGAGTGATATTCCTGAATCTATTAAACTTCGTATGGTTGATTTGTATCGGCACGGTAAAAATCAATGTTATATAGCGAATTATTTATATTGTTCGCAATCAAGCTTTAGTAAAATACTAACACAATATTCAAAAAATGGAAAATTACAAAATAATCGCCGCAATGGCGGCCGAAAACCAAAAACATCTGCTAGAGATGACAGGAAACTGAAGCGTATAGTTAAGAAAAACCGTTTTCTTAACTATACGCTTGTGCTAAGTGTGCGATTCTTGCACCGAAAATGGAAAGAAGAAGGAGTTGAAGTTTCTAAATCGACAACATTAAGACGTCTCCATAAATTTAAGTTTGAATCTCGTGTACCGAAAACAAAACCTCTCATGACTGCAAAACAAAAGCGTATAAGATTGAATTGGTGTAAATCAAGACGTTTATGGAGAGAAGAAGATTGGAAATAAATATTATTTAGTGATGAAAGTATGTTTTGTGTTTCATATGGTAATCTAGGTATTCAAGTTTGTAGAATGAAGCAAGAAGCATTTGATAAAGAATGCCTTAAACGTTCGGTAATATTTGCTGCTAGTGTCATGGTTTGGGGTTGCATGAGAGCAGAAGGACCTGGAAAGTTATGCATAGTCTACGAAAAGGTTAACTCTCAGATATATCAAGAAATTTTGGAATATTACATGATTCCATCATCAGAAGATTTATTTGAAGATGATTTCATCTTTCAACAAGATTTAGCGTCACCACATACCTCGGTGTCATTAGAATTGGTTTCATCAACGTAAAATTAAGGTACTTCCTTGGCCACCAAACTCACCAGACATTAATCCCATCGAAAACTTATGGGGTATAATGAAGAAAAACTCCAAGAAAATTCTCCTTAATGCAAAACTGAGTTAGTGGCACATATAAAGTCTATTTGGGCTAATATTGATAGAAATGTTTGTAAACACCTTGTATATAGTATGTAAGATCGATTGTACGCTGTTATTAAAGCTAAAGGAGATGCTACAAAATATTGATTACCATTTACTTCATATTCATAAGGTAATATTTTTGAGTAAAATAAAATATTCTAATATTTTGAACCAATCTAAATTTTATTCTAATATTTTGATGTGTTTCAGAAAGCTGTTGTATACCTAATTTATTGTATTTTATATTTTGTAAATGTTAAAATCTTATCTAAACATTCCAGATTTAATTTATAAGAAACTTAATTGCATTTACTTAGTATCAAAAATAAATAAATGGAAAATAATTTCTTTCTTATTACTTTTTCTCAATTATTCTAATATTTTGAATCTGAGCTGTATATAAACGTGGATAACTGTAGTTTCACTATAAATTTGATATATATCAAAATAAAGTAATTACAGCGTTCACATGTATATATATATATATATATATATATATATATATATATATATATATATATATATATTGTAGAAAGTTTAACCACTGTCCTAATACTTTAAATTCATTTATTGCGCTAGAAATCGTCATCTCCTA
Organism: Dolomedes plantarius; assembly: GCA_907164885.2. Taxonomy (NCBI): domain Eukaryota; kingdom Metazoa; phylum Arthropoda; class Arachnida; order Araneae; family Dolomedidae; genus Dolomedes; species Dolomedes plantarius. The sequence goes on along the minus strand of OU015498.1, from coordinate 118,266,004 downwards.
TTTTTCAGCAACTAAATGGCACGCGATCAAAATAATTCACTGGAGAAAGTTACTCTATTTATTTAACAACCTTCAAACAAAGCCAGAAATATATCACCTTATCGCCGCTATTTCCCAAAAGCAAAGTAATTCATCATGCATGAAATTTCATTTAACTCCCCACCGCCTGCACCTTGCCTCGCATTTATTCACATCCTTTCCCTTATCAATAGAAAATTTCAGGAACTTGTTCATTAATATCTTTCATAGTCTAACGGCATCCCTTATGGCACCATATACAAATTTAATATCGATCCCCCTTTTGCTTACATATTGTTATGGAATAAATATGTGGGTTTTTGTACAACGGAAATTAATTAAGTTGTTTCGTAAGTCTTTTTAAACCTCCTGCTAAGTCCCGAGGTGTTCTGTAATCTTATATTCTCACTGAAAGTGTTATTGGAATTTCTGCTTCGATGTTTTTATATCGATTATCCATCGATCGCATTTTTAGGTACTTTCTCCAATAAATAGTTCTGTTAAATAAAGGATTTATTCATGGATTTCGTTGTATTTTCTCTTAAAGTCTATTGAACGTTTTAGACAGAGTTTGATATTAAATATTTAAAAAAAATTGAGATATAATAACTTTTTTTTTAGATTTTTATTGATAAAAATATATTTTATATATATATATATATATATATATATATATATATATGTGTGTGTATGTGTGTGTGTATGCATATTTAAAACTGGAATAATTCATTTTCTTTTTACATTAAATCATTAAAAGATGAAAAGACCTTGCGGGAAAAAGTGTTATAGTTTAAAATTTTCACATGTTCGAGAAGTAGATTAGTTTATTTTTTGCAAATAAGTGAAAATAAAACTTGATTCCATTTCTATATTAAATAGAAAATTTTCTACATACAGGGACAGAGGTAGCGTAGTGATAGCGCGTTGGACCTCGGACGGAGAATGATCAGTTCGAATCCAACTAATGGCATTAAATACCTTCGTGTCTATGGCCGATATGAGCACGTTAAATCCCCGGAAAGTCCCTCTATTAGGTTATTGAGTGGGTCAATATACAAATTCTCCAGTTACCGTGGGGGTGCTTGGTCGAAACTGAGTTGGCGCCAGGCGGTAGTCTTGATTCACATATTCATTTTCTCCATTGAAAGCAACCAACATTTTTCACAACCACAGTGCCCCGCATTGTCAAACAAACAACATTTTTTTAAATAAACTTCCAAAAAATTTATTATTTAGTTTTGATGCGTTTTTTTCTTTTATAAAATGTAGACTCATACATTAGAGCATCTCTATAAAAATTTGCACTCAGTATCCTTGTTGAAGTTAATCAGACAGTTTTTCTTTCCCTTTTTAAAAGCCGGGCATGCACTTTTAGCCTGTAGATGTATGAAATACAAATTAACCAACTAATCTAACACGTTCCTTTTTAGCAGTTTTCGACAACTTGGTAAAAGTATATTTACTCTGTTTTCGGAAAGATTTTTTTCTTTTAAACTTTGATTTTTCGAAAGCCGTTTATTTACATAAGTACCCCTTTATAAAATGTTCGTTGAGAGGAATCTTCTTATTTTTAACAGCCATCAGAATTTTTAAATTCTTTTTCTTGTCTTTTCATACGGAATTTTAATATACATCATTTTATACCGCTTTCGATGATACTCAGTGCCGGTCTTCACGTATTTCAATGGCTGATACGCGAAAGAGGAGGGGGGACGAGGTGTTCAGGCGAATTAAACCGCTTTCGATTCAAGGAGCTAAATATTTTGTTAATGCTGTAAATATAGATGTAAATTTATGGACACTATGAGGAGATGAAAGAAATGGAAAGAGTCGATCGGTTCAGCTCTATCTTTGCAGACCTTGCAATATGTAGTTAATTATGGAAGTTATAAGCAAGTTTCATGGCTTAAAGTAGTCATTAAACGAAAAGATATTTAGCTTTATTGTTGTTGTATGATGTCGTAAATCTAAATTAAATGAATTTTGTAATTGAGACATTTCGTTTTCGAGTACCGAGGTAAGCTTTACACTAAATCATATGCTACCATATAAACTGCTGATATTTCTTGAACTGAATTAAACTCTTCACACACAAAAAAAGATTCTTTAAATGAAATTTTATTCATAAGTTTAAAATGAATGGTAGTGACTTAAATCCATACAGGTAAAAAATGCTATGAAACAGAATTTTTTTAGACATAAAAATTTTTTAATTTTTACAACCATTTCTGCGTTTTAAAACTTTTCTTCGTACTCTCTTTTAACGGTGGCAGATACTATGTATGGAGTGTGACTCAGCATTTTGCAGGCTAAATAAGAGTAGTACAAAATTTTTGTAGAGAAAGCATGATATATATATGTATATTTATATATATATATATATATATATATATATATATATATATATATATATATATATATATATATATATATATATATATATATATATATATATACACATACATATACAGCATGATATATATATATATATATATATATATATATACATATTTATATATATATACATGCATACATACAGATTCAGACAGATCTATGCTTGGACTAATTATACAGGTAGGTGTAAATGCGTGTTTACATGATGGTGCGTGTCTAAAATTTTCTAGCGTTATTTCTAAAATTTCAATATTAACAATTTTTTCCTTTAACTTCTGAAAAGTTAATCATCTTTTTCAAATCACGGAGGCGTTTGACTATCGGTCTGTAATTGGTCGTGCCATCTGTCGGGGTCAAATACCTCTAAACCTCTAGTCTGATATTCTACGGAAACTAGCTAAGAACTACCCCAGAGATCAGGGAAAGTGTTACTTGAAATAGATTCCCACGAAAATACCTGCCATGTAGATCACCATCCACTTCTAGCATAGTGTTTAAAGTTATATTATAATTAACGCATTAACTTATTCATGCAAGAAATGAACGAAAACCTCATTTATATAGTACCTGTATTCTCAGAAACTCTATGCGTTTTATGAACATCAAATACGTAATTAATACAGACCAGATGAGTAAAGGAGATTAAAATTCCACTGTGGCAAATTATGTAGTAATATATTCGACCTCGTAGTTGTCTGTTGATGTATATTAAATTAATTAGTGGCCCTGTGGGAACGTGTAAACAAACTCTTCCCCTCTTCGAATATGACATTTACACAGATACAGTTTTAGATATTTCGTTGATCTTGCCAAGACGTATTCCAGAAATATTCTAATATGTCCTGGAGAACCATAATTTGCATTTAATAAAGCTCTCTCTATGCTAAAGAGCGTATTGCATTTGCTCTAGATTTGTGTACCGTAGTGAAGGAATTTCGATGTCTCAATCTTTGCATGAAATACGTATTTTATGAGGATGTATTTGCATTAACCAAACTATAACCAAATTATACTATGTATTTAACCAAATTATAATATGTACTTATTTCAAGACCAATACAACATAATGAAAGATTATGATACGTTAATATTTTTTTAAAAAATAATACTAATTTTTTTATATGTCATTGTAATAGGACAATTTGAACGAGATTTTTAAACTTGTACAAAAACGGAATATTATTTCGCGTTAAAGTCAATAAGTTTATATTTCCTCTACTTTGTAGAAAATAAGATCGTTGAAGTGCTTTGAAAAACCCTGAATGGATTTTTAATACATTGTATGGTTTCTTCTTTCTTAAAAAGAAGGTTTAGCCAGTTCAATTAAAAGTAAAAAATAACTACATCATTCCTTTCATATAACTTCTTTGATATAATAAATTGAAAAATACACACAAAAATTTCACGAAAAAAAACAATAGATTTACCCATCTGTAGGAATAATCATAGGCATAATTCGAATTTAATGCCAGTGATTTCGATAATAATAATTTACTGGTAATAAAATATAAATAAAACTGATCACCGTGTGATCTCTTAATGACTGAATTCAGTAAAATACCATAATATGATAAACTGCTATACATACTTACAAATATAGGCTAATTAATTGAAGTATTAAGGGCTTGTGGCGGCCCAATGGTACAGCTTGCTGGTTTTCGGTGCTGAGGGTGCTCGGATCGAATCCTGGCGTCGCGCCACGAAAAATGCCTCCGTTCGTGTCGTCCCTTCATGGGGGTAATGCTGTCCGCCTATATGGTGTCCCCACAATAAAATGGACAGTAAAATTGCGGCGTAGTGTAGGCGAATTGGACATTACCCAACAAAATATTAAAATACAGTAAATGATATGTTCCTCAAACTGTACTATATTAACTGTACTATATTCTTTAGTAGGTTTTGTTAGATTTAATTTGAATATTTTCTTCTACATTATTTTGTGTATAAAAATATCCTTTACGATTTTTTTATAAATATATTTTTTCGTTACATCAATTGCATATATTGATCTTTGTATTGATTATAAATATATTTATACATATTTTTGGCATCAATTGCATAAATTGACCGTTGTATTTAATTTGAATGTACTCCAGCGAAGTGCCGGTTTCAGCTAGTAGTCAATAAACGCCCGAGTAAGCTTATCACTAGCATGTCGGCTTTTGCTACTGAGGGTGCTAGCATCGGAACCCGACAAGCGCCGTGAAATACCTATGTGTATAATCCGTAGACCGGAAAGTCCTTTTATTAGGTCAGTATGTGGGGATTGTAAGATTCTATCCAGATGTTTCCCTTGGGGGTGCTCGGTCGAAATTGGGGTTGCACTTAGCCAAGTTGAACACGACCCTTTTGGGGCTATTTATGAACCGGACCAGCACTATGCAGTCCAAATCCTATATGGATTTAGTCTAATTTTTTTTTTCGTTTGGAGCGCTACGGTCAACTTTTTGCCACACAAGGGCTAATTAAACCGGGACCTACAGTTTAAAGCCGATTCCGAACGGCTACAAACATCCATGCCAACAGTGGGACTCGAACCCACAGGATCTGAACCGAATGCTAGCGCCCTAGCCATTCGGCCATCCCTGGCGGAAACTTGTTTGGAACTTCCGGCCTGGAGGCATTAGGAAAAACAACGACAACATGGTTAATAAACTGTTGAGCATTTTAAAGACATTAATAAATAGCAGAAGTTATTACAAGATAAATTCGAATCTCATCAGTAGTAAAGGAAATTTGTTTGAACTCAAACTTTAAAAAAAAAATGACCACTGTGTTTACAAAATGAACTGTTAATATTTTAAAACGTATTTGGAATGGTATCAAGAATGAGTCGATTAAACAAAATGATATACATACGAATTGTTCTTAGACATTTGTATCTTTTCTTTGGAAATAAAATTCTGTACCTAGATAACGTAGACCGGAACATAAGAAAAACCCACATTAAATTCACACAACATGTGAACTGAATTTAAATTCCTCTGAAGTGTAGTTTTAATTTTGCTTGATTTCCTTTTATAACTTTAATAAATTTAATTAATAACTACCTTAATTTAATTCATTTGCACCCCCAATAATTCGAAGTACCATATACACCTCTTATTACGAAATGTATGAATGCTGAAATAAGTAATAATTTTAATCCCCTCTTAAGCACTCAAAACTATATTCGAGTCCTGTATAAGCACTGTACTGAAGCGAGAGAAATGCAACTAAGTGGGCCGCAGATCGTCTTAAAGCTGGAACTCTCTGAAGGCGAGATAAGTAATTAAAACAAACCAGCTGGGAAGAGCAAATTAAAATTATAGCAGAGGAACTTATGAAATAATAAATTCAACCAGAATGCATGCCGTAAATATTCATTAAATTAATAAGGCGCTTCTCCGAAACTGGAAATTTCAGTTGTTCTGAATTCTCAGTGGGTTTTCATGGTTACTCACGAATTTCCCGTAATGCAATTGTTGATACGACTATTCAGTGCTGTCAGATAGGTATGAAATTAAATGTTAATAAAACTTATCATTTTATATTAAAATGATTTTATAGCATCATAGATGTAATATTATTTGTTTTTCCTACGCGATAAGAACTTATCTTTACGACATTTAAAGCCTGTTCACATAGCAGTCCGTTAGCGTAAGCGTAAAAGGTCAACGGTATGTTCACGGATGATGATACGTGAGTCAACGGATGATGTCATAGCGCTCAGCTATATGATTGGTTAAAATTTATCGCTTCCGCTAACGGATTGTTATGTGAACAAGCTCTTACTCATCAACACTGCGAAATCTTGCTGGATACTTTATTTTGGGAGCACCATTTAGGTGAGCCAATATTGCTTCTTATGGGGGAACAACACAGGATCGTCCAAGCCTTACGATCTATTCACACTGAATCCGGAGTGTTACGTAGCTTCAGTGTTAAAAATTTTAACCAATCATAGAGCACAATTCACGAACCCCGTGATATGAGATACCAATCACAGGCCATGTCAACGATCTCGTAGCCGAGGTAGTAAGATTACGCAACGTTTTGAATGCAATGGGAACTGGCCTTTAGTTTTAACCGAAGCCTACTGCATGAAAGATGAATTCCTGAATGATATTATCAGAATTGATGAATACTATTCTAGAATCCATCTTCCACCATTTGGAGTTTACAACTTTTATTTTTTTTTAATAGAAGTTTTATCTTTATTCAATCATTGCTCTTTAGTCTTAACTTAACGCTAACAAAATTAAAGGAAAAACTTCATTTAATCGATATTTTAAGACAATTATCATGTTTGTAATGTTGTCTTAGAACTAGAAATATTAAATTCCTTTGACATGTCTTTTTTTATAAGATATCAGTTCCTTGCCTGAAAGTCTGAAATAGGTATAAATTCTATTAATACTACTTGGAAATATATGCAAACCCACGGGTATCTAACATATTTCAATAATAAATTTGTTAGTCTGCATAAATTTTGAAAGATAACTTATACTTGTTGGGTTCATTTTCTTATTATGCACGTAGAAATAGAAATTTTAATTTTAAATTTATTCAACTTCAAACTTCTTCAGACAGTAAAGAAACAAAAGGAAATTAATCAACGTTTTGTAACAATTGTTTTGAAACTAACATGTTAGCAGAGTTTTGTTTTAGGAATTCTATACGCATTCTTTAACATAGAGTATGTTCTGGTAATCAACTATTATTTCTGCAAAAATTCTCGTTACTTCCTTGTATGAAATCGATATTATTATTTATAGTTTGAAAGAACCCAATGTTTTGATGATTTTCTGTAATCTTACCAATTTTAAATAGTAGTAAAATATGCGAATATTTTTATTTTATATAACTTAAAGATTCATGGTGCCTAATTTTTTTAAGTTTAGTGGAGTTTAACACAAGTTCAATGCGTAAAACAGAGTTAAATTTAACGAACTAATTAGATTAATTAGTAATTTAATGTGGTTGAATAACGCATTACAAAACACTTACTAAAATACAGAGAATAACGTATTAAATACCTTATTAAAAATGTATAATTTGTAATTTCATTTGCTCATCCCCTCCCCTTTATACATATACAAATCATTCATATATCAACATCTTTAAATACAGATTATTTAAACTAATAGCTTTTTATGTTCACAAAAATATCACGGTTTCTATCTGTCTGTTTAAAGTCTGTACGTTGAATGACTTCAAATTTCAGTTAATGCATTTTCTTAAACAATAAGTTCCGTAAACTCTTGAATATACCGGGTGTTTCAAAAAGTCTCGCACATCAACCTTTGTGGTTGAGTTTTAAAGACAGATGAATTATGTTAACAAACATAATAAAGGACAAACAAAGGTTGAACGATTATCTTTATTGTTAGGTGTCAGACATGGTCAAATCACGGTAAATGTTCAAAAGTATGTCCGTTTTCCTGGACACACAATCGAACTCTTTTTACCAGATTAGTCGACACTTTACGAAGTGTGTGAGAAGTAATGTCCGATATTGCATGAAGGGTGTTACTACAGCAATAATCTCCATACGCTTGATGAACTTAAGAGTAACATCCTCCATGCAATATCGGACATTACTTCTCACACACTTCGTAAAGTGTCGACTAATCTGGTAAAAAGAGTTCGATTGTGTGTCCAAGAAAACGGACATAATTTTGAACATTTACTGTGATTTGACCATGTCTGACACCTGACAATAAAGATAATTGTTCAACCTTTGTTTGTCCTTTATTATGTTTGTTAACATAATTCATCTGTCTTTAAAACTCAACCACAAAGGTTGATGGGCGCGACTTTTGAAACACCCGGTAATACGCACTGTTTTTTCACATTTTAGTCCGCAAAAATTAGGGTGCGTATTAAACTCGTGTACAAAAAAACGCAGTTTTAAACATTGAATAAACGACAAACTGTAAATGAGCTATATTCTAGTGAAAATGATTAAGACTGATAATGTCACTGTATTGTTTGTTTTAAGTTAAAAATTTAAGTTTTTTTTCTACCGAATTGGACGTTTTTATTTATTTTTATTATAAAATTTATTTAGGTTAATAAGCATTTGTTCAATTTTTAAATGAAATATTGAAAAGTTATGGGTGCATATTACAGTCGAATTTAAATTTTCTTTCGAAAATTTCACGAAAAATCAAGCATGTGTATTATACATTGGTGCGTATTATAATCAAGATTTTACGGTATTTAGGAATGTTACTGTGACATAATAATTTGAAAAGGGCACACAAGACTATCTTTTGTACACATCATTCTTATAGGACAACTAAATGTGTCTGAAAAATTGGGGAAGAGTTGGAGAGAAATATGAAACAATGGACTCGTATAATCCATTCAATGATGGCCATCAAACATTTCCTCAATGAGAAATGAATTTCTGAAGTTTTACCATTACTCCAGGTGCAATGACCATTACAAATTCAGAAGAATGCACATATCGTTAACCTCCCACTCATGTGTTGTTCAGTCTTGAAAGGTTGTTGTTATGGCAAAATTTGGTATATTTAAAAGATGTAAAATTTTGATAAGTTGCATTGTCGTCAAGCGTTTTGAATATAATAAGAAGTGCGCTCACATTTATTACAATTCTAGCCATAAAATTCCGTATATGGATGCGCCAAATAAAATGGAAAGAAAGTATAAATAATTACTTTTGAGAATATTGGACTTTGTTGTAATGTTTAATTGGGGATTATGCATGGATCTCGAAACTTTCCTCTTGATATATTAGAGAAAACTGTACTTTGATTTTTTGACGATGTTTTAGGGAGTTAAACTAAAAACATAAGAAGAAGAAAAGAACAAATTTTTTAAAAATAGATATTATTAACATTTGAAGTATACAAATTTTAAACAATCATATTATACTGGGTGAAGGGGGTAAATGTATCCAAAAGTCATAACTTATTTTTAAGGAACTACCCATTAGAATTGAAAAAAACATATTTAAATAGAAACAACATTTCACCAAGTTTTAATATCGATCATAGATTTCGATCATACTATCATAGATTTCGATGTGTGCACCTTTTGTAGCCCTACAAACGTCTAGATGGTAATCCAGTTATCTCCAAGTGTTTCGTAGCATATCAGGAGTTATTACACGAAGTGCTTGAATGATACGCTTCTTCAACTCATCCACCGTTTAAATTTTTTGTTTATACACAACGGATTTAATGAATCCCCAAGCAAAAAAGTCTAATAATGCCTGATATGCTACGAAACACTTGGAGAGAACTGGATTAAAATTTAGACGTTAGTCGTGCTGCAAAATGTGCACACACCGAAATCTATGATACTATGATAGAAATCTATGATTGATATTAAAACTTCTTGAGATGTGCTTTCTATTAAAATATTTTTTTAAATTCTAATGGGTAGTTCCGTAAAAATAAGTCCTGACTTTTAGCTACCTTCAGCCCGGGCACCCTCTATTATAATTGCTACCTCCTACCGGCAACCACTCATGAACTGAGACTTTAGCTTCTCTTTGGCATAATGTGAAGATTACATTTGAGATTACAATACACGACTTAGCCTCCTTTTGTGAAAATTTGATTTTAACTTACTTTGCCTTTGGCCCAGACACATGCGGAAGAAACAATTAACTTTCAAAACATTCATAATTTTAAGTCAAATAGAATTTCTGCTCAAATATCGCGTTGGCTATTGAATGGAATGTTATACTTAATTTTTGACAAAGCATAGTGATTGGTCTGTGTCCGATTACAGGAAGATATAGTTGGCCACACCTTCAGGAATCAAATCCTTCCTTCGCAGTTATCATTTATAAATTACTCGTAAATTTTAATTAGGAAAATCATACCCGTTTGCCGACCACTTATGGCTGATAGAGCTTTGCGTACGTCCTTCAATCAAAACTTTTTATTTCCATCTCAAAATTACGTTCCAACACTGTCATTTTCAAGAAAAGCGTTTTTTTGTGGGGGGGGGGAGGAGATTATAAAAAATCGTGGTGTCTGTGATAATTAAACCAATAAATCAAAAACACCCCTCAACAAAGGGACGTTCTAAAACGCACAGCATATGCGCATGAATATACGACATAGCCCCGCACAGTTTTAATATGTTTTTAATAGATTAATCAATTTATTTTATTTATAACACCTCGAACACTCATTGAAAAATTCATTATTACTGGGATACCGGCTTACATATCATAATAAAGAACGCTTTAACTTCCTTTCGTTGGCAAGATATTTTGACCGGCAAGTTTTTGTATTCGTTATCCAACAATCACACTCAGAGACCTATTGAAGTATGTATTAAAAGTTATATTCATTTATTTAACGCCTTAGAAAAAGTTCGTTTTCGAACTTCTAATATTATTTCTTGATTTATGCTCTTTGCTTACTTGTATGAAATCGCTATTATTCTCTACAGATTAAAAGAGCACAGTATAGACTCAGATGTTACTGTAATCTTACAAATTTTAAATACTAAAATATACGTGCATTTTTATTTTATGTAAATTAAAGATTCATAATGCCTAATCTTTTGCAGCTTACTGGAGTTTAACTCAACTTAACTTCAATGCGTACAACACACATAAAGTTAGCGAATAGAGTAGGTTAATTAGTAATTTCAGTGTGGTTTAATAACTTATTATAATATGCTTATTACAATATAGAGAATTATTTATCATATAACTTATTACTAGCATATTGTTACGAATTACTAGTTTGGGTTCGGCAATTGAATGGACTTTGAATAAGACAGAATAAAAACAGAGATTTATTTACATGAAGTCGGAATACTACAGCTTATAGATTGTCAGAAACTGACTGCAGTGCTTCTAACACAATCTCTAGATCACAGAAGTACGAAAAAACTCAACACAAAAGACGCGTCACACAGTCTTACTTATCACGGAATAAATCTCAGCAGTTCTCCGAAGAAAATCTCATAGCTAACAGCGGCGCTTTTGACGAGCTCGTATCACACCCAAAACTGAAAACTGAACTCTGAAACTGAGCAGAATTGGATATGATGACCGGAGTGCCTTGACCAGCTGGTTTTAACTTCTGTATTCAAGATGTTATGTAATCAAAGATATTGTGCTCAGTAGTTAAAATTTTAAGGCTAGGTTAAGGTTAAAAGTTACTATTACAATCATTGTACAAAAATTTTAAGTTTCACATCTTCAATAGTTGAAGGGGAAGAGAAAATTTAAGATAAAAAATTAAGCAATTATTAAGAATAAGAATTTGAGTTTTAAAAGTTAAATTAAAAATTTAGAGAAGGTAAGATGAAAAAATAAACAAGTTTAAGATAAGGTGGCCCTCAGCAAAAGAAAAAAAAGGCCCTCTTCATGGTCATACAATTCGTAATGAGATCATTGCAGATTTCCGCGGGGGAAAAATGAATATATCAAGGTAGGGAAATTTGGAATAGGCGATACCACCTAGGACCGAACCCACAAACTTAGGGTTTCGCAGGTCAGCTCAATGCCACTGCGCTACGGCAGGGTGAACTCTGACCCTTGAATCGAGTCTGTATTTATAGCTTCTCGAGAGTCTGGGGATTTCTACAATGTTCCAGGTTATACCAGGCTTGGAAAAATCGCCAAGTTTGACACCACGTCGGCAAATTTGGTGATATCTAGCCAAACTTGGCGCCCCAAAAAATTAGTCACCAAAAACGTCGCCAACAAACAATATCTCGCCAATTTGGCGAAATACCATAGAAACCTTATGTAAAATGCATGATACAGCAGAAATTTAGCTAATATGACTATTTACATGGAACAAACGATAATAAGGCACTATTTTACAAGCAGAATAACAATTTTAACGGTATTTCAAGCTAAAGACATACATTAAATTGCAAAATTCGTAAGAATATAATATTTTATTTTATTTGCCCATTTCCCTTTATACCACATCAATTACCTCACAAAACCAGGATGATGTAACTTAAGCTAAGGTAAGTATATATTTTTATTTTGAATTTATGACAATGTATCAACCTTTTATCAAACGTCCATGCACTCAAATTATCGAAACACATGCATAAAGCAATATCCCCCCTTTGAATCTCACCGAAACAAACAATCTAAAATTGGCATTTTAGTGCTCTTTTTATCTTGATTCTTAAAACATAATACCATTTCAAATTTTTAATATGTTAGATGCGTTTTAGGTGTGAATAGTCTGATCCAGCAATTCCAAATTAAAAATTCGAACCAAACTTTCAAGAGCTTATTAAATAGTATTATCTCGCATATAAATATCTTATAAAGATTAAAAAAATGATAATAATGACATTTTTAAAATTTCAATAAAGCTAATAATTCAGAAGGCAATCATTCGCAAAGTATTTTGAAAGTAATTACATTCTTAATTCCCAATGCAATGTGAGCATTTTAATGATTTTACTCTGGACAACAATTCAACTCTAAAGTCATTTATGTTGATGTCAGGACATTTTAATTAATTTTCATCAATTCTAAAATTAATATGCCACACCATCTTAATTTTGTCACTCGGTATATGATTTAAGCGTCAGATATCTGCGTTATCATCCTTTTATAGGCATCATATCGATGGCTTAGAGTAAGTGGAGCACAGCTGTAATCCCCAAAAGATGTATATTTTCTAATTAAACTTTCATGATTAAAATTGTCAAGTACATTAAATGCATTTAAAATGCTCTGGAGAACAATTATTATCCCATATCAGAGATCTTCATACGTTGATGTAAGCTTGTTGTAAGATTTGCAATTTTCGAGTTATTGTTATTTGAATGTAATATTTTTCCAAGAATTGTTTTCAGTGATTTAGTGATATAATAGCGTATAATGAGTTTAAAATTATTACACGAAACTTTTTGTGTTTAAATGTTTAAGAAGTTTTATATAGAGGCGCGATTCGAATATACAGTTTAAGTGTTTTGATGTAGATGAAGCGGATTTTGCAATCTAGTTAAGTGTCTAGCGACAGCGGGTAAATTTTTTTCTGTTATCTGAATCTTATCGATAATTTATCCATTGCTGTTATTGGTTTTGAATACTGGGTATCCATCTGTTTTCTGAAATATTCTTTTTTTCCAGATGTTTCCTAGGAAAAGGGGTATCCGCGAAACTAAATTACTGGGGAATTTTCATCCTAACCACTACTTCACTTTACTGCAGACGCTTTACTTTGCGGAAATCGCATCGATTTCATACGGCCTTATTTAACGACCGTTCGTAAAGCACTTAACTGCTTTTCTTGAATTGCTATGAAGCACCAAATTACGAACATTAACATGGTACATTTGGATTCTAATGCGATTCGGGAGCAGTTATTTGCATATAAACAACTGAAGCTTCCTTTACATGAAGAAAATAACATTTAGTAATCTCAAAACGCAACATTGGGAATGATAGAGAGCTATGGGAGAGAAGTTTGGAGTTCATGCCTAAGTAAACACATGCAAATATTGCATAATGTTATTTACGCATGGAAAACGTAATACTTACCATGCATAAATAATACCTCTTAAGTTCTAGTAGTTTATCTGCATATGTTGTTTGCGTAAGAAACAGCATTAAATGCATATAATGTATTAAACTTTTCCTTACGGGGTGGGATAGCATGTATCCCAAGAAAACGGGCAATCAATCAATATATATATATATATATATATATATATATATATATATATATATATATATATATATATATATATATATATATATATATATATATATATTTGTATATATATATATATATATACACAACCCCTTAATGGCCGATCTTACAAGGGGGTATTGAATTTACCGTTCTAAAGATGGAGTCTCAAAAATGGACCCCGTAAGCTAAAGGTTAAAATAAGTGAATTGTAACGAATCTTTTCTGTTTAATTTTTCAATACATTTTAAACATTGCACTATGGCAAATTATCAGTTTCATTTCACGCAAATAAAAGTTTTAATTCAATACAACAAGAAAATAAATTCCTGTCAATAAGAATCATCCCACAGACAAATAAATGATTTTCAGGTATGTTGACACTTCGTTTGGTATACTGAGGTGGTAAAATAAGTTTCATTCAAAATTCAATATTAATTAGTAAATAGACTACCAGATATATAGATAGTTTAGAATTCCATCCATACTGATCTTTACATATACTTCTCTGCTTTTCAAATACATGAAATGTGAGACATCTAACTTCAGTCAAAGGAGACACGAGGTTTGAATATTAAACCCGAAGTCTCCTTCATTGAGTGTATGAGAGAGCAAATAATGTCTTTAATCCGCGTATAAAACTAGTTAAGTTCCTCATTTAAACTAAAGCAAAGCGAATGGGGCAAAATCGAGAATAACTTCTAAAATCGAGACAAACACAATTTGTATATTTTTCTAGCATTAATTGAAACATGTAGTTATATTTGAGCACAATATTGGAGAAAATACTTCGCTGTGAGTCTAATAAATTTAAAATTCCTCAAATTTTTATAGTCTCCTATCAGTTAAACCGAATTTTACATGAAAGAATATAAATACAGATCCCTAAACTTATTTATGTACATGCAGTTTACGTTTATTGCTTCAAAACTTCAAAAATACGGGTAACACAAGACTGTTTATTTAAAAAAGAACTGAATGATCACTGAAAAAATATAATATTAGAAGCAAAATGTTTCTATATTCCATGCTTATTTTTAGCTCAATTGTGTAATACGTTCCATTCTGACCTTGATAAATCTAAAATTCATTAGTTTCTAAATCTCCCTACACATTTTTTAATTAAATTTTACATGAAAGAAGACATTTACAGACCCGAAAATCTATTCGTGTACATGCAGTTTACATTCATTTCTTCAAAACTTCAAAAATACGGGTAACACACGATAATGATTATATATAATACACTGAAGAAACATATTGTTACACTAGAGCACAATACAGAAGCAAAATGTTTCCATATTTCATGTTTATTTTTTGCACCATTGTGTAAAATGTTCCGTTGTGAGTTTCATACATTTAAAATTCATTGAATTTCCATAGCCATCTACATTCTTTCAAACCAATTTTACTTCAAAAGACACAAACACATCTCCAAGCCAATTTTTGTTCATGCAGTCACCATTTGTTTCTGCAAAACTTCAAAAACACGGGTACATCAATTGAATGTACGAAAACCTGGAGAAAAGCAATTATGTTTAAGTAATACAATTTATTGTTTTTAAATATCCAAATAACTCCCCTTATGCTCCCATTTTTATTAAATACAGTACAAAATTAATTTACTAACGGATCCTTTTGAGTTTTTATTTATAGCCTTAAACTGCTAGAACGACAGGAAAACATCGGATTATTTTTTTCTTCAAAAATCTTTGACGCGCACTTAATTGATTCTTTAGAATGAGAATATTTCTTTAACACGAACGCATTGGGAAAAAAATAAACAAAACGGGAGACAAACACAGTAAATTTGTTTCGCATGCGATGATAAATGTTCTCTGTGTAGGAAGAAACTCGAATAATCATGTACAATAAAATAAGGTTAGCATGAGAACAAGAACGAGCCGATGAAGAAGAAATTTTAGATTCGATTCTCGGCTTGCTCTGAGGCGTTAAATAGAATTTTGCGCGTATTGGAAAACGGTGTAATATAAAGGATACTTTGATTCAGAGCATAATAGTTTTTATTTTACCGCTGTCTTTATTTTTTTTAACTTTTAAATGTCAGACGCAGTGTTAAGAAAACGCTGAATATTTAAATTTGATAAATTTTTATGATTTGTTGAAAAAAATAAAACTAAGAACCTCAGATTAGCTAACTCAGTTTGTAAGGAATAAAATAAATGTTTTATAAACTACCGAAGTTATTATTTCCTGCGACATTATAGCAGAAAAATTGTAGGTATATTAATAACTACCTATAATGTATGAGTTCTGTTTTGAGCTCCTACATAATAGCGAAACTTAAAGCGCATCATATAACTACTAGACTTTGAACAGAAGTAGGAATGATGAATACATTAAACTTCTATTATGAAAATGAAATATTTGGAAGAAAATTCCTTATTAAGTGTTGAAACATGAGTTTTTGTACAAATTTTCGCTGTAATCTGAAGTATTAAGAGGTGAGTCATAAAGTTTAAATCTTAAAAAAATCGATTTTTTTTCTTTTGCATTTTTAGAATATTTGAACATTTATGAATCATTTAAAACAAACCGCGTTAAAATATTCTAATTAGAACATTCAGAACTATGACATGAAAGAAGCAATTCCAATGAAAACATTACCAGTTTGGGAACTTAAAAATTATTTTTCTCGTAATGATGATTTTCATCCTTGCGCGCACTGTAAAAAAGAAACTACTGAAGATATTGCTTCAAAATTTCAGGGTAAGTGTATAATGATGCAACCTAAAATATGCACTAAATTGTTTTCTTGAAAAGAATATTTTACAAAGAAATTACAGTATCTGACCTCTAATTTTAATGTGCTTTTTCAGTTTTTTGAAATCCGAATGTCCTAGATTAAATATTCTTGGGTTTTTAATATTTAAATGGGTGTAGAATTACACTTAATGTTTCTACATCACAAAAATGCAAAAATTATTATTGAAACTTCATTATTATTGTTATAATTCTGCACGCAGTGTATCGGTATAAATTTGAAATTTTCAGAAAATACACTAACTTCATACTCCATGAATAAAATTCTTATTTACTTGTAATAAAATTAACTAGCCGCTGCGCGACCAGCATGGTCGCTTTTAGTTTTATATTTTCTTTTGTAAAGCAACTCAACTGAAAAAACATATGTAAAGAATGTTACCATTACCTGTAATCATAAATATATGTTGTTAAGGGGTAGTGGGCGCTCAGCCAAAAATTTATAATCAATGCTAAATTCTCTATAAGGTTGATTCTAAAACATCGTGATTAAAAAATGTAAATTTCCATTACTTCAAAACACACATAAAGATAAGGCTGAGAAACCCAAAGCAAAGATTTTAAAAATTACCTGCCTCTCTGTATGTACTATTTTTCAAAATTAAGATATCTTCACTTTATCATTACATCAAATAAGAAATTGTCGGGGAAAATTTTTTTCACTTAAAAAATGGAGTAAAAATTCAGCAAGTACTGTGGATTACATCCCTCATCATACTGTGGATTACATCCCTCTCTGTATGTACTATTGTTCACAATTCAGATATCTACACTTAATCATTTCAAATAATAAATTGTTGGGAAAATTTCTTCACTTATAAAATGGAATAAATATTCAGCAAGTACTGAAAAAAGTTTAGAAATTTAACTATTACGGGCTGTCGGTTGCTATGCCGGTGACGGTTAAGCCTAACCTCGCGATCATTTATGCTCTCTTTCATGCCTCTCTCTTAATGAATTATTTCGTCTTCGCTTTCTTTGATATTGTTCCCAATTTTCACTTGATCGTGCAACTCACTTTCGAATATTCCTGATTTCAGTGCGTAAATCCATGTTGACATGCGGTTGCAAATTGCGGGTGGCCGCTAATGTTTACATCTGGTAGTTGCAGCCGTTGCCATTTGGAGTGTAGAAATATCGTCGATTTTTGTGCCGCAGACCTACGCGTTTTATATATATATAGATTCGGGGAACACAATGTAAAAGATTTAGAGAAATAATATTGAAATTTTCATATATAATGAACAATAAGAAAAAAAAATTATAGAAGTTCGAAAAAACAGCAAAAAGTTCTGACTTTTCTACTTGTGTAAAGATGCTGACTCACCTTTTAACGGTTTATTTACTTTTGATAAATATTTACGGGCTGAGTGAAAAAATGCTCACAAACTTCTTAAAAAGAAAATGCTTGCGTTTCAGTAGCTTGATCCAAACATATATTCTGTTTCACTTGATTAGTTTTTTTAAGAAAACAATTACTACACTTACAATTTAGGGCATATATTACCAAATGATTAAAACAAACGCTGATAACACTGTTACAAAACTGATTACGGATTTCTATGTGCAAAATACTCAGCGCGTATGTACAATAATCTCTCTGAAAAACGAACCAGTACAGAATAGTTGATACTCGACATGGTCTGAGACTTTAAATGAAGATTTTCGTATAGTGGAAAATACTATAATGCATAGAGGATTTTGATTCAAGGTTTCTTCGATTTTTTATACTTATTCGTGTGCAAAATTTCATATTCTAGTTGTAGTTTCCATCAATAGATTTCAAGGTTAGGAATGCATGTAAATCAGCACGTAAATATGCACGTCATCATTGGTCCATTTTTCTTCGTAGAGTGCGCTGTTACAGGACACGTTTATCTTGATATGCTGGAAAACTTTGCTGCTCCACAAATTCCACCGGGTTTCCTGTTCCAACAGGATGGCGTACCACCACATATCACGGAGATATTACCGCGGTATTGAATCTCACATTTCCTGGAAGTTGGATTGGAAGAGGGGGGTGTAATTGCCTGGCTACCAACGTCTCCTGTTTTGACTCCATCAGAATTTTTTGCTTGGGGTTCATTAAATCCGTTGTGTATAAACAAAAAATTTAAACTGTGGATGAGTTGAAGAATCTATTAATAATAAAATTCTAATGGCTAGTTCCGTAAAAATAAGACGTAACGTTAGGATACTTTTAGCCCGGACACCCTGTATATTTTATCTTGTTTTTGTTGCTCCTAATGCCCCAAGGCCAGAAATTCCAGACCAGGTCCATATAGGCTTCGGGCTGAATAGTGAGGTTCCGGTTTATAATAGCACCTCAAGGGTTGGAGTCGACTTGGCTAGGTGCCACCACAGATTTCCCCTCACACACACCCCTCCCACAGCGGCGACATCTGGGGGATCGCACTCCCTACTCAGTGACCCATAGAAGGACTTCCCGGTCAACAGATTTAACCCTTTCAGAGACAACAACCTCCCCGTTTGCATGGTTCAGATTTTCCCTAATTTTTTAACCTAAAGAATCTTGAAAAAATTTCCATTTAAAGGTTGCAAATTATATTTATTTCTTTAAACTGATAACAGATGGCAGCACTAATCCTTTATCTGCTCATTTAACTGGAATAGATTGAATACAAGTGAATAAAAGACTAGTTTTAGGCCGTTTGCACTGTGCAAACGGCGCCCCTCAGAGGGTTTTAACGTGCCCATATTCGGCCTAGATTCGAAGGTATTTAATGGCGCTTGTCGAGAATCGATCCGAGCATAATCAGTACCGAAAGCCGACGCGTTACCGTTAGGATACCTCTGGGCCACATATGCTACCTTACAGCATTGCGTTTACTTTAAGAGAAATATTTTTAAAATTTATTTTTAAATTCATGATGCTACTTATCTTTCACAAGTATCTATGCAGTTTTGAAAGAATTTATCCACATATATAAGCACTTCTGAGAGTTTTAATTATACATTTGAGATACAGGAAATGTCATCAATGAAAAATATTTCTCAATAATTGCTATTTTTATCGCAGCATCACTTATGAGATCATCATTTAGTTATTTTTTTTGCTATGTTTTCTTACAGATGAATCCGCGTGTAATAATTGCTATGACAATAGAGTACATAAGGCTATAAGTATTAACACTTTAATTGTGTCACTTTCAAACTTCTGTTCTTTTTTTTATTATGCAACATTACAGATGATGAATTTTTATCGCTAACATAGAGTGGCATTTCAATGAATATTTCTTCTTATGTCCTTAGAGTAAACTGAATATAAACTCTGTTAGTGGGGCTAGGAATGGTTGTGTATATGTTCTCTGTGAAACAGAGATTTTTTTATTTAGAGCTACTGCATTTGGCAATTTAAAGGAGGAGCAGTGTGTTAAAACCATACACTTTGTTAAAGTTCTTCTACATCCAAATGTAAATTTAAGGTTTTACATTGAAATGTAAATTTATGATGGCATTGCAGCCTAACCTCAGAAAAGAAGTTTTTATCTGAGAATCGGAGCAATATTGTTCTACATACAGAATAGCAAGTAAACTGTCTCAATGACCCAAAATGTAGGATCTAGCTATGATGTACTTAATGCATGTTTACTTTCTTTTATATAGCACTGGTTCCTCATGACTCGCATTGCATGGCTGAAACAGAGATATAAATATTAATTACGAATGTAGATATAATTACGAGAAAGAAAACAATGAACCTTGTACTGGGCATTTATGGATTTATATATCAACCTTTAACAGACATATACATAATTTCGCATAAATAACTAAAATATAGTTTTAGATTTACGGGCAATTTTGCAAGTATGTATTGATACGACTACATTTTAAGAAAAAGGAATCAGACAAAAATAAACACTGATAGTCGTAAAATGGGAGAATTACGTCTAGAATAAGAAGAATCCAGATACTTGGCTACTTACCTAGATTCTGATATGCAAGGATGGTGTTGCCAGATATGCTTCACCCATTCGTATCAATATCAAAAGATGAGGAGACTATACCTGTTTCTGAACACACACACACATATATATATATATATATATATATATATATATATACATGTGTGTGTGTGTGATAATAAAACACTAACACACGGGAGAGATTATGGCCGTTATTCATGCAGGAAATAGCTTTCATTTAATCAGTAAGAATTACGAAGCATTATAGCTGTAGAGGCCACATGACTTAACTGGAAAAGATATGATATCTGATAGTCTGAAGTAACTACATACAAAGGGATTTAGGAGTGAAGAGAAGAGCCGTGGCCTTACATAATATCAGTAGAGATAAGGCGTCCGAAACAGGACGGAGCGCGGAGAAAGCAGCTGCTTACAAGACAACAGAGATTCCGTTCTAGCTAATATCAAATGACTGTTTCTGATCTGGTCACCAGGGACTGGAAGGTTACGTAATTGGTCAGATTTAGTCACGTGGTGTCCAACATCGTGGTTTTCCCGAGGATTAATTAATTACCATATCACACGAGTTGTATGACGAAATTGGCGCGTGGACTTAAATCATCTCTGAACCAAGCTTGCGTCACTGTGTTCTTTTAGTGAATGGGAGTTTAAAAATAACTTTATATATTATCAAGTGACTGCTTAATGGTCTCAACGTGCATTAAAGGGTAATTATAGATGGTTAATTAGTTTATTTAAATGTCGCAATTTGGAGAAGGGGTTGTGCTTTATTAAAAAGAGAATATGCTTTAAAAGCAATTTAGAAAGACGCGTTTTTTTCGTTTTATATATACACTCATGGACAAAAAAATTAGCGCACCAAGAAGGAGTAGTCAAAATGAAACGAAATTTTACATACGTAATGACTACTTTGATATAAGTAAATGATAAGAAAATCAAAGAAAAAGGATAATTTATTTCAGAGAAAAAGGCAAAAGAACGGAGGAGTTAATACTCCGTTGGACCCCCTCTAGCGCAAATGCACGATGCGATACGATCGGACATTGAGTCATACAAGTTCTGTATGATGTCTTGAGACATTCCGTTCCATATTTGCTGTAACCTTGCCTCTAGTTCGTTCAAACTCGTGGGATGCCCAACTCGTCGTCCCAAATGATCCCAGATATGCTCGATTGGAGACCAATCTGGGAATCGGGCAGGCCAAGGAAGGGTAGTAAAAGTGCGGAGACAGTCTTGTGACACCCTTACCGTATGAGGCCGAGCATTGTTTTGTTGAAAAATGGCTCCTGGGAGCCGTTGCATGAGTGGCAACACATGTGGTTGCAGGATTTCATGAACATACCGCTGGGCTGTCATGGTGCCAAGGAACAATACTAGGGGTGACCGTGTATTGTAGGCAACGACACCCCATACAATCATCCCAGCTGTGGGAGCGATGTGTCGCTGTACAGCAAAGGCAGGATTGAAGCGTTCACCACGGGCTCTCCACACACGAACACGATTGTCATCACTGCCGAGATTGAATCTGGATTCGTCGCTAAAGACGACCTGGTTCCATTCCGCTGCTGTCCAGTTTCCTCGTGCGCGGCAAAACTACAAACGGAGGCGTCGATGGGTGGGCGTCAAGGGCAGCACACGTAATGGGCGCCGCGATACCAACTGTCCTTCATCCAGGCGCCTTCGTATGGTTCGAGAAGACACAGAGACCCCTAGTGAAGGTGCTACCTGTGCCTGGATGGCGGCTGATGAAGCAGTTGGCTGTACGCGTGCATTTCTACGATGTGGCGGTCTTCTGGACGACTGGTCTGTCGAGGGCGTCCTGAGCCTGGTCTTCGTGTACATGACATCTCTCGGATCCACTGGTCCCAACACCTCCTCACAACACAATCTTAGCGGCCTAATTGACGAGCCACTCGCCTAGCTGACCACCCCGCTTCCAGCATCCCGACGATTCTCCCCCTCTCAAACTGCGACAACTGCTTATATTGTCTTCGAACACGGAGTAATGGCATGTCTATCTCAGCTCTTCCTTTGTAAATGATTCAGCACACTCAAACAAGCTTTGGTTACCTGTTTTATACTCCACAGAGTACGATGTTCAACGCCCTCTACCGGCTATACGTAATGCGAAATCGCGCTGCATTTCTAATCATTTGCATATCTCCCCGATATGTACCTTCATTGCAAGTTTCGTTACGATCCCGCAATTATTTCTTGGTGCGCCAATTTTTTTGTCCATGAGTGTATATACTGGATGATCAGAAAATGAGTATACATTTAAAAAAATACTAATTTACGGAATAATGTAGGTAGAGAGGTAAAATTTTCGCACGTGC
The DNA here is from genome assembly GCA_907164885.2 of Dolomedes plantarius. Taxonomy (NCBI): domain Eukaryota; kingdom Metazoa; phylum Arthropoda; class Arachnida; order Araneae; family Dolomedidae; genus Dolomedes; species Dolomedes plantarius. The sequence goes on along the minus strand of OU015498.1, from coordinate 118,242,874 downwards.
TTGGAATGACATGGGGTTTTATTGTAACCACAAAAAAAAAGTTAAAAAAAATGGCCAACTGATGGCCCTGGACAGCAAAACGTCAGTGACGCTGCATGATAATTGTGTATAAAAGGAACTGTAATGAGAGAGAGAATCAGTTAATTATTTTTTTACTCATTTTATTTTATCCTCTCACTGCTTAAATTACGTTATTGTTCAGAAGTACATGACTGTTATGTTTCTACGTTGGCGGGCTCGGCCCATAGAACGTAGCATCACCATTTTTCCGGATGACGTCCTGAAGACGAGAGAATCAGATGCACCAGTAATCACAGCATGTTGACGCTACCCAAAAAGGCACTTTTATTGAAGCTGGACTATCAAAATGGGGAGTCTGCTACTGCAGCTTTACGATCCTATCGCCATAGGAAGGGTATTCGAACGGGTAAAGGTCCTATGACAATTGCAGCTGTGAAGAGAATGATTTTGAAGTTCGAAGTTTGTTTAGAAGATGGATTTCGTAGTGGCCGACCGAGCACTGGTGCTAATGTTGCTTATATTGTTCAGGAAGAAATGGAGAATATAGCGGGTTCGTCTACGCATGGTGGAGTCAGCGCTCTTGAAGTCGCACGTCCCACTGGCATTCCATACACTACTGTTTGGGTAGCATTAAGGCGTACCCTCCGATGCTATCCGTACAAAATGCAGCGTCATCATGAACTGTTACCCGGAAATTTTGTAAAGCGGAAAGCATTTGCGGTGTGGGCGCTTCAAAAGATGGTGGAAGATGACGATTGGTTGTCTAACGTGTTGTGGACTGACGGAGCCCATTTCAGACTCCGAGGGTCTGTCAACTCCCAAAACCACAGAATTTGGGCTACCGAAAATCCCAGAACTTTCGTGCAAACTCCATTGCACGACGAGAAAGTCACGGTGTGGTGTGGACCCTGGGGTTACCTGAAGTCGCAAGTCTTCCGTGATCGACCGACATCAATAGGGATGCTAAAAGACAACATCCCATGCCAATGTCTCACCATAAATACAGATACGCTGTACAGTGCTGTTCACAACATTGTCCCTCGACTACAGCTATTGATGAGGAATGACGGTCAACATGTTGAGCATTTGTTCTGAAGAACATCGTCTTTTCTTTGTCATAATTTGTTATGCTAATTTTTGCGTTTCTTATTACATGAATCGTCATCTGTCAGCCATTTTTGAAGTTTTTATGTGGCTGCAATAAAACCCCTGTCATTCGAACCATATGTGTTAATTTTTACCTCTCTACCTACATTATTCCCTGAATTATTACTTTTTCAAATGTATACTCAATTTCTGATGCCCCGGTGTATACACACACACACACACACACACACACACACACACACACACACGCACCCACACACACACACACAAATATATATATATATATATATATATATATATATATATATATATATATATATATATATATAGTACTTTTATGACTATTATATTCAGAATATATTTGATACCCTAGCATACCAAATGCTAATCTGAAAAAAAAAAATTAAATTAGTAAAGCAATATAAATACACATAAAGAGAGAAAGTATGGGGTTTGTTTCACCTAAATCTTTGATTGTTTTTCTAAAAAAGATCCTTGAGCACGCGAAAAATGAATAAAATGCTTATTCTTAATGTTCCATGAAAAAACAACCAAATTATAATTCTTAGAGATGCATAAAATTTCCAAATAAAAAATAGAAGTGTTTTATAAAGAAACCGTAATGACTACTCGGAAAAAATTCTCATTGTTTCCATAGAGTTACATAAATGGAAATTATTGATGGTAAACATTTTAAGTGTATTTTATTCACGTTCAAATGAGAAAGGAAACCAGATATTCCAAAATAAAATGAAAATATATTAAGAATCAAATATGCATTTGAATATTTTCTTAAAATAACGTTTGCATGTCTTTCTGTAATGAAATGCTGGATTTTAGAGGAATCTGAATTTGAAATTTTTGCTTACTTTATATTTTTGTTGTATAATCCGAGACTTTTTTTTTCATTTACGAATAATCTTCAATACTTTTTTAGCGTCAAATGATGTTGCTTCAAGTTAAAAATACATACAGAAAATAACATATTTTTCATTTTTATTCTTGAAAATTAACAAATGGATAACACTATATATGATTTAAGTAAATTATAATTTTGGACCAATTTCAGTTCCATTAATTCAATGATTATTACTCATTACATCATGATAATAATAACTAACACACACACACACACACACACACACATATATATATATATATATATATATATATATATATATATATTTTTTTTTTTAATTCTATATTAATGTAAAATTAATGTGCTCGGGGAATATGATACGTAAAAGGGGATAATTTGGGGTTTTTTATAGCTTGCTAATTATTCAAGCACTTGCTTGTATTATTATCATATCCCTAAAATCATTCCTTTTACATGTAATTTCCCAATCAATTCGAGAATACCCTACAGTTGGTCTAAAACACGCACGAGAATCTCTTGTGGGTTAGGCTTTCAATGAAGCAGATAAAGCTCCTTTATTAATATTTGATATGTACGTTTAAACATGAAATATTACGTTCCTAGTAATAAAAAAAGGAACATCAGTTTAAGAATCAAATAACAGATATAAAGAAACTTTTGATCTTCTGCGTAACGTGAGGGATTTTTTTTAGCAGTTCGCCATCTTAAGCAATTCTGCTTAAAGATGGCTAAAAGTATTAAAATAATTCATTTTCATCGTGTTCTGAGCTATTCTAAAAGTTTCAAATGTCTAGCTAGTCGAGAAGTTTGTTAAAAATCGATTTCAAGATTTGTACGGGACAAACAAACAAACACACACACACACAAACAAACAAGAAAGCGAGTTAATAAAAACATGGTAAAAAAGTGAAGCACTCTGTGAAGGGGAGTATAAGTGCCGTCAGATGCACTTGCACAATAAATGTTTTACAAAAATTCCCTACCTTACGGATTTTCCAACAAAGCCTGAAGCACCTGTGTGGCATGGATTTGCTGCACGAAGAAACACGAGAAACTGCAGGGAACTTGTCCGTCAGCTTTTTGGAAGCCACAGAGTATGGAATGTTATACATCTTAATAATCATTTCCTGGGTAGATTTCGTGAAATCGTCAGTGAAACCGTAAGACACCGCGAAAACCATACCACCATACAGCTATCTTCAAACACCATTGTAAGAGAAAACAAATCACCACAATGCACGACGGTTACTGATACACGTAAACAAGGTTTCCAGCCTAAAATGCAAAAGTTTAAATACAAACTCTAAGGTATTAATTACCTCCTACTGGACACAAATGTAATTAATATAAAATATTTTTTGGTTAGAAAGAGAGGAATAATTTCTTAGAAATTCTTCCAGATAAAGAGTTTGGTATACTAAATTTGAAATCTGCCACAAACTCTATAACATCGCAGTTAGAGGGGTTTGTTAAAAATATTAGAAATAATAAATTCAGAGGAAAAATACATTTACCCGTTCAGTGATAATGAAGTAGAATAAACAGAAAAATTATGTGACAAAGAATTAAGTATTGAAAAATTTAAATAAACATATTTTTACCTGTTCTGTAAGGAAGGCTTCCAAATTAAAAACATTGCGTCTCAATGTAAATAGACTTCCATAATTAGACTCTTAAAAATAAAATGATTTTTCAACTATCAACAAAAAGTATGAATTTCTTTCAACAGCCGTTTCAGTTGTACAATCTAAAAAAATTCGTTTCTAATAACAAAGCTGTTGAAACTCGATTGACAAAGCACACTCGAGCACATTTGTTCTCAAGAGCCTGGAAATCTGGTTTTCTTCTTCAAGTGTCTACAGTCGTCACATTAGAAAGAAGCAAAAATTGAATTACATTAATCTTTACTCTTTATAGGTATGTTGCAGAGAGAATGAAATGGGATATTTGTAGATTTTGAAAATATTTACCGTTTGAACTTACTGAATTATTGCGTAAGAAACACTGAATGAAATCATGTACTGTTTTTCAGTTTTGAAAATGTGAAAAAAAACACGAAATCTAATTGTGTCATAAAAGTTCCATTTAATTTTCATACATAAAAAATATTATATAAAGGAAAATTTGTTTTAACTCTATCACATCCTTTACTTGTTTGAACACTCTCTTTTAACTGATTATAAAGAAACTGCATATGATTTTAAAAAGATTTATTAAAGAAACAAAAGCTTATTGTAACTGAAAAAATGCTAAAATTATTCATAATTTTTCTTCACCGGAAGAGCTTAAGTAAATTAACGGCTATAGTTTAGTAATCATATTTTGGAGAAAAGTAAAGTAGTATATAACAAGCTTACTTGTCTACTTTTGAGAAATAAGTTACTACAACAAGTAAAGTACACTCCTTTACTTGTTTGAACACTCTCTCTTAACTGGTTATAAAGAAACTGCATATTACTTTTTAAAGATTTATTAAAGAAACAAAAGCTTATTGTAACTGAAAAAATTCTAACATTATTCATCCTTTTTTCTTTACCAGATGAGCTTTAGTAAATTACAGTTTCGGCTACAGTTTCGTAATCATATTTTGGGGAAAAGTAAAGTAGTATATAACAAGCTTACTTGTCTACTGTTGACAAGTAAATTACTACAACAAGTAAAGTACACTCCTTTACTTGTTTGAACACTCTCTCTTAACTGGTTATAAAGAAACTGCATATTACTTTTTAAAGATTTATTAATGAAACAAAAGCTTATTGTAACTGAAAAAATGCTAACATTATTCATCATTTTTTCTTCACCGGATGAGCTTTAGTAAATTACAGTTTCGGCTACAGTTTCATAATGATATTTTGGGGAAAAGTCAAGTTGTATATAATTTGATAACTTATCTACTTTTGAATTTACTACTTTTATATACAGTTAAAATATGACATGGAATTATATGATCTATTTCTATAAAGACACTTTTTTCACACCCCTCTTCAATACTTGGAACCATATTTATTTTATGAAACTACCATTGTCGAGATTCTAGAAATGCAAAATGAGTTTTCGCTTTCAATTTTTTTCCATAGTGCAATGGATCCGATTGTGAGTTCGGCACAATACCTTAGAAAGGCCACGTATTAACACCAATATATCTGAAATATTTCTCTCTGGGGATTCCTTTCTCATCCTCTAGATGCTGGAAGTGTAATTTGAACCGATAGTAAAATATGAGTTCATTTCATTGGGATGGCCTTTTAATGTTCTAACCTGTTAATGTTCTAAAGATGATTATGCAATGAAATGAATTTACAAATGCATTCAATGTGGTTGTATTCGTGTGTAGCCTGATTTTAACAAAAAATGTTTTGTTCGGTTTTACCTTTCGCAGATTGTCAATATAATTCTTACCAATATAAATCTCTTATGACTAGTTTTCCATATAAAAAATAACCAACAAAATCAGAAGTCATTGAAAAAGGTTTGAAATGAATTGATGCTTTGTATCTTTGTCTTAATGTAATGTTTAATGTAATGTGAAATATGTTTGTAATTAAGCTAATGACTCAATAGTATTAGGTTCAATTAATAAAAACGCATTTTATTCAGTTTCTGTTCATTATAGAGGTAAAAAAGTCTTACAACTATGGAAACATGTTCACTGTTTGTGTTGTAATAAATTATGAGCAAACTCAGAGTTTTTGTTGAAGATAATTATTGATAAAGCTGGTTCTCGTATTGTCTGTCCTGAATTTAGATTTTTGGGCGTGAAAAGTAGTTTATTTGGGTTAGTACTTATTTATTTATAATTAGAATTATTTGGTTACGTTGTGTTTAAGTTATTTTGTTGAATCCAACCCAAGCTCTGGACACCAATTTGACAATAACGAACAGATCAAATAGTCATAAATTAAACCAACTCATTACGTTTAAAATAGATCATAATTTATTTACAAAGAAACTAATATTTACAAAATATGCTACGAACATTTATAATCATAACATTCTTAGCAAAATATTCAATTTTCAAATTGCAACTTTTTTAATGTTTCAAAACTTTAAGCATTAATCAAAATATTTTATCAACTTATTTACCACCTTTATAGGATTAGGGAGTGTAAAGACTTAGAACCAACAAACACAAAATCTGACTCTAACCGAAACAATCTATACTCTTTTTCTATCTCTCTAACACACCAAAACTAACTCGAAACCGTGGGAACTGAACAAATCAAAATAATGCAAAGCACTCACTCAGTTTGCTGACCTTTGATGATTGTTGACCTTCGATTTAATGCGATGGGGTCCAGGGGTCGAAAACCTTCCTTGGCATGGGGTGGTCACGTCTGGCTTTATGATGAGGAAAACCTCTCGACGTCTGGCGGAATATCTAAGTAGTCTCCACTCTATGATTCCATCAACTCCTTGTCTCAAACTCAGGTGCGGTCTACACTTGATTAACGGTCGATAACGTCTATGCGTAACCCCAGATGCGGGCTCCACTCCAACAGCTGTCGATTGCATCTTCTACCGAACTTATATGCTGACTCCACTCGACCAACTGCCGATTTATCTCTTCTACGTAAATTTAGATTCATGGGAAACCAACAGCCTGACCCGTCAAAAAAACTCCGATTCAAAATTCTATGAAAGACAACACAGGGTTGCGGAGACCCTACAGCTTCCCCATCAAAATCAAAATCCCCTTCTTAAACTAAAAAATGCGGCCTTTTATCGTTTTGGTTCCTAATAAAATTCCGTTTCGAATGCACTCCCCTTCCTCGAAATCTACTACTATTACCTCTATGCTCATTCAAACTTCTATCCCGTGCATACATTTTCCTACAATAATTTTCATGGTGCCCATACATCCGACAAAAAGTACAATATCCCCTGCGAACCTCTCTATTATTATTTTTGTAATTTCCCTTGTTTGTCTCTATCCGCATTAAATTTAAATTTTTCTCCAGAAATGCAATTTGTTCATCTTTTTGTTTCAGCCTTTCCTCATAGCAGAAATCTCCTTTTTCTAAATTTCCCATGGCCTTAAATTCCCTAATTCTTTTAGCCACCGCCTCTTCTTCTTCTAACACTTTTACCGCCTTATCAAACGACTCGAATCCCTCTCTACAAATTTTTTCTCCTAAATTTCCCGGCAAGGCCTTTATTAATAGTTCCAGCGCCCTGCTATCAAACATTTTTTTACCATCCTCGGACTTTAAATTCACCTTATTTTTCAAAAAATGTTTTTTTTACTGCGTATTAAATTCGTAGTTTCAATGAATTAATTTCTTCCCCCTCTTCTAACACAATTTCCTCAATAAACAACGATTTAACCCCCTCTGCTTTTTCGCCATAGAATTTTTAAAATTCTGCTAAGACTTCTGTAAATACTATTACTTCCTCTCCTGATTTCTCGAGTCTATCCCATGTTTTCTGTGCGTCACCCGTTAACCGAGAGCTAAAATATAGTGATTTCGCACCTTCTGACCACTTAGCCTCCTCAGCAACTAGAATAAATTTCTTAAAAAACATCTCAAAACACTCTTTCCTGCTGCCACTAAATATTGGAATCAGCGACTCCATTCCCGCCATCATGACCAAAATTCTAACTCAAACTCCTAATTTTATACTTCTGATTACTCACTAATTATTTCCTTACAGCAAATTTTAATTTTTCAATAATGCTATATTTTCCCCAAAAAACAAATATGCACAATCAATATACAATAATCACAAATTTAAATATATATATCACAACACAAATCAAATATACTATATATATTTGCACACTCTTAACTTTTCATCAATTATATTATGCACAAACCTACTAATTACTACTCAACTAATCAAATGCTTGTACTTAATTCAAATATCATATAACTATAACTTCTCTTTCTCTTCACACAAAACACTTCTACTTTTCGAAATAACTCTCAAATATCCTTCTACTGATTTTAATAAAGTTACACACTCTCAACTAGTCAAAATTTTTCATTAAATATTCCTTACTTTAATTAGTTATCAAAAAAAAACTAAACACCACTATCTATCTACTGAAATCAATATAAGCTCTTATGTTATAAACTCGTTCTAACAATTCACACTATTTTCAAATAATCGTCTTAAATAAATTCAATCACTTTAAATCATATATCAATAAACACTTCAAACATATATCAAAATCAATTTTTCTTATTTTTATCTAAACTCCTTCAATTTAAATTTGTATCTAAAAATACTCCTCAATATGCAGAATATTAATTTACTGCAATATATCGAAACACATGTACCAAAATCAATCAACTCTACACAATTATCACACATAAATCAAACTAGCTATTCATTTATGCTTCTAATCAAGTCAACATACTCAATATATCAAATGCCTCATATTATCTCTACAAGAATTATTTTTTTTTCATAAATTTCAAATTATAATTTCATACAATTTTTTTGTATACCTTCAATATTAAATATGGCAAATACACATTTAAATTTCCAACAGCGCGCGCTTTCAAACTAAATTTTAATGCGCGGCTCCCTTCACCTTGAAATTAAAAAAAAAATTTAAACAGTCTCTAACACACCATGAGACTGAGTCACGGCCACCATTCACCTAACGAAAAATTTTTAAATAACTAGAAAAAAAAATTTTTTAACAACAAAAATTTTTAAACTGGACGCGGCAACCATGAACAAAAAAATTTTTAACGCAAAAAAAATTTTTCACGATTCTAGCCTAACACAAATTATTTTTATTATCCTGGTCGGGACCATGTGTCGTGTTGTCTGTCCTGAATTTAGATTTTTGGGCGTGAAACGTAGTTTATTTGGGTTAGTACTTATTTATTTATAATTAGAATTATTTGGTTGCGTTGTGTTTAAGTTATTTTGTTGAATCCAACCCAAAGCTCTGGACACCAATTTGACAATAACGAACAGATCAAATAGTCCTAAATTAAACCAACTCATTACGTTTAAAATAGATCATAATTTATTTACAAAGAAACTAATATTTACAAATTATGCTACGAACATTTTTTATCATAACCTTCTTAGCAAAATATTCAATTTTCAAATTCCAACTTTTTTTAAGGTTTCAAAACTTTAAGCATACACAATCATTTAATCAAAATATTTTATCAATTTATTTACCACCTCTATAGGATTAGGGAGCTTAAAGACTTAGAACCAACAAACACAAAAACTGACTCTAACCGAAACAATCTATACTCTTTATCTATCTCTCTAACACACCAAAACTAACTCGAAACCGTGGGAACTGAACAAATCAAAATAATGCAAAGCACTCACTCAGTTTGCTGACCTTTGATGATTGTTGACCTTCGATTTAATGCGATGGGGTCCGGGGGTCGAAAACTTTTTTTGGCATGGTGTGGTCACGTCTGGCTTTAGGATGAGGAAAACCTCTCGACGTCTGGCGGAATATCTAAGTAGTCTCCACTCTATGATTCCATCAACTCCTTGTCTCAAACTCAGATGCGGTCTGCACTTGATTAACGGTCGATAACGTCTATGCGTAACCCCAGATGCGGGCTCCACTCCAACAGCTGTCGATTGCGTCTTCTACCGCACTTAGATGCTGACTCCACTCGACCAACTGCCGATTTATCTCTTCTACGTAAATTTAGATTCACGGGAAACCAACAGCCTGACCCGTCAAAAAAAACTCCGATTCAAAATTCTATGAAAGACAACACAGGGTTGCGGGGACCCTACAGCTTCCCCGTCAAAATCTTAATCCCCCTCTTACTTTTTTTCTCAGAACAATGTATATATTTCCTTTCATCCTCTTTGTCTAAAATTAATCCCTCCTTCTAATAAAACCTCTAGCCATTCCACGTTCTGCAATGTTTTTTTATTCGTCTATCCAAAACTCAAAATCTTCGATTGGATATCTCTCTCCAAATGGGTGCGCACTTCAATATCGTCACAAGACCACCCAAAGTCAACTCCACGTGTCTTGCGGTCTACCTCCCAAACAGGCCCAATAAATTCGTTTACAAAAGGGTATTTTACTTTAATGTCAAACCCTGGTGCCATCCCCTTATCTGCGTCTGGATTCGGAAACCACCGACAAACCGCTTTCGTCCCCCTTCTCTCTTGCCCAAACATAAAAGACACCGTATTATTCTTTAATTAAAAGTCTCTTATGCCGGTACACTTCTCCAAAATGTAATGCTGCCGCCTTTATATATTTCTTCTACAATATTTCAGATAACTTTTATCCAAATTAAAGGCGCGTCATTACACTGGTATTTAACAGAATGCATAAATATGAATTAACTAAAACATCTTTCCAAAATCAAGGCACAAAAATTTTGAAATCGGTCGCAAGCTTGAAAAGCTTCGTAATAATTTTGTTACTGTCATGTAATATATATATATATATATATATATATATATATATATATATATATATATATATATATATGTCCATTTCCATTTTTAATACTTATTAATTATTGTCGTATCATTTTAACGTTTCAAGTTAATCCTCCGATGTCAATTCTTAGCTGTATCAATATTTCTTATCTTTGGATCCTTACATACGTCATGCACTATAAATGAAAGCAGCGATTACCTACGAAAACAGTGTGCATCCTTGTAATAAATCCATCTTCTGTTAATTGCCTCCGAAGAAATACGCTCAAGCATTATCGAACCGAAATTAATTAAATACTCCTATAAGATTGGTTCTCGATTCTTCTCATCTCATGCCCCCGAGAGACGTATGTATTATAGCGATAGGAATTTTAGGATCTTACTCGAAAGATTTCCTAGACTGGATGAAAAGTGAATTAATTCTTATCTTTTTCCTCTTCAAAAGAAAGCTATTAAAATGCAATTTGCAATTTTCTAAGAGATAGTCATAGTTTAAAAATTTGTTTGTTTTTTCAACATTAAGATTTTAAATGGCTTTCGTTTGGTTTTAAGGCATGTTCTAAGGCATGTTCCTATGATAACCATCATTAGGTAAAAATAAATATTACTATTTGATAGCACCTTTACTTTCAAGAAAATACATTTAATTATTACGCAATAAAATATAAGTATTATGTATTGGCGAGGTTTAAGAAAATTACAATTTTTGGAAATAATTATGTGCCCCTCAGATTTCAAGTTTATTGATATTGCGCTGGTTTTAACTTTGAAAAACATAAAATCCTTGATGGCTTAAAATTTGAATTAATTCCTATCTTTTTCCTCTTGAAAAGAAAGCTATTAAAATGCAATTTTATATTTTCTAAGAGATAGTCATAGTATATGAATCGGCTTGTTTTTAAAATTTAGGATTTTAATTAGCTTCTTTTTTAACATAGGATTACGTTCCTAAATAACTGTCCTATGGAAAGGAAAATTTCAGACGCTAAAACTGTCCGTCCATCCGTCCTCGCGAGTTATAATTTTTGCAGCCCGCCAAACCCAGTCTATAGCTTATACAAGTTAAACAGAAAAGTACAAAGATGCGTCAAAATTTTGACATGCATATATATGTACATATACATACGTACATATATATAGATATATAAAAGAGGCAAGCAACGATAAGTAATCCTACTTTAATAACCCGTGGTAACTTCGTTAGAAGAGACTTCCTGAATTTTTTTTTCTTTAAAAATTCTTAAGTACAAGTATATTCGTATGATGACCGTCATCAGGTAACAGTAAATATTACAGACTATTTCATAGCACTTTTATCATTAAAAAAATAATTTTAATTAATACACGATAAAAATAAGAATCTAATAAAAAAATCAGTATTATGCATTATAAAAAATTTAGGAAAATTATTATGCGTTCAACATATTTTGTGCTTATTGTTACTGTATTAGTTTTAATTTCGATAACCGCAAAATCCCCAAACGAGAAAATTCTTATGTTTTTCCTCTTCAAAGGAAAACAATTAAATTGGAATTTGCAATTTTCTAATAGATAATCAGTATAAAAATTCGCTTGTGCTTAAACATTATGATTTTAGATAGCTTTGTTATTCGTACGATAACCAGCATCAGGTAAAAATTAACATTACGAACTACACTGAAGTGCCACTGAATTAGGGATACCTATCTAGTAACGAGTTGGGCCTCCTCTGGCCTTGATAACGGCTGCTACACGACGAGGCATAGACTCAACAAGTTTCTGGAAACGTTCCACGGGAATGGTTTGCCAAATATTGGCTAAAGCTGCCCATAATTCAGTAAGGTTCTTTGGTGCTGTGTGATGGCCTTTCACGCCTTGTTCCAAAACATCCCAAAGATGCTCAATAGGATTTAAGTCTGGGCTTCTAGGTGGCCAAGTCAGAGGAATGCTCATCCAACCAGCCAGTAGCCAACCGGGCTTGTGAGAGGTACAGTTGTCTTGCTGGAAAACTCCATTACCGTGCGGATAACAGAACAGCATAAACGGATGGAGGTGATCACCCAGCAACTCTACGTACCGAATTGCATTGAGGGAGGTTGGTACACGCACCAAAGATCCCAAACTGTGCCACGAAAAAACATCCCAGACCATAATTGAGCCACCATGCCCTTGTACAGTTCCAGCCAGGCATGCAGGATCCATGGCTTGATGAGCCTGACGCCATATTATCAGTCTCCCGTCGGCGTTAAGTAGTCGGAATCGAGACTCATCACTCCATGCTACTCGTTTCCAGTCCTCTACACTCCAGTCTCTGTGCTCTTTTGCCCAGGCAAGACGTGCAGCCGGATGGCGAGTATAGAGCAATGGTACTCTCGTAGGTCGACGGCTCCCGAAACCCATACGGTGAAGCGAGCGTTGCACAGTCCGTTTACTGACTGTACGACTGGCACCGTCATTAAACTGGGTGGTAATTTGAGCTAATGTTTGGCTTCGCTGGCTACGTACAATACGCCTAAGCCGTCTCTCACCACGCACTGTCAAAGCTAATTGTCCTTTGCAGTTTGCCCGAACGCTAGTTTTTTTTCCACCATCCATGTATGCTTGGTATTCTCTTGACACTGTCGACATTGAAAATCCTAGCTGTCTGACGATTTCGGAAATTGAATGGCCCATGCGTCGCGCACCTACGATTTGTCCGCGATCGAAGGCGTTTATATCAGGCAGTTTACCCATACTAGCAATTCCAACAACTAATTCAGAACAACCACAGTACGCGCTATATATGCAGTTACCACAGCGCCCTCACTTGCGCATACATGATGAGCAGCGCTACACAATTTGCAAATGCTTTGCTATCCCTAATTCAGTGGCACTTCAGTGTATTTGATAGCACTTCCATCTTTCAAGAAAATACTTTAAATAATAGCACAAAAATAAGAATTTAATTAAATATCAGTATTGTGTTCGACAATGTTTAGGATAATTACTTTTTTTTTTAAATTATAAAGAGTGTACCATATTTTATGCTTATTGTTATTGAGCTAGTTTTAATTTCAGTAACTCTACATGATCACGCTGGATGAAAGGTGAATTAAATCTCACCTTTTTCCTCTTCGGGAGAAAACTATTAAAATGCAATTTTCAATTATCTAAGAGACACTTATATTATTTGGATCGGCTTGTTATATAACAACTGAGATTTTAAATTGGTTTAATTTTCGTTTTAAATTCTTAAGCATATAAGTACGATAACCAACATCAAGTACAAATAAACATTGCGGAATATTTGATCGTACTTTAATCTTTCAAGAAACTATGTTTAATAATAACACATTAAAAATAAGAATCTAAGGAAATATGAATATTAAGTGTTGGTAAGGTTTAATAAAATAACATTTAAAAAATTATTATGAGTGTTTAATATTATATGCTTATAAATTCGTAAACAAAAAATGGACTATTGTGGGAAAAAGTTAATTTTTTGCAGTCAACACTCTATGGTACTCGATGAAAAAGTTTTTTTTTCATTAAAGCAATAGCATTGAGACATACATCTATCTATATATATAAAAGAGTTCCGTAACTGACTGACTCACATACAACGCACAGACCAAACCGCTGGACCTAAAGGGCTGAAATTTTGCATGGCGATTCTTCTTATAGTGTAGGGGTGCACTAAGAAAGATTTTTGAAAAATTCTTAGATTTTTTTAAATTAAATTTTTAAGCTGTTTTAGTAACTTTTTTTAAGTTTGCATTTAAAATAATCATTTGAGAGTTATAAAATTTATATCACGAGAAAGATCATAAAATTTCCTTTAAAATGAAATATTTTTCGAATCTTTACCTCCATTTTCCGATTTTTGGTGAATTTTTAAATATTAATTTTTAGAATTTAATTTATTAAATGCTGATCACGTGTTTCCTTTTCTGGTAATTTAAATAAATTTATCGTCACTTGCATAACAGCTAAATTGACAAAAAAAAATATTTCTTCCTAATGCGGCAGACGATTGGGCATTATCCAAAAAATATTAGAAATACATATATTCCTCAAACTGTACTTTATTAACTGTACTATAGTCTTTAGTATGTCCTATTAGATTTAATTTAAATATTTTCTTCTACATTATTTTGTCTATGAAAATATACGTTACGATTTTTTATAAATATATTTTTTCGTTTTTTTACATCAATTGTATACATTGATCGTTGTATTTATTATAAATACATTTATACATATTTTTCGCATTAATTGCATACATTGACCATTGTATTCAATTTGAATGTACTCCGTAGCGAAGTGCGGGTTTTCAGCTAGTACACTATAAAAGCTCAAATCTCAGGTTTAGCAGAATTTTACATAGCAAGGCTTCGAACTGTGCATAAAAGCTTAATTTTCGTGTACGCTGCCAACTGCGCTACGATGTGACAGAAAAAGCAGATGATTAAAATGTGAAAAAGTAGAGGATTAAAATCATTTATAACTCCTTTACTTTCCTACTCTACCTTAATGTTTAGAACAAATATCCACTATTTGGGTACCCTTGTTCTATTCCTTCCCCAGGCAAACAATTGTTTTACTATTATTAAAAGAAATCATAACTCATATTTGTTTCGCGTACTGTATCTTCTTCCCCTTTCAATAATGGCAGCCCTTTTTTTTAAGGGTGTCCGGGACACATTTTGAAATTCTTTTTATTTATTGAGTTAAAATTTTGAATTTTTTTATGATGGTTAACCATATAACTTTTAAACAAAATCAAATCATAAAACTTCTCAAAAAGTTTTTTTTAAATGTTAAAATTTAAAATTTTTAATAAAAGTGGGGTTAATTAAAATCGTTATAACTGGAAATTTTATTTGTTGAATTTCAAAATTTTTTCATTTAATTAAACAGAAATATTTCAGTTTTAATTTTGATTCACCATTTTTTAAAATATCAATTTTTAAAAATATTAAATATATTTAGATCAAAAATTACTAAAAAAATTATGTAACTTATTTTTTAAAAATCATATTTTCAAAAGTAAAAATTTTTTTGTCAAATTTTCTGAATGAAATTAAAGTTAAATAGTTTAAAAAGACGTGTTACAAGTTTCAACCATTTATCTTTAACGGTTCCTGAGTTATAACAATTTAACGACGAGAAATGGGGAAAAAACCTATCATGCAGAAAAACGCACTTTTGCCTACTATTAGAATGTTGCAAAAAAAATAATAATTTCTCCTGTTCTAATTAAGATAGAAGCATGATTTAAACGTCATTTTAAGCGCAAAAGAATACTAAAATTTTTAATGCAATAATTTTTTTTTTTCGAAAATTCGAACAATTTTGTGTCCTGGACCCCCTTAAAATTTTTTGACATCAAGTTGTTATCGAAGAACATAAGCTATGTACTTCATTCATAATTTCTTTTTTTCAAATTTGGCATCCTGATAAATGTTGCATATTTATATTCTTAAAACGGAAAATAATTTTCATTTAATACATTGTTTATTCATAAGTATTTCACAAATAAAATCATTATAACTTAAAGTTTAACATTAATTATGCATTACAAATAGCAATTGTTTTCTTACTCTCAGAAAAAAATATATTTCAAGCAGATATTTTTCATGTGACTGACAATATATTTGCATTTCTTACATATTTTATAGCAACCTTTTGTCAAAAATATCTACTAATATAACACAAATTTCCTTTTCTTTTCAGGTAAGAGCATTCCTTTTCGTGTTGCCTTTGTGGAATGTAAATCTACATTAATGTAAGCAATTTTGTTTTCATTGTCAAATATACTTTATTGCACATTTTACTTCGTATCATACACAGAATGATTAAATTAAGGGGGCATGGTACCTACAACCCTTTTTTTTTTGTTTTTTTTATTTCCAATATTTTACTCTAAATACAAAATGAGAATGATTAATATTATTTTTTGCTACAGTAAAGTCATTTGTGATTTCTAAATAAATATTTTGTTGAAGAATGGGCCTTTTCTTCAAAATGTTCGTCAAAAACGCTAGAATTTTTTTAAACGTTCCATGCCCATTCATTTTCCTCTGATTTTTCCCAAATTTCTCAGGATTGTTAATGGAAGTGTTTGTCACAGAACTATAAATCATTCTTTGAAATTACAAATATTTTTCAAATGTATAGACCATGAAACAAAGTAAAAGCATGCAAAAACATAAAAAAATAACAGGCAGACTAATAAAAATATATATTTTTGGCTTTAAATTCATACAAAAAAATTCAATGCACAATTATATATATATATATATATATGCTAAACTTAAATTGTTTAATATAAGGTTTTTAAATGATATGGAATACGCATGGAGCATTCCAAAAAATGCTAGCATTTTTTAATTTTTTTTTTAAAAATACAGGCATTATTCTGCCAAAAAAATCCTTATTTTGAATTCTAAGGGTCCTCAATGTAGTATCTATATATATAAAACGCGTAGGTATGCGGCACAAAAATCGACGTTATTTCTATACTCCGAATGGCAACGTCTGCAACTGCTAGCTGTAAACCATGAAGCTATCTGTAGTTCATGCTGTAAACACTAGCGGCCGTCCGCAATTTGCAACCGTGTGTCAACATGGATTTACGCACTGAAATCAGGAATGCTCGAAAGCGAGCTGCACGATCAAGTGAAAATTGGGAACAGTCTGAAGAAAGAAAGCGAAGAAGAAATAATTCATTAAGAGACAAGTGTGAAAGAGAGAGCATACATAATAGCGAGGTTAGGCTTAACCGTCGCCTGAATAGCAACCGACAGCCAGTAATAGTTAATTTTCTACACTTTTTTCAGTACTTGCTGAATTTTTACTGGATTTTATACGTGAAGAAATATTCCCAACAATTTATTATTTGATATAATGATAAAGTGTCGATATCTGAATTGTGAACCATAGTACATACAGAAATTGATGTAATCCACGCTATATTTTAGTACTTGCCGAATTTTTACTCAATTTTTTTAAGTGAAAACATTTTTCCCAACAATTTCTTATTTGATGTAATGATAAAGTGTAGATATATTAATTTTGAAAAATAGTGCATACAGAAAGGGATGTAATTTATAAAATCATTGGTGTTGGGTTTCTGAGTCTTATCTTTAACTCTGTTCTGAAGTACTGGAAATTCACATTTTTAATCACGATGTTTTTAATCAGCCTTATAAAGAATACCCCTTAACAACGTATATTTATGATCACAAGCAATTACATATGTTAGTTTCAGTTGAGTTGCAAAAGAAAATATAAAATATAAAAGTGACCATGCTGATTGCGCTGCGGTTAGTAAAAGACTATTAATTGTTCTCATTCTGTATATAGGGTGAAAATTTGAAAATTAAAAGATTCGAGGTTGAAAGCTCTCTCACCTTAAAAAAAGATTTTTAGATGAGGGGGGAAACTTTATCGTATCATCTCTATTTTAATAGGCAAAACTGTAAGAATCCCAAAATTTAAAGGAAACTATGGGGGATGCTGGTGGTTCAGTGGTTCTTTATTGGCTCTTTATTCTTGTTAATACGTCACCTTAAGTACACAATAACTTCTGATCTTGGGTTCGCACATAATTTGCTTTAATTTACATGATATTTGCATGCACTCATTGAGTACAGTGCGGTTCTATTCCGTGCTCCCGCGTTTCGCTTCGAATCTGCATCTGAATGTCCGAGTGGGGTTACAAAGCTATAGGGTGGCATTGCCATCTAGCATAACAATTTCCCACAGAAACTAATAGAATTT
Source organism: Dolomedes plantarius (assembly GCA_907164885.2). NCBI lineage: Eukaryota > Metazoa > Arthropoda > Arachnida > Araneae > Dolomedidae > Dolomedes > Dolomedes plantarius. The sequence goes on along the minus strand of OU015498.1, from coordinate 118,224,726 downwards.
GTTTTCAACATGTCGTTTAATCTGTCTCTAGCCGCACCATGAATTTCTTAATTACTTTTTTATGGGAACAGTATGTAGATGGACCAACACTGCTCCAATTGAGCATACAGCACATGCATATAAGTGCCTTTTTTTTCGAACCCAGCCCACGCTAACGACTCTCCTATGTGGATGTCTAACTCATAGAAATCCGGATGTTTAGTATTTAGCTTCTCCTGCTTATGACTTCCAATCCTTGTCCTTTATCGTTTTAGAGAGTTCAAAATAAACATCCTACTTTATAACCATGATATAGAGGAAAGTAGATGAGAATGCATTATACTGACACCCCCAACGGGACTTATAACACTCTTACTGACAATCTTATGACTTAACATTTTACATTTTTCAAGTCACAGTGGGGAAAATAGACATATTTGTATTAAAGTCATGGATACACTTTCATTCGATTAAACTTCATTTGACTCAGTCTGCTTTAGAAAACAATCCTCTTTCAAATGATTTTTACCGTTATTTTTCACCATAAATTCCCGATTCAAAAAGTTCCTTGAGAATATACCATTTTGTTCTGCATGTTGTGACTGCCTTCATAAATTAATATTTATTAATCGTTGGCAGAAAAATAAATAGAACCTCTTTTCTTTCGCAAAGTTTAAAAGCTAGTACTTATTTACAAGTAAAAACACACAGGAATAGGTTTTACATAGAAATAATGAAACGCCTTTGAAAGCAAATTCTAATACAAGTTTACAAAACGTATAGTATGCATTATTCAGAGCTAAAATTATTGCAACGATGACTTTTACTCCAAAAAAGCAAACGGAACATAATGGCAGACACAAGAAGAACAAGCCTACATTTCCATATAAAAGAAACTCTTCCAGGATGCAGCGACACTTTTTCTTAATACTCTAAAAAAAAGTATGCGCGAATTCTAGGTTAAAAAATACGGCTTTGGGTAAATTCTTCTAGTTCTTTCATGCGGAATAAAATTTTATTTATGGTTTCAAAAAATAAAAATTTATTACCAGGCTTTAAAATAAGGGAGTTTTTCCCGAAATATTTGAAACAAATAAAAGTTTTTTTTAATGATTTATTTAAATTGTTTAAGTACGCTCTATATGCATAGGTAGTTCCTTGTATATATTTTCCATTAAAAGGGATTATTATAAAGTAATTTAAAATTTTATAGATTTCAGTACTTATGTAGTGGATATTGTAAAATCCTTTCCAAACTAATTTAGCATTTTTCTCGATGATACATTAGCTATTGTTACGGAAATAGTAACTATATCTGGTTCGACAGAAATAATTAGTTAATTGCTGTTCTACATTTGGATAGAGTAAAACATACCAGTACTTAACCGTTAAAATTTTGCATTCTGATGGCAAACAATTAATTGATGAAAATATGAAAAACCTCCTTAAAAATTTCCTACTTCAGCTTTCAGCTCCAGGGTTTGTAAAAAAGTAAAATCAAGACCTATGTACTGGCACTTAAAATCTGAGGACCCTTTAAACAGATTTCCTACTACACACTTCCATATTCCATGTTCTATAATTTGGCATAGTTCCCTGTAAAGCGAAATTTGCGAACTTGTTGTCAGTCGATAATTCTGACACTTCTGAGGGCATACAACAAATTTGTCTAACACTTAGAAACAGTCTTTCATGATCTTATTTATAATGTTATCAGCGAACCCTATAATTTTATGAGTTTTTAAGCTTTGAACTTTGTTTAGTCTCGTTTTATGGGAACCAAGTTCCCTGCTGAAATATCTGGATGCATATATAGAGGTGTATAGAGAGTGAACGATAGGACCTAGTATTTGAAATGTTTTCATTCCTTCTGAGATTAAAATACTGAGTTCTTTTCAAACTATACCAAAATACTGATCCTATTGTTTGAATTAGTCAAGATCGTGGTTTTAAGTTTCATTCAAATACACATCTGTTAATTTTTAACTAATGAGCCAACTAATAATTGTTTATCGTGAAGGACCAGACCTACAAAATTTTAAAACATGTTCTCCAATTCGTACTCTGTCCATTTTTTTTTCATAAAATCTCATATCTTTTTTTTAGAAATTCAATTAAAATGATAAGAAAGAAAGTGTTTTTATTATTGGCCTGTACAATATATTTTTGAAAAAAAATTATTCCATTTCCACTTAGAAACGTACACATCTATCAAACAAGAAAAATACGCTACTGATTAAAGGACTTAATGGCTACTTCTGAAAATTATTTATTCTGTTATCCTGAAGTGGCATAAAATCATAGAGTTCGCTGATAACATTTTATAGGGTATCATGGAAAACCGTTTCCAAGTGTTTAAAAAACTTGTTGTACGCCTTCCTCCGTGTCAGAATTGTCAACTGTCATATTTTATTTTACAGGGAACTATGTCAAACCTCAGATCCTGGAAAATGCCAGATTGTTTCGAAATCTGTCCTAAAGGGCATTTAGATTTTAAGACAATCATAAGTACATAGGTCTTGATTTTATTTTTTACAAACTCCGCTGCTGAGAGCTGAAGTAGGAAAAGCATCTGTCTCAGAAAATGGCAGAAATTAATGGACTATGCAGTCTTTCTTGTTGTTGTGTACAAGAAAAGGTTCAGCAACAATGTGAATTATAAAGAAATATCAAGAACTTTAAAATACATACATGGAATTAATATTATCAATAAACACGAATTCATTTCTAAATCGTTGACAACAACAAAGACCACTGTCATTGAAAGGTATTAGATGGTAATCATTGCAGTAATACCAAGATAGTTAATGGTTAATTCCTAATCTTAGCGGATGCAAAACGTAAACAACCCCCTCATTGTAAGGATCAGTAGGTTCCAAATAATATATGTCTGAAGCGGATATAATAGTTATCCTGAGATCGAGTTTTCACTAATTTTATGGACTCCTCAGCTAATAGAAGATTAATATAACTTTTATGCATTTTTTTAAGTCAGGTACCTTTCCTACTGTTTAAGTATAATTATATATTTTTTGTACAAAGTTTCTTTGAAACTTTGAATCAAAATTAATTTTGATAGTAAAACTTAAATTGATTCAAGCCATTACATATGTTGTAGGTTCATATATTTTTAGGTTAAGGTTCTTACTTAAAGATGAGTTAGGAACACATGAGGTCCAACATATATTTGATAGCAATGCCTTTATTGCCCAATATGACTCGAATCTTTGCCAGATCTTCCAACTTTTCATACACTTGCTAGACCGGCCCTATCATATTTCGTGTGGTACTTCTCGCTACTTTAAACCAAATTAAATAGAATAAAAAGGAACTAGCAAACCTTATTTAAAGTAGCGACAAGTCTCTCCAACAAGTATGAGCACCTTCGGCTATCGAATCCCACGTACTATTGTACAGACAACTGTAAAGTTAAACAGTTAGAAACATCCCAGTGTTGTCCAGAATGATCCTCAAAAGATCGTATTCTCGGATATTTATCCTGATATGTATGTGTCTCATTAATGTAATTACTTCTAGAGACAGTCACTGAACTTTCAAAACGATCCTATGAACAAATTGCAAAAAACAATCGCTTCATTTTGATAAATTAGATTTATTTTCAGAAAGAGAAGTGATCGGTGCTCTAAACTTAGCTTTCAAGATTAGTTATGCACAAAAACATATGAAAGTTCTACACATTAAGCACTTAACTAAATTAGAGAAATGAAAGGAGAAAGGAAGAAGTATACATGACAGTTTGTGTATCACCAATATTGCATCCTGTAATACCGGGCAAACAGTCATTTATCCTGAAACAAATCACCAAATTGTGTATGATTTATGGAGGAATTGAACCACTGTTGTGAGTTCTGCTTGGAATAGTAATTATCGTTTACGCCTATGACACTAAAATATTATTAACAGAATAATTCACTCCAGGACTGTACACTTGTTTGGAAAGAAGTTTAGGTAAATTTGGGAGCAATATGTGTTTCATATTTCTTAACGTATTGGTACGAAAAAGAGTTCTTTTGGCATCATATTTATTTTAGCTGCGGAATTCTAAGCCAATTTCTAACAACATTTAGAAAAATTGATATCCCGCATTGGTAGAGAGTTCTCCTTGGGACAATGTTAAAAAGAAACACTTATCTTTATGAAAGAAAACAAATCAACAAAAGAAGCAGATACTTATATATTTAGATATAATAATATGCTTTTGCCAATAAAAATAATTTTTCTTACATACTAGTAAAACATATGGAAAGAGTTAAAGTCAAATGCATATAACTGTAAGTAAGAAAATATTCACAAAAAATCTTATATTTAACATAATAGCTAGAATCTCTATTCCTCTCATTTTCTTTCTTATGTTGGGATCCCTACAAATAAAAATAGATAAATTTTATGCATAAAAGAAATTTCCATAATTTTATAGCATGACAATGACATCACTGGTTATTGTAAAATTATTTTTACCACTAAAGAGAAGTACTTCAGACTTTTAATATGTTATGTGCAAAAGGCAAAGAATAACAAACCAGCTCTTTAAAAGTTTTTATAGAATAATAAAGCGGATTAAAAGAGGAAATGGTTAAAAAGAGATCTAAAATCCAAATATCCAAATGCATTGTTTAGTTACGTTGTATCAGAAAACATAATGTTGTTGTTATAATATACATACATATATATATATATATATATATATATATATATATATATATATACACATATACATAGCATGTAATATTCTATATGCAATCTTCAGCTCTTATGTGTATATGTTTTTGGTGAGATCTGATTCTTGATGTTCTGGTTTCATAGAACAATAACAACATAAATTAGCCTAAATATACTTAAACATAGTATAAAGCTGCATCTCCCAAATACTTTTTTCGGACATGTTAGACAATAATCTCTGCAAAAAAAGTTTCTTTTAAAACGTATACGTAAAGTTACATACGGTTAGTATAATTCACACGTATTTGAAATTAAAAAAAGCTACTTGTTAATTTTAAACATTTATTTCTCATTAAGCTTCTTTTATAATATTTATCAAGGCTGTTGGCCATATTAAAACGCACTTTTATATTAGTCCTTTATACTTATTTTGAATATGTATTCTGTTACTGATTCAAAAGGCAATCTATATGATAATATTTACTCCACATTCTTCAGTTGATAATTTAAAACTTTCTTTTAATCAGCTCATAATCTATATATATAAAACAGTTCCGTAGCTGCCTGACTGACTGACATATAACGCACAGACCAAACCGCTGGACATAAAGGGCTGAAATTTTGCATGGCGATTATTCCTTTGGTGTAAGGGTGCACTAAGAAAGATTTTTGAAAATTCTTCTTAGATTTTTTAAAATTAAATTTTTAAGGTGTTTTTAACTTTTTTAAAATTTGCATTTAAAATATTAATTTGAGGGTTATAAAATTTACATCACAAGAAAGTTCATAAAAATTCCTTTAAAATGAAATCTTTTTCGAATCTTTACCTCCATTTTCTGCTTTTTGGTGAATTTTTAATTATTAATTTTTAGAATTTAATTTATTAAATGCTGATCACGTAGTTTTTTTTCTGTTTGTGATATTTTAAATTAATTTTGCGTCACGTGAATAACAATGAAATAAATTAACAAATAATATTAAAATACTGTAAAAGATCAAATTTAACCTCTGGGCTAATTCAGATGGAAGTTTTTCAAGAATTTAATTCAAATTTGTATGTTTTATGGATATTAAACATTCAAATTAAATGCATACATTGACTGTTGTATTAAATTTGAATGTACTCCGTAGCGAAGTACGGTATTTAGCAAGTAATACACATATATGCGAAACTTTAATTTGATTTTAATAGACCGCGACAATCGGGATTACTTGCAATGATAATCTAAGAAATATCTATGCGTTTTCATTCTAACTCAATATTACGTTTCTCCAAGCTGCAGTAGGTTACGCTCCCGGTAGGTAGCTTTAAACGAACGCATCCTATTCTGAGGCTTACAGTAGCTCCGGGCTACCAATTATTCATGTCAGATTCAAGCTTCGTGCATCTTACATTAAAATTAAAACGACTCTTTGACTCTTTGCATCTTTTGAAGTAAAAATTAAGCACTAGAATCTCCTAAAATTATTATCAAGGTAATTACGAAGTTATCTTCATTTAAACTAGTGCACCGCTAAAGGCAAACATTGCGAAATTAGTTGCTGAAATTAAGATTTTAAGGAGAAAGCTTTTAGGACGAGAGAGAGGGAGGTGGAGGATCCTCTAATTAAAATTGTCTATCATCAAGAAGATCCCGGTTTTGAAGCAGGAATTTGCAGTGTAATAACTTGCAATTATAAATGTTTTAACCGGTCAGACCTGTAATTTAAAGCATTTTTGCCAGCGTAAATTTTTAACAACCCCCCATATTTTGTTTCTTGTGAAGGTATGAACAAAACTTTTGTTGGTTTCTCAATCAATTTCGGACTTAAAATTCCTAATTTATGAGTTGTTTGTCTGCATCAGGGATTACTAACCATTTTTTATATTTGCAGCACCCTTGTTAGAATTTTTGTTTTTTCAGTTTTAAATATTAAATGAAAGAGTGATGTATATCAAGAAAACGTTAAATTTAAGTTCAAATAAATACTGACTCCATTGCTGATTTTATTCATTTACTGAAAGCGATAGGTAACAACCACTAGAGCAGGATATATCAATACAGTTTCAAAAATAGCCATAGGATTCATACAGTATAACAGTTAAAGGCTACAATAAAAATAGCTAAAGGAGTTTTGAATTATTAATGTGAGATTAGCAAATGAAGGATCCAGGGATTAAACCACTTTTACAAAAAGGAGTTAGCAGTGTCATCTTGTAGCTTTCAAGGACTACTAACACCCCGTGCATTCATATTTGGGGCAGAACCACTTTAAAGCCGTTAAAAATGGCGATAAAGTTTCGATGTGCCGGGGGGAAAACCACTTTACTCCATTTTTAAAATTGTTTTTTTTCAAACAGCAATTTTTACGTAAATAAGTTAGCATGCCATCTTGTAGCTTTAAAGGACCACTAACACAATGTGCATTCATATCTGGGGCAGAACTCCTTTAATCCTTTCAGGGGCAACAACCTCCCCCGTTTGTATGGCGCAAATGTTTTTCCCGATTTCTTTTAACCTAAAAAATCTTGGAAAATTCTCGAATGAAAGGTTGTAAAATGTTTTTAGTTCTTTAATCTGGTAACAGATGGCAGTAGTAACCATTTTTCCGATTATTTTTCTGGAATACATTGAATGCAAGTGAAAAAGGACTAAGTTTAAGCATTTGCACTGTGCAAACGGCGCCCCTCAAAGGGTAAAAGCCGTTAAAAATAGCGATGAAATATAGGTGTTCCAGGAAAAACCACTTTACTCCAACTTTCAAATTCGTTTTTCTCAAAACGAATTTTTTGGAGTAAAGTGGTTTTATCCCTGGACTCTCCAAATGATTGATCATAATTTTATAACATAAAGCCTAACAGATTTGGGCTTGAAGGTATGTCATCTATCCTCAAGAACGATGGCTTCTATTTGTGTTACCATCTGCCAGGTGTAAGAGTAATTAATTCAACTTAATATTTATTTTAAGTCCCTACTAATATTTTTTGTTAAACCAAAAAAAATCTCGCGGCACCCCTAACCTATCTTCCGATACGCTAAAGAGCCGCGGCATACAAGTTGGGAATCATTGATCAACAACTAAAGATAAAAAAAAAATTAAAGTAGTTAAGTCATTTTTATTCATATATTTAAAACTATTTTAAAGACACAACATAAAACTCTGAATTTTGAAAAACATAATAAAAATTGTAAAATTACTTGTAATTAATTATAAACTATTTGTGGAGCTTATATTGTCATCGCAACCCATGAACGTGCTAGTTGAAATATGTAATATTTCGTCTTTACTAACACTTGTCTAGGGGGAAAAAATTAAGCTACTTGCAAAATTCTGCTTGTATTGTACATGTTTTTCAGCAAATAATCTTCATCTGCTCTTTTGGCGTTGAATTAGTTTTACTTATACATTTTCTCACCTCCCCTTCTCCACAGTATAACATAAACATATGTGATTTAACCGTCGCAGTAATTTATGTGTAAATGTACATTACAAAAAAAAAGTTTTTTCTTAGAATTCAGTATTATATTACTAAAAAATAATTGAAAAGGAACTTTTCATTTCAAGTAATTAATGGATCTTTATTTGCTGTAATAATTATTTACAAATATCTGCAAAAGTAATTACTCGTAGATAAGCTGTATATTATCGAAACTTTATTTTTTTTTCATCACATTCTCCGGTTTCTGTTAATGCAGATATCTGTGTATACGCATGTAATTCATGGGTGTAATAGGATTTCGCTCTGATTTTTGTCTAATAGCATGTACAGTATACATGTAATAATTAAATTTGTCTGTCTGGTAGGCAATATTTCAGAAAAGTTTAGGAAAATGTATGATGAAGCACAGGCTACAGCTGACGTACTGACTATGTCCCTGAATTTTTCGTTATTTTGTGTTTTTAACTAGTTAAACAAAATTTTGTTATACAAAAAATAATCTTTTATAATCTTTTAACTATGGGAGAAGCAGATAATTCATTAATTTAGTTTAACTCTGTATTACATAACTTAGAGTTTATTTTTATTTACGTTTATTTGCACAACGTTTTCGTTTAGTTTATTTACGTTTAGTTGCATTGTTATTAGCTGCATCAAGATATAACTAAAAATATGTTATTTTCCTTTACTATATATCAACTCAAATGTATTATTTTTCGCAAACAATTCACAGGCCTGCAACCAAAAAAGTGTTTAGAAACCAATAGCTGATACTGATAGATTTTTTGGCACTGATTTCAGGTAAAATAGTAAAAAAATTCCATGACATATCAATTTTTCGAAAAATTAAAAATTTCAAAAATTGAAAATTTCAAAAATTGAAAATTTTGATTTTCGTAGCCACCAATCGATTGTGTTAATTAAGGAAGGGAATGAGTATATAGTGTCATAATTCGTCATTACTGGTGAAAACTGGAGATTTTTCTGTGTCTGGTGCGAAAAAAAACAGAAAAGAGAAACTATCTAATGAATCTGCCGAACTCTTGGCAGGCTAAAACAAAAGAATTTATTGGCCCCCAGTACCTCTTTCTCATGGTTAAGAAGAAGAGAAAAAAAATTTCGTTCCATACTTTTCTCAAGATAGTGGCTTGGTTTACTGTAGCAATGTCCCTTGATTGATGGAGGATTTTAATATACAGTATCACGTGAACGAGTGGAGGATCTTTATTGACTCCTCAAAAAGAAGCCTCAAGGCAGTGCTTCTGTCTAATGGCAGCAAGTATGCTTCAGTGCCATTAGGCATTCTGTGTACCTGAAAGAATCTTACGAGAATTCAGCTTTGATTCTCACCCATTTGAAATATAAACAACATGCATGGATGGATGATATGCGGTGATCTAAGAGTGATTTCGATGCTTCTTGGACAACAAGCAAGAAACATCAAGTACCCTTGCTTCGTGTGTGAATGGGACAGTCGGGATAAAAAGAATCATTGGTTCAAAAAGGAGTAGCAGTAAAGTAAAGGATTAACACCTGGAAACAAAAATGTAGTAAAGGAAAGTTTGGTTGATCTCAGGAAAGTCCTGTTGCCTCCACTTCACATGAAGCTTGGCTTGATGAAACGATTTGTTAAAGCTCTATGAAAAGAAGTAGAGTGCTTTAAATATCTATGCAACAATTTTACAGGACTTTTGGAAACAAAAATAAAGGAAGGTGTTTTCGTAGGTCCATATATTCGGAAACTTTTTAAAGACGAAGTGTTTGAAAGTAAAAAGCTTTCGAGAGAAAAAGAGGCCTGGAGAGCTTTCAAGGAAGTCGTCACAAAATTCCTCGGGAACGTTAGGGACCCAAACTATAAATCGTTGTGGAAAACATGTTAATGAAATTCAAAGACTTCGGCTGTTCAATGAGTTTGAAAGTGCCTTTTTTAAATCCGCATTTGGACTACTTTCCTTTTTTGGTGCAGTTAGTGATCTTGGTTCAATTAGTGAAGAACAGGGTTAAAGATTTCATCAAGATATCAAAGAGATGGAGTTTAGATACCAAGGTAAATGGACAGTCAATATGATGGAGACTACTGTTGGATGCTACACAGAGAAGTCCCGCGTACCGACTACAACAAAGTGCCAAAACGAGCTTTCAGGGAAAAAGCAAAAGAAAGTATTAAGGCTATATGAATCCAGGATGTATTAAACAATGGTAATGATTAAATATTCTAATTAATATAATTTATGATTAATTTATATTTAGCAAATCATTCCCAATTGTTTGATGTATTAATTAATTCGTAAATAAAACATTTAAAAATATTTTGAAAAGACGTTCTTCTCCCCATAATATGTACAGCAGGCTTTCTTGTCCATATATTCAAGTCCATTTTTTTGAAAAATCCTTACGGGATTGAGAAAAATGGATGTCATATTTGAAATCAGCACACCAAATAATATAAAATTCAATCATTACATTGCAAACACTTTTTTATGACTAAAATTTTGCAGGCCTGTGTTATTTTAAACATTAAATTGTGAAGTATTTACTATGATATTATGATTTTAGTCATTCAATATACCGTTTCTAGTTATTTAACATAAGTTACCTTTTTTTAAATCTTCCGATTTTGCGTTGATAAGATCCTGCCTGTTTTTTTTCAAATACTAGTGTATTATCATTATTTTTTTCTCTAGTGCGGAGGTACTTACTGTGTGACATTCACCTTGGTTAGATTATTATCATTATTAGCTTTATTATGAGTGATAATTATTGATATTGCTATTTTCTGAGGTTATTATGATCTTCATTTGTAACATATGATTGTGATGTTTAAATTTACAAGGGGGACGCGGTGGCCCAGTTTGCGAGAGCAGCGGGCCAGTGATATGAACGTCTCTGGTTCGATGCTCGTCGCTAACAAAATTCATCGCCATGTACGCTAATGACGGCTGGTGCATGTAAAATTTGTCGTAGCTGCAATGTCCTCCAAGTTCTCAAAATTTACCTCTGGAGGTGCGGGGTTAAGTGAACCGGTCTCGCCACTTGATTCTGTTCAAAATTAAGGACCGGTCTGTTAGCCAAATTGGACACCGACCCTTGTGATGCTAACCTATAAACCGGAGCCGCATCACTCAGCCCAATAGCCTATAATCGCCTTGATCGGTAGGGTGGTTCGAAAAAAAATTTTTTTTTAATTTCAGATCGCTAGAGTGCACAAAAGTTGCCATTGGTATAGACGTGGAAAAAGCACTAATTATTATTTTTTTATTAATTTGTCTTTCGGTCGCGCAATACCATCGAAGTTAGCAAAAAATTGTGAAAAACCATAGTTTTTCATAATTTTTTTAAGCACGCCAGATGTATGTAAAATTAATATCTATGCACTTATTATACATTTGTTTCATATCTTCCGGTCACGCAACATAGTACAAAATGAGTAAAATTAGTAATTTTTGCAAAATTTCAAAGTTTGACTGTTTAGTACATTTTAATCATACAATTTTTAGATATGCTATAGTTTAATTCTATTTGAATAATATTTTAAAAATCCAAGCATATAAGATAAACTTTGATATTCAAGTGGAATTCGGTCGCGCAGCTTCGTAAAAAACAGCAGAGTAGCCTACCTGGACAGAGAGGCGAGGCGTACGTGACGAATACCAGCGATGCGCTCGCAGCCGGTAGCAGCCATTATCGTTGTCTGACAATTTTGTTGTTTGACAATGTTTCCTTTCAGATAATTTAGAAATTTTCTAATAGTAAATATTTGGTAATTTTTTTCCTTCAATCTGCTCATGCCGCTAGCCCGTGTCAGTACTAGATTGTGTTGTGCTTAAGTCCGTATTTTTCTGTCTACTTTTGCTTTTAGTGTTTGTAATTGAATAGTTCTACACGACAGTTATTGATACAATGGATGTGCAAAGAAAGTTGGTATAGGTACAATAACTAGAAAAGATTTTGAGTGCCCTATTTTTGGTCACCCACGAGACTTGTTACACAACAAGCTTCCTACTCATGAAGATGTCCTTCGTTGCTGCTTTCAAGAGAGGTTCAACCTAGCTGTAACAATAAACAACAAGAGTGTATCTTTTTCAAGAGTAGCCTCAACAGTGGCAAAGAAAATTATCGGTTTATATGACAAGGCCTCGATTCCCAACTGTTAAGCAGTACAGAGTCATCCAGATAATTATTTCTAACTACGAATCATACAGTAAACTCAGAAAGTCATTTCATCGTGACAAAGATAAACCAGCATTCAAACTTAAATTTAACAAATTCAAGGAGAAAGGATGCTCTCTTTTTGATATCGTGGCGTGTAAATGTGTAATTGTTGCTAATGACTGTTCATGTAAGAAATCTCCAGATACATGTTGTGTATGTCCTGTAAGTGTGAACTGCATTTGTGAAAGAGGAAAAAAATTCCACCTTTGGAATTAAGGTTTCTGTGCTTGCAAAGAAAATACGGCATTGGAAGAATAGGGTCTCTGGATGTTAAGGAAACCAAACGAACAACTAATAGAATAATACGGAAAAACTATGAAAGAAAACTACCTACATCTTCCGAAATATGCAAAAATGTTGAAGTTCAGATGAATAATTCAGATTCAGACGTTTCCCATATCAGTGACGAAGACTTTGTACCACAGCTTTCAACTTCTTCAGCCAAGCCGCAGTGGCAGATGAGGATTTCATTCAACACTACTGCTGTAACTGATGAAAGAAACCATATCCGAGAGCTGGGCTTTAGGCGTATCATGTAGGCAAAGCAAGCAATATCTGAAAGTGACTCTAACAGAATCCTAAACCACCAAACCTAAACTTTGAAGCTAAAGACTATACCGAAACTATCAAATGGAACACCAGTACACCGACTTCTCCTCCACTGTTAAGAATATTGACTAATGAAGAGATAAAACAGTATGTGAGCAATGACTTCAAGCCTGTTATGAGTATACATGCTTTCCCATGCCATACACAGGCAGTTGAAAGATGCGAGTGACCGAAGCTAGTGACCGAAGCTTCAAGTAAAGTGTTTGGACACAGTTCCAGAGACGGCTATATTAGAACCACATTACTGTCACGCTCAGCGATGCCAACGTTTTCACACAAATCCGAATTTCGATGTTTATCGATAGATAAAGACTAGAAAGGAAACATAAAGAGAGAGAAAGTGAAATATATTTGTACATATTGTAAATAACACACCCTGCATTGGATGGTTGGTTGGGTAGGGTGTGGGTGGAACTCGAAGTGCAGCCACCTCCCCGTGGTGAGTTCTGGGTCGTTTTGTAAACAAAATGAGCGAAGAGCTACACCAACAATTGAATATTGAAACAAAAAAATCACCAAATATTTACTATTAGAAAATTTCTAAATTATCTGAAAGGAAACATTGTCAAACAACAAAACTGTCAGACAACGATAATGGCTGCTACCGGCTGCGAGCGCATCGCAGGCATTCGTCACGTACGCCTCGCCTCTCTGTCCAGGTAGGCTACTCTGCTGTTTTTGACGAAGCTGCGCGACCAAAATCCACTTGAATATCAAAGTTTATCTTATATGCTTGGATTTTTAATATATTATTCTAATAGAATTAAACTATAGCATCTCTAAAAATTGTATGATTAAAATGTACTAAACAGTCAAACTTTGAAATTTTGCAAAAACTGCTAATTTTACTCATTTTGTACTATGTTGCGCGACCAGAAGATATGAAACAAATGTATAATAAGTGCATACATATTGATTTTACATACTTTTAGTAGTTAATTCATGGTATAAGAACGCAATTAAAACCATCTGGCGTGCTTAAAAAAATTATGAAAAATTAAGGTTTTTCACAATTTTTTCCTAACTTCGATGGCATTGCGCGACCGGAAGACAAATTAATAAAAAAATAATAATTAGTGCTTTTTTCACGTCTATACCAATGGCAACTTTTGTGCACTCTAGCGATCTGAAATTTAAAAAAAAGTTTTTTTCGAACCACCCAATTGATCGGATTGTGCTGTCGGTCAAGGGGCATAAGCAACAACGACAAATTTACAAGGTTTCGCCATTCCATTTTGGCAAGGAATGTTTTACACTTTTATATTTATACAGATTTCTTGACTATGACTATATTTGTGTGCTCGTTATTTTAATTGTGGTGTAAAGTGTAACAGCAGTATACCTTTGAGTATTATTGCAATATTTCAGAATATATACTCTTCATTCCCTATTTTGACATTATTCTTTGCTGTTTGCCACATCTTGTTTTCTGAGTCATATTAATAGTCCGTATAGCCTCAACTAATCATTTTATGTTACATGAATCTAGCACAGTGAGAAACTCGTTTGTTCATGTTTTTGTTGCTGAAGACCAAACCATACCATTGATGTAGGGCTTAATAAGTTGCAGAAAGATTTCGGTCACTCACAATTAAAGGATAGTTTTTTACAGGAAATAAAAAATTCTTCTAAACCATGTTCTAGAAATATTTTAATCAGCTTTCCAACATCTGTAATAGTCTGTATAGCCTGAAATAATCGTTTTACGTTACATACATCTAGCACGGCGATAAACTCATTTGTTCATGTTTTCGTTGCTGAAGACCAAATCATACCATTGAAGTAGGGCTTAATCAGTTGCAGAGAGATTTCGCTAGCTTACAAATAAAGGATAGTTTTTTATAGGAAATAAAAAATTCTTCTAAACCATGTTCTAGAAATATTTTAATCAGCTTTCCAACATCTGTAATAGTCTGTATAGCCTCAACTAATCATTTTATGATACATGAATCTAGCCCAGCGATAAACTCATTTGTACATGTTTTCGTTGCTGAAGACCAAACCATACCATTGAAGTAGGGCTTCATTGGTTGCAGAAAGATTTCGTTCACTTACAATTAAAGGATAGTTTTTTTACAGGAAATAGAAAATTCTTCTAAACCCTGCTCTAGAAATGTTTTAATCAGCTTTGCAACACCTTTAATGCATATTTCTATGTTTGTTGTGTAAAGGGTGTCAAGTCTAAAATCGTAGTTTTGGGAAAAACGGGATTGAAAACTAACATGTTTGTATTTTGTTTCACATATTCCAAATTTTCACTGATGAATAAAAATGTTTAGGAGTGGAGTTGGACTTAGCTTTCTGTACCCTGCAGAAAACCTTGATTTTTCAAACATGCCTGGTTTGATAACTCATTTTGGCCCATTTCTGACTTAACTTCCTTTACACAACAAACACAAATTTAGTATGTTTCTAAATGCTCCGCTAGTTAAATTTTTGTTCATTATACCTCAATTTAATTTATTGAATATAAAGTACCCATCTATATACCATTCATCAGACTTATAGTTATAAATTTATTATTAATTATTAAATGTAATTAAAATCTGCATAAATTATTTCCCAAATTATTCATCAATATCGCCTCAAATATATTTGCTACAAAAGCATTTGAAATTAATTTCTGAAGCTTGAATAATAACTCTTCACTACTCATGCATCACACTTTCATTTTATTCTACCCTTTGCTACCCATACATTTTGTGCGATTTGAAGAAGAAATTTGGAACAATGATTCTCATTAAATGTATCGATTTGACGCAAGACTCGCATTTGGCTTTCACCATAAATTATTTACATACGATTAGGCGAGTTCACACTCTTCATTAACCGGCAAGAGAGATACATATGTCCTAGAATTAATCTACATAACTGATTCAAATTTTTATACCCTTTATAATTCCCTGGGGAAATTTTGTCGGGTAACGACTTTGAGGTAATACGAAATGCATTTTTTATGTTCGAAGTTCTTCTTAAGTTAATTGCATTATCATATAGAAATGAGTTATACTCTCAGATAGGTTCATCATTGAAGAAATAATCTTACCCAGTAAATATGATTTCTTCACATTTTTCAGTGTAATATTCTTTAATTTAATATGATATACGCATATATCCGTCTACCCGAATTTTTTTATTAAAGAACTTTGATTCAGAGTCGGATTAATCTGGAAGACAACTAAATTAAAAACTTTGTACTTCATGAAATATCAATCTGATATCTTGTTTTGATATTTTTTGCAGCCTTTAGGTTGGTGCCATACCATTCGTTATTGGCATTTGAATGCATATTAATTTCACCCTCATTTCAATAATAATTCTTTAAAGTAATAGTTTAAAGCATATTTCACGCTCTTATAGAATTATCTCTTGGTCAAACTATATCAAATAACGTACCAAATAACGTATATTACCTGACTGTATCAAATAACGTATTTTATCTGACATCAATGGCTGGGGTATAATGCTTTACAAAAGTAATACAGATATTCTTCGACTTACGACAGAGTTAGGAACCGAGACATTGGTCGTAAGTCGAGTTTGAAACTTTTTTTTTGTATATGCACATGCATATATTTTTTACTTTCACACGTAATTTCAAATACATTGTGTTAAGAAGACATAAATTATTCTTCGTCATCACCCCTTATTATGTTAGTACAATTCATTGGTTCAGAATTTGCCACAGAAGATACGCTGAAAGTTTGTTTAACAAAGTTATCCAACGTAGTTTGAACAGTTCGTGTCTTTTCCTTGAATACTGTCTGGTAGCAAGCCAGATTTTCCCGAATACGAAAATTTACACTTGTCAATCTTTCTTCATTTGGATCCGTTGCTTCTAATTGCTGTAGTCCTTTATTAATATAATGAAAAGCTGAAGCTGTTTCTGAAGCCTATGAAGGTTTATTTGATTTATTGTGTGGATATCAAAACTATTACGTCATAAATTATTGCAGTATTGCAGAATATTTTATCATATTTTGTAATAATTGTGTAATACATATAGGCATGTACTGTACATTCGAGACAGTATTTTTGAGGAGAAAAAAATTATTTATAAATGTTTGTCGTAAGTCCAGCGGTCCAGCGGTTAATGATAGTTCACTTTTAAGCATGATTATGCATTTTGTTTCTATCAACATTTTAATCATATTGTATGAAGCTTGTTTGTTTCAGTTTATATGGCCATTAATACTAATATCGAATTTAATTCATAATTAATTTCAATTAGGGATTAGGATTCTTATCGAGGTCAATATCACATGGAAGATCATGACGTCACTTGATGGTCAGTAAGATTGTCCGGAAATATTTAATAATTATTATTCCAGTTTAAGATAGTAATTTCAAATTGAAACAAAACATAAGATACAAGAAAAGAAGTGTGGTTGGAAATTCATCAATGGCTTATGATTAATGTCGAATGTTTTATCAATACCACGCAATGCAATTTTTAGCCCCTTTACTAAATACTGACTATATTTGTAAAGGTATTTCTACAAATTCAATGATGATGTGAAAGTTACATAGCTCGCCTTAGTACATAGTTCTCAGCTGAATGCTAGCCGCAAGCGTTTACACCGCAATTATAATGGATACTGTTCTGCTATACTTTCAACTTATAAGTTGGTATACACATATCAAATACCTCATTTATTCAGTATGCCATACTGAAATGACGAACTATTATTACAACACACCTCATTGATATGTTCGTTTAAAGGAGGGTCTGATACTGGAAAAAAAACAGTATTTTTAAATATACAGTATAAATCTTCGGTGTCCCAGACAACCTTGGACTCAGATTTCTGCCCATGTCATGGACCCCTTGGCAAGGCATATCCGTAACAGGAATTGAGGGATAGGAATTCGAAAAGCTGAATTTCTATACATTTTTACTGGTGTCGACAAACTGCACTTTCTTCGGAAAGAATCATCATCTATCAACAATTGGGTATAAAATTTAGAATGCTTAAATATGGATAAATGTATAGCTTTCACCTAGCTGGGCAGAACAAATTGCAAATGATGTAATAGGCTCCACCTAGTTCTGTTTTCAATCATTTCTTTTAGTTAATTATAATTTTTCATTTTCCGTTTGTCTCTCCTATAAAACCTCAATAAAGCTGTTTTATTTCCAATGATGTTCTTTGACAGTAAATTATGCAGAAGGAGCTTAATCAAATCATTTATTTTATTTAAGAGATATGCTTACAGAAATGTAGCAACTGGAAATGGTTTCATTTAACCAATCATCCTAGGGTTATAATGCATACTTCAGACAGATTTTTTTCCAATGGCTGGGAGCTGAGCGATACTCTGTTCCCGGGAGAAGACAGAAGCGTGTGACCACTTCGTCGTATGCATTGCATGCGTTGCCCCGGGTACACCACGGGGAGTGGGACCACGTCACACCCGCACCGGTCCCGTAATTTTGAACCGAGTCAAGTGATGAGACCAGATCACTTGACACCGCACCTCTAGAGGTAATGTTTGGGAACTTGGAGCACATTGCAGTTAACACAGATTTTTTCCGTGTACCAGCCACCATTAGTGTACACGTTGGCGGTTTTGTCAGCGTCCGGTATCGAACCAGAAACTTGCAGATCACTGTCTCGACACCTGAACTTTAGAAAGTAACATCGGCAAACCAATGGGACAGTTATACGATTTTTCTGTGAATACATTTTCCTTTGTGGCACATCAGAACTTCCGCATACAAGGAATACTTTAGTTACATTATATATTTAAACAAAGCATTAAACGCTTTAATTATACTATATATTATCCTTAATGGTAATTCTCCGTTGAATGTTAAAATTAATTGAATTAGGAACCATTTGTAAGCCGAGGCAAAAAATGTGTCAGCTAACAAACGAAGAAATAAAAAACATCCCACTAAATTAACGCTGGCAAACACGTACGGAAGTTAACTTTCCTGACATTAAAAGTATAAAAATTAACACTGTGTACAATGATTAATGACAATATGGAACTATTACGTGATAGTAGAAGGGTTACAATTTATATTTTATGTGAAGAGCTTGTTGAATATTTATGGCGGGAAAGTAAAGAATTCATAAATATTAATCAAAATTGCCACTTTCAATAATTTTATTTTTATTCTAACAACTTTATTATAATACTATTGAATTTTATGTCAGCAATCGTAAACAATAAAACTGTGTTCAAAAAATATATTTAATACTTTGGTTTTTTTTCTGAAAAAAATATTTTTAATAAATGGGTGATAAATATTTCACCGTATAAAAAGGGATATATTTGAGACGCCTTTTCATGCCTTACCTTTTACATAATCACTTACAAAATTGTGTTATCGCTACAAATAAAATGAAAAATTTTCAAAAATAAAAAAGCTCTGATAATTTAATAACATGAATTAGAAATATTATATATTGCATTATATTTTAAAATTATTATGCATTTTCTATTAAACTGGTGCTGTTTAATATTTCGTAGGTATTAATAATATTTTATTACTAAACTACGGTATTATTAGAAGTTGGTATATATATGTGTTCAATGGAAGTATAAGACATATCGACTAATGTTTAAGAGACGCTTAGAAACGTGTATCTGTACCGCAGTCATGACCATATATTGCAATGCTGTGCTCTCTGCATATAAACTGGTACACACATATGGAAGTGCAGTGATAACAACCAGAATAAGTCGGCACATATTGTGATAAAAGGTGTTATTAGCTTCTAAGAAGTTTTTAGTTCAGTTCACTATCCAAATAAAAAGGGTGTTTGGAGGTGTTTAATACAGAAGATCATTCGCACTTTAAGGAAACGATTTTGATAGTTAAGTTTTATGTATAAATGCCGTATTTTTGTGGTGATTTTCTTCTATCTGATAGCCATGGTTCTTCACAATAGCTCTAGCTTGAATTTTCCATGAAAGTAAACTTTTTCTTAGTACTGTTATGTCAATTTTACACAATATTCCTCTTGGACCGTTTTCCAAAGTACACTCAGTTTTGTTCTTGGATGCCGTTTTCCTAGGCTCGTTTTAATAAAACGAAAACAGTAGTAGGATGAGGCTTTGCGGTCATGTCTTCATTTTTTATTTCAGTTAGTCGTTTTTTCCCTTTCAAATTTAATATATTATAAATACCTTTTTTTTGAAATGCCATAACCGCGTTTTTTAGACCGCTTTATAATTTGTTGATACGAATATTTCTCTCGGAAAGTGCAGTTACGTAGTCTTCGAGGCATTTATCAATTTTAGGAGCCATTGTCAAAAAAAATCTTTTATTTTACATTCCAATCAAAACAAAACAGTAGCAGATAACTATTCTGAAGTTGCCAAATTTTTATCTCAAAATACAAACTCGAAAGATAAATTACAAAATCATTTATATAAATTGCAAACGGCCTTAAGTACCTGTCGCCTAGTGTCTGGGGGATACTGAAAGACTGAGACATGTGATAACAGGTCGTAAACCTGACATGAATTGCAATGTATATCGTTAGTATCATACGTTTAGTAATGGAATTTTAGTTAAGCTTTTGAACATTTTCAGCACCAATCGTTCAATAAAGGTTGATCTCAATTCTCCATACTCAAAGACGTTTTACAGTCATATTGAGATTATGAAGGGGGATGTTATCATGTCATGACCTGCTCTTATATCAGAATGTGGTGAGCCTAAATATGACGATCGGAAAGTGTGAGTTTTCATCTAAAAGTCTGAGGAACAAAAATCGAGAATCTCATTTACGAGATCTCAAACTCTCTACAAAGACTTACAAGATAGCAAGGAAATGAAACTAGAGAATAAAAATTAGAATTTCACTCGTATAAAGTAATTAGTGGAAGATGTAACGTAGGTGAGAGATTCAAGTATAGAGAACTAAAACTGTTTGGACCACATTCTAGTTTGAGTGTTCTCTACTGTAAAGCAGGCATATTTAGAGTATACGAGTTGATTCGTTGGTTTGGAGAGATACGATCATCTTTTGCAATACGGGAGCTAAACAGACTGAGCCCTAAAGCTTGAAGCCTCTTCCACACAGCTACGAACACCCATGCCTACGAAGAGATTAGATAACGTATACTGTGGCTCTGAGGACTAGTGCCCTTGCGTCCTCAACGCCATGGACATATATTTTTATCCTTCTTATGAGATCACTAGCTGAAAACCCGTACTTGACTACGGAGTAACATTAAAATTAAATACAACGGTTGATGTATGAAATTAATGCCGAAAGTATATATATATATATATATATATATATATATATATATTTACAAAAAAAATCGTAAGGGATAATTTTGTAGACAAAATAATGTAGAAGAAAATTTTCAAATTGAATCTAATAGAACATACTAAAGAATATAGTACAGTGAGTATAGTACAGTTTGAGGAAAAAATCTTCTGAAAGTACGTATGAAAGTACGTATCTGAAAGTACGTATGATTACTAAAAAGTGCTGAGAACTTGTTCAAGGTTTTTCTGATGCTAAAATCATTCAACAAGATAACTCGGTACGTAAATTATATGGAGTGGACAACGTTCTGCTGCACTAGTTCCTCAGTTTGTATCAGAATCATATCTATTTTAAAAATGGCCTGGTCAAAATTTTCACAAATGAATCACTTAAACTTTTTTTTCGAATAATTATTTTATTGTTAATTCTGCTTTTTAATCCTCCTATTCTCAAATGATATTGTTCCCTACCTTTTCTAACCGTTTTGTTTATGCTTCATTTTTGGATTAGCCCCTCTGGTTCGACTGTAGAAAATAGATAGAACTCCCACGATCTTCTGACAGACAGATCAATTTCTTATCTCGCTTCCACTGTCGTGCACCAAGTCCTGGCAATTTTGTCTTTTTCCGTTTATTAAAAAGAATGGGGAATTATCGATTTTTCGAAAATTCTCTTCGATTTATTAAACAAATTATTAAACAAATTGTGACAAAGACACACACACACATATATCTATATCTATATCTATATATCTATCTATCTATCTATATATATATATATATATATATATATATACAGAGAGAGAGAGAGACAGAGAGAGAGAGAGATAAAGAAATCCACTGGTTAACACCTTCAACGATATACGGGAACAGCAGAAAGGGCATTCAGCTTGCGATGGCTATTTTTTGGTATATTTTGTAGTCTGGATCGAACAGCATGAAAATAGATCAAATAATGAGATCGGTGGTAGCAATACGTTTATTTACTATGCACATTATGGTTATTTAATATTTGAATACATAACAAATATAAAAGACTGGAAGCTAATTATATATTTGCAACGAACAAAGAGATTGGATAATGGCGACCGTTCAATCAACGATTCAATCTCCAATTGAGCAGTTCGACAACCCCACCAGCATGTAAAACATTTAACCTCGGTTCTTCACGTGGTCTGTGGGGCAACATGCTTAGTGACAGCTAGGCGCCTTACGAAGAAACGTGGAAATAGTTATATAATGGGAAAGACAATATTAAAAATAACCATGAAATAGAATTTAAACTGGTGTGGTTTTATTTTTATAGGAAAATTTATTTTGGTGGGGCGTTATTATACCGGGTGAGCCAAAAGTTCGCAAAAGCTTTAAAAATTCATAAAAAGGAAGAAATTATGATAAAGAAGAGTGCACTTTGCAAGAGAGGGCTCACAAGGAAGTTGGATTTTTGTAGCAGCAAAATAAAAATTTAAAAAGTCACTGATAGAGTCACTGGTCCAGCTTTGCGAGAACTGCTCCTTCCCGTAGACGATTCCACCGCCATATCATTCATAAGCGGTTTCAACCGCAGTAATGCGGCCCTCCGCCAAAGAGGGTCTTCCAATTCAAGGCCGATCCTCAGAAAATCATCGTGTATCACGGTCTTTTATTGCAAGATTGGTTTGCATAATTATGCTGAATCTCTCGCATGTCAGCACCATCAACCGATGACTTTTTAACTTTTTAACTTTTTTTAACTTTTAAACTTAAAACTTTTTGGGGCTGCTAAAAAAAATTCGACATCCTTGTTAGCGCTTTCTTGTAAACCGCACTTCTTTATCATGATTTTTTTTCTTTTTTATGAATTTTTAAAGTTTTTACGACCTTTTGGCTCACCCTATATATAAATTCATATGTTGAAATTTTTAATGTTCCCTTGTCAGGCATGAAGTACGCAAATATGAATAATTAATAATCTGCATAGTTTAAAAATATTTTCAACCAGTGCTATTAAACAAGTGTTTGCCATCATACGTTTTCAGTGTAGAAAATAATTTTACATTTCAAAATAAATTGGGACATATTTTTTATAAGAAGAATAATGGTACGAATAATGTTTTTAAACACTGTTTATCTTTCGGATTATATCTAAGAATGGAAGTTTGGGATACGAAATTTTACATTTTCTCGAAATAAATAAAAGAAGAATTAGAGCATTCATAGTTGTTTTCCCGAATCGAAAAATAAACAAAACACAAGCAGCAATTCTTTCTTTTAAAACTCCATCTAGATATTTTAAAATATCAACAGAATGTTTCTTAAAACCAGTGATGCGAGTAAACATTTTAGCCACAACGAGAAAGAACTTTTTGTCAGTAAGTCAACTGGAGACCGTTATTTATAACTCATATGTCCCCCAGCAGATTATGGTGGCAGTAAATGATGTGTAAGACTAAGTACTGCCTGGTTTAGTTTTCTGGAAGTAAAGATATATCACAATAAACAGCAAAATTAGTCTACTGAGTCTCGAAGCACTGTTATGTTTCAAAAAATGATTCTAGAACATTTGCTAAGAAAGTGAAGTTCATTTTTTCTAAAGGAATTCTGTTCTCTTATGAGTGCACTGTTACTTAATATTTTTTGTTAGAAAAACAACATTTTTTCATCAATTTTATATAACCATACATATATCACTCATTTTTAAAAAAAATATTTACTGTTTCTAATGCGAAATTGCATGGTAATAAAAATTCCAAGAATAGGCATTTGTTAATGTCACATAATTTCACAGTCTAGAAGATATATCTATGGTGTACGGTATAAAGGGCTTAAGTCAAAAACAGTGATTTAAATATACCAAGTTATTGGCTTTTATACGAATCCCAGAAATGTAATTTCGACTTGAGTCTTTTGTACAAAGAAATGTACTTTTTTGTACAAAATAGATAGACTTATGCTTTTTATACAAGTCAAAAGATTTTTGTTTTGTTTTTATCAATACTAACAAATAGCTAAAAATCGCTGTTTTTGACTGAAGTCCTTTCTTTATACCGCACACCATAGATTTGTCAACATTGTACTGTCGGACAGAATTGATTAGAAAAATGAAACAAACCAAATCCAATGACTATGCTATAATACTTCTAAAGTATTGTTCCAATTTCAATAACTAAGTCATTTTACTTCAATAATTTTCCCATTCCAAATATCCAGCTGTGTACTACCGATTATTATAAGCAATCGATGACCAAACATTTAACAAAATCAACAAGTACAAACTCACTAGTTATTGTATGAATATTGTATCAGCTTCAAGCGAATACCATCAGTTTATTGGAAAGTGTTTTCTAATCTGTAACGTGTCTGTATCATTGTCACTCGCTGTAAATTTTTAATTAACGTATTGACAAATCTCTCTGTGAACCAGACAGATTTAGAGCAATTTCATTTACCTACTACGCAGCAAATATGTTGTGCCTGCTTCAATTTATTCAGTGTTTAAAGCATTAAAACACTTACGTATACATGTGTAAAAACCAGCATTAAATTGACGATTTATTTGGACCACCATAGAATTTAAAGCTCTAATGATAAAACTGATAATCAGGGGTTAGAAAAAAACACAATAGATCATTGCAAATATTTCCAAAGAATTTATTATTTACAACGAATTTAATAAAAAAACAAAAAAAGGTAGCTAGATGGAGAAGGTTTGGCATGAAGTATTTAAATGAAGGTGGATCAAATTCTGCCACTCTCTTGATGATGTGATGTTTTGACTCTTCTATTTTATATTTTGAAAATGGGAATTTTAGCTTACTATATCTACT
The DNA here is from genome assembly GCA_907164885.2 of Dolomedes plantarius. Classification (NCBI taxonomy): domain Eukaryota; kingdom Metazoa; phylum Arthropoda; class Arachnida; order Araneae; family Dolomedidae; genus Dolomedes; species Dolomedes plantarius. The sequence goes on along the minus strand of OU015498.1, from coordinate 118,199,783 downwards.
TCCATCATCTTATATTTATGAAATTATAGATATGGAGGGAAAATACCAATTCTTCTTTACTAATTTGAACTTACAAACAATGTATATCTACCGATACCCAAATTACTATCAGAGGAAATTTAAAAGAAATTTAACTGTAATTGATACTTTCATGTTTATAAGCAGGTAAGGTTCTAAAAATTTTAATTGATTAGGGTTTTTAAAATAATACTTTATAAATTTCCTTTTATATGATTTACTCTTTCGCCTTTAATTTATGTGTTGGATTTCTTGACGGTGTCTTAAAGATAACTTGAAAGCTCATTTGCATTACCTGTTATCATGGTTTTAGAAATATTTTATTATGCTTATTCTAACTGTATGCCTAGTTATTAGGAGATAGAATAAATATTGCGGCAATTGCATCATTTCTTTGATTCCAACAGCATTTTTTTCCCTACAAACCTCTTACTGCAAGTGATTTCATACATAACTGCAGGCGTAAGATCCAACAACTCAGGTAGCTACGAACCACTTGTTATTCTGACTCAGGATCACTTCCTGTGAATTGATTACCCACTTGGTATATGTACTGTTCAGTAATTGCTTATGAGAATTAAAGCAGCTGCTGAATATATCCGCGAATATAACACATCTGACTCGGTGCAATAGTGCAAGCACGGTAAACTCAACATATGTCTGAGGAATTGAGCTGAATACAATACTAAGTAAGCTTTAAGTAACACTAAAAAAATTCAACAATGTATTACTCAGTAAAACAATTATTTTATACAAAAGGTAAGTCTTATGTTTGAGTTAAGCTCCCAATTATTCGGGCTATCTAATACTCGGGGGAATCCTAAAATATCAGCAAGGAAAATAAACTATTCAGATGTTTTAAATGAAATATATATAGATATTTTTCTATGGTGCAGTTGGAAAAAAGTAAAATAATCAAGATTTCAGTTTATATCTAGACAAATTTCAATTACTTTACAATTCTTACAAACCATTTTGAAATTATTTCAGAGAAGTTGTATTTTTCTTATATAATACATGAATAACCTGAAATACAAATAAGGATAACGAGAATTAATTCTATTAATCCATTTATGCACGTGTGTAATATTAATATCTACAAAACTTTTCCGGAACCATCCGATTTCAGCTCCAATTTCTTGCCTCAGATTTTTCAAAATCCTTTGCAAACATCAAACTGATTTCATCCAATATCATAAAGAAGAAATCGAATAGTTTATGCGAAAGTGCACGAATAGTAATCAATGAAATAGAAAGCAGGCTGGTGATAAAAGAACGCTATCCTAACTACGAAGTAAGTTCAGCTTGTCTAGTTAAATAGGAAATTCAGCTTTTAATGTGTCCTCCAATAAAGCAATATTCGGACTAGTTCTAAGATCAAAAGTTGAGAGTTCGGAGTTCAAAAAGTTTCTAAGTTTCCTTCGAAATTAGCGCTGACAATGACATTTCTCTGAAAGCCGGACAAGCACTGAGAGAGATATTGGATAAAGAGAATTATTATTCAGTTAGATTTTATTACATTGGATAGTGGATACAGTTTAAACCCTACGGTGTGTCCTAGTGGGTTATAAATTGATTTTTTAGAACTAGACTAAAAAACTACCACAGAAGTTGTAATCATCATTTTATTCATACACATGTATGTCGTTTTTGACAATTAACAGAAAAAGAGCTTGATTGGAAGTGTCGATGACAATGGGCTAGACACTATTATAAATGAAACTAAGAAACAAATCGTCTTGAAGATCTAAAATTTTACAATTTAGTCATCATTTCGATATAGAGGACATTTCTACAACTACACGAATATACAGAGTACGGCAGAAAGAACGTTCTGATTTGAAACGTCAATATCAAAAGTACAAACAAGATAGAGAAAGAAATATTTTATACCTGAGAAGCACACAATATGCCATTGTCATCCATTAAGTTTTAAAGATTACATAAGTTAAATGGCGACCGTCATTTTCGATGTAGTTTTGAAGTCTCTTTCTGAAATTTGCATGGATCTAGGGACCATATGTCCCGTGGAATCGTCGTGATTTCTTGCATAATTGCTGCCTTGAGTTCTTGCAAATTTGTTGTTAGGTGTTAGTACACTTTTGATTTGTGATAGTCCCACAGAAAACAAATTTGTAAGCTCTCAAGGAAGCAACTATGCAAGAAATCACGGCGATTCCGCGGTACATAGTCCGCAGATCGATGCAAAATTTCCGAAAGAAACATCAAAACTGCATCGAAAATAACGGTCGCCATTTAAATCATGTTATCTTTAAAACTTAATGGATGACAATGGCATTCTGTGTGCTTCTCAGGTATAAAAGATATCTTTATCTACCTTGCTTTGTATTTTTGTCATTGACGTTCCAAATCAGAACGTTCTTTCTGCCGCACCCTGTATTTTAAAATGCATCTGCAGGTCTAAAATGACAAATCATTTATCTATGCCTTCGCCATGTAAAACATACTTAAGTAAGATCTTATCCACTTTGTATAAGTAGGGTAATATTTCATTTTGGAACTGTTCCTTGAAAACAGTTAACTGAATTCGATTAACCACTAAAAGGGGAAAAAAAGTCGGGCGTAATTTTAAAGACGTTGAAAGCTCTTATTTTAATTTCTAGAAATTATTTGGAATATCCCTTACGTGTAAAATTTCTGCTAATCTATGCATATTTCTCCAAAGAATTCAGCGTTATTAGGCACACTTCTTTTTAAGTTAAACTGCATGAAGTAAAATAATTTTCTTGGAATATAACGATGGACTTAATTCATGCATTTATTCTCCATCAGCGTTACAATTTCACAGACTCTGAAATACCAGTTTTAGGAATACATGTTTATTGTCTGTCTCTGCTTTGAAATTTACACCATTCCTGACTAATGATATTAACAATGAATATATCATTAACTGGAACAAAAAAAAACTTCTACTCTCCTTCTGAAATTTCCATGACCTCTTTAGCCAATTAAGATTTCATGCTGTGGGGCGGACTCTAATTAATGTAATGAATATTTAGCTCACCATATCTACGTTGGAAATTACGATTTCTTAATTTTCCACGGTGGAATTTTAATCCCCTTTACGGAGATGGCCTGTTTTAATTACATTTAACGTCCTGTGGGATGGGGTCTCAGACAGCGCCAAAGCTAAGTGTTCCGGGTAATAGAACAGTTAAGGAGCGTTTGTTTGGCAATGTCAACAGCCATTCTACGCGTCTGTGAAAAATGACTAGCCCAGTTTCCGGTCATCCCGTGCGGGGGCAATTTAGGGGTTTATATTTTATTTTGAATTGTTGTTAAATCGGAAACAAATACCAGTGTTTTTGCATGGTAGCTGTGGTAGTTGACTCATTAATTTTACAATCTTAAAGTCATACAAACAATTGTGCAGATGAAAGAATGGAATAGAAAATACATTGCTACTAAATTATATGAAATAATTTCCTTGCTAATAACACAATTTTAAGTCATATGTTTGAAAATACCAATATAATTACTGAAATTTTTTTTCGAAATGGCGATGTTATGTATTGGACTATATTTCCGTCTATAAAAAATTATTTAAGTATCAGCACTTGAAAATTAATATTATGTCCTTTTATATTAAATGCGCAAAATTCGCGAAATTTTGTATTCTTGCAGTTCAAAATAAAAACTTTTTTTGAAAGGATATTTAAATACACGTTCAAGGTTTTAAGTTAATGAAGGTACTTGTAATTTTGTTAATGTACAGTATTAGGTTATAATAATATTACTTTATGTATATATGCAGGAAAATAAATTAAAATGCGGAAAACCACGCCGAATTGCAAAATTTCAAAAATAACGCTGTAAAGAGAGACGATAAATTTACGTAATCATAATTACATTACAAGAAACATTTTAATACTCCCATAGAACTCTTTTATAAAATGAGATAAACGTATAAATGAAAACTAAATCTGGAAAATAAAACTCAGAAACTAACAAAATTAAATTTAATGAGACCTTCATATCTATAATTCAGGATCGTTTATATATATATATATATATATATATATATATATATATATATATATATATATATATATATATATATATATATACAATTTAATTATATCACAATAGTATTCTTAATTTCTGACCGATTTTTAGTTCTATTAGGAAAATTTTTTTCTTTAGTGCAATTTATGAAATTTTGAAACTATTTTAATGTTCTAATACATCCAGTCTTTCGTTTCTTTGTTTATGCAGTGTCTAAAATAGGCATATACAATTTACTACGGGTTATTTCTTTGTTTCGAAAAAGAAATTAAACATATTTGCATAATTGAAAAGACTCTCCACTTTGCAATATTTGTTGCACAAAGATATATTAACAAACATTTTATTTTTAAACCATATATTTAATCTTTCTTTGTTTCACTTACCATTATTCAACTTACGATAAACTTTGGGAAGCAAAACTGTAAAAATCAAAACTAGCCGAAAAGCTACTGAATAAAGGAAACGACCTTTAAAAAAAAACTTTCGGTGTAGTTACCATTTTTAAATGATTTGTTGTTGTTTCTAATTCACCGTGGTTGGATGTTCCAGACCAGTTCCATATTGGCTTCATGCTGAAGGGCGTGGCTCCGGTTTATATAGCACCACAAGGGTCGGAGTTCCGTCTTAGCTGATTGCCACCTCAATTTTGACCGTGTAGTCCCAGGGGTGACATATGGGAGGATCATACCCTCTCCCAACCTCTCTGACCTCATAGGAGAACTTTCTGGTCTATGGATTTAACGTGCCCATATCCGGCCTAGACACGGAGGTATTTAATGGTACGAGTCGGGATTCAATCCGACCACCCTCAGCACCGAAAGCCAGCGTGCTATCACAAGGCTACCTCGAGCCCTTATAGGCTTTAAATGCAGTGTTAAAAACTGCTATTAGCATATTTTGCTGTTCGCTTTTCAATAGTGGTACTAAGAAAATAAATCCTTGCGAAACACATTTATATCGTCTTGGTTACTCCTCTATTTGTGGAGGTAACATTGTCTTTTCTAGTTTAAATAATAACACCATCATTAATCTTAGCAATTTGCACTCTCATGTATGCAAGTTTGATGAGACAAGTACTTTCCTAGCTTTACGATGCAATAATTTACTTTGAATTATCCTTCTTAGAGTCTAATGACATACTGGCCTTTCTGCATTCGGATATATATAATTATTCAGGCATATCTGTTTATTTACTTACGTTTATGTAGTCAAATAAAGTATTCAGTGCATGAGTCATCGGAACGGACAGAGGAAAAGACTATTTTGCACGTACCTAAGTCTATGTGCGTTATTTCAAATTTGTGATTTTATGCATTATTTTTCGCATTTGTCGTTCAAATTTCATAAAAATTAATGTAATAAAACCTAAAGAAATGTGAAGAAATAAATGTAATAAATGGCATTATATATATATATATATATATATATATATATATATATATATATATAGATAGATAGATAGATGGATATTTATATATATATGGTAATGGTACACTGAAGTGACAAAAAAACTGGTACAGGCGTGCGTATGCAAATAACGGAGATATACAAACAAACTGCATAACCCGATGCGGTCGGCACCGTCTACATAAGACAACAGGTGTCTGACAAAGCGGTATATAATTATCAGGCATATTTTGTTATTTACTTACGTATAAGTAGTCAAATAAAGTACTCAGTGCATGAGTCATCGGAACAGGAAAAGGAAAAGGCTATTTTTCACGTACCTAAGGACATGTGCATATCGGTACCTGCTGGTGTAACAATGGCAGACTATCAAGATTTATGTGACTTTGAACGTGGTGTTATAGTCGGCGCACAAGAGATGGGACATACCATCTCCAAAGTAATGCGGCAATTGGGATTTTCACGCACGACCATTTCACGAGTGTACCGTGAATATCAGGTATCCAATAAAACATCAAATCTGCGACAGCGGTGAGGCCGAAAATGGCGTTGAAATTACTTAACCATCGACGACTGACGAGAATCTTTAAACGAGATAGACATGCAACACTTACTCGAGTTACTGAGGATTTCAATGCTGGGGCATCAACAGGTATCTGCATGCGAACTGTTCAACGGACCGTCATTGATATGGGCCATCGGAGCTTCAGGTCCATTCACATACCGTTGTTGACTGCACGGCACAAAGCTTTACGCCTTTCCTGGACCTGCCAACACCTCCATTAGAATGTTGATGACTGGAAACACGTTACCTGGTCTCATGAGTCTCATTTCCAATTGTATAGGACGGATGGACGTGTACGGGTATGGAGAAAAAGTCATGAGTCCATGGCCGCACATGTCAACAGGGGACTGTTCACGCTGGTGGAGCCTCTGTGATGGTATAGGGCGTTTGTAGATGGGAGCGTGTGTAGATAGGGCGTGTGCGTGTGATATGGGACACCTGATACGTCTAGAGACACTATAAGAGGTGGCGGGTACATAAGCATCCTGTACGATCATCTTTACCCATTCATGTCCATTGTGCTTTCCGACGGACTTGGTAAATTCCAACAGGACAATGCGACACTCCCCCCAAGTCGAGATTTGCTACCGAGTGGCTCCAGGATAACTCTACTGACTTTAGACACTTCCACTGTAGACCTGAATCCTCAGACGTTAACATTATTGAGCATATCTGAGATGCCTAGAAAAGTGCTGTTCAGAGCGATCTCCACCATCCCCTCGAACTCCTATGGATTTGTGGACTGCCCTGCAGGATTCCTGGTGTGAATTGCCTCCAGGATACCTCCAGACATTAGTCGAGTCCATGTAACGTGGTGTACAGTTTTTTTGGCTCTTCAGTGTATAAATGGTAAAGGTTCCAGAAAAAAGTGGCCGTTTAGTGGGATGGCCGGCTTGAGAAGTTTATATATATATATATATATATATATATATATATATATATATATATATATATATTCATTATACTTTCGGATAGGAGAATTAAATTGGTGAAACTTACATCCCATTTTGAAAATCACAATCAGGAAAATTTTTCTGGTATTCTTTTACGCTATGTAACACTCCCTACATCATTATGCTCTAAATTTGGAGTGCAAATTCCTGCCACTGAAATTACATAGTCGTTTAAGATCGGCAAGTCTGAAATGCGCGCTTTCATCCCTACAAATGGAAATCATATTTCACTCCATTCAAGCAATTCCGCTGGCAGCTCATTTCTATAACTCACTTCATTTCCATGCATTGTCTTCACGAGGAGTGGTTTATAGCGCATAATGCTCCAACCTCCGCCGCTATTGTATCGTCCTCCTTTATCTATTACCCCTCGCAGATTTGTAAATTTCTAGTTGCAAAATGTAACCTTCGGGAGGGTGTTCATTAAATAGAATAATTTGGATACATTACAATGGTAATATTATCTGGTATTATACATTTGATCCAACTCTGTTTAGAACATACAGTTTTATTATCTGTGTTATATCAATGTTACAGTTTCTTCTGTGATTCTGGGAAATTCAGTCTGACTGCATCATGAGTCACCTAGGTTTAGAGGGTTACTTTCTTCAATTGTGACTGCCTTTTAGGCATATCCATATATATATATATATATATATATATATATATATATATATATATATATATATATATGCAAGGTAAGATATGTAATTAACGAGACATCTATTTAAAATCTTTAATTTAAAAATTCTACCTTAATTACTGCTTCAAATTTTTTTTAGGTTTTATTGGTGTTCGAATTCGAAATTAAACTTTTTGATTTTCAAGTCCTCGGAATTTTCTTCTTCTCTTTAGATCTACCCAATCTTTAGGTAGACCCAAACAAAAACTTTAATGAATACATATGAAGGGAAGCAAACTCTATAGCTTACAACATATATTATCTCACATAATGAATCAGCATATTACCTGAAAGAGGCAATTTTGTTTAAAATGTGCGTATTTTGAAATTGGGTTTTACCGATTATTACAATTTAAATGCCGTCTGTTGAATAAATTTGACTCATCTCTTGTGATTTCATGTATAAATGGTAAAACACAAATATGTAAATGGATGACGGTTATAAATGAATCATAACGTTGATATATTTTACATTAATTTTCATATTATTGGAAAAGGTCTTTTCTCTCCTGACATATTGATTCAGTCTTGTGCCCGTATTCAACATATTTTCATTGCAAATTCATCATTTAACTCTATTATCATACTTACAAAAGAATATTTAACTTTTGTATTTGCTTGGTTGAATGGCACAAAAGTGTCACAGTCACCCTTTATATCATGTTTTGAACACATGCAAAATCATTTATGTTGATTCTAATATAACCGTCATCGAACAGGGATTTTTTTTTGATAGGTTAAAGAGGAGAAAACTATATAATAGCTTCCTACAAAGACAGACATTTAGTATAAACTCAGAAAATTTTACCGTACGTTTTTATTTGTAAACTGACTGAGAGAATACATTCTGCACCATTTGCAAACTTACATCAGTGTCTGAAATGAAGACAATTTCTCTTCTGTTACTGCCTACAAGCTCATCTATGGACTTGGTGCCTTTCATGAGCTTTTATCTCAACTCTTTAATGTCTCGGCTTGCTTCACACGCATAACATTTCGTAATAGTTGGTTTCTGTTGCTTTGAAATTTAAATTATTATATAGTTTTTCTACTTCGTTGCTTTAAACCGGCCAAGCGTGAGTGATTAGAGGATAGAATAGTGAAAATATTAGAAATCTGCGAAAAAATAAATAGAACTTTAGATCCATCGTTTTAAACATCTTAAGTAGAATATGCTTCAGAAGGCTAAATTATGTTAACTAGAGCAAATAATGGCGGAGTAATATATATTTTATTTTTGCGAAATCAATGAAAGGATTTTTAAAATGAACTTCAATATGTTACTTAATAAGAAAATCTAATTATGGAAGTAGTTCAATGATCTCTTCTTCCTTTGGGATTCGTTCATGGAGATAATCAGATTAAATTCTGTGTGAATTGAATAAGTCTTTATACAAAAAATCTAAACAAGTTGCTACAACTTTAACTTTTATCGAGGATTCAAAAATCCTCTCAAATACGATTCTGTTACAATTTTTTTTTGTACATACAATGGTTAAACTTAACTATTTCTTCTAAAGGTTAATGTGACAATTAATGATAAATTTCTTTGAAGACTCGTCTATACAAATGAGTTATAAGGTAAATGTGTGAACATAAGTGAAACATTTCAATGAATAAGAAACACAAACTGTGGAATATTTCACTGTAGCATACATAAATTGCTGGCTATTATATAGAAAAAGCTAAACTTCAAAATTTGACAACTTGTGATCAAATATTTTAGAAAAAAAGCATACCTGATTTCTTAAAACTTTCTTACCTCTACAATTTTAGAAATTAAACTCATAAACATGAGCATGTTTAAAAAATAACTACAGTATAATAATCATAGAAGGACTTCAAAGGAAAAATGATGTCAGATACGAAATTACGAGGCACATCTACAAATTAGGAAGTGATTGGATGTAAAACAATTAAGAAGTTTTTGAAATAATTTTATTGCCATATGTTAAAACGTATATTAACACTACTTTTCTACTTAGTCGCAATATTTATTGAGGCTTTTGTCGTACCGTGAGACTAGCTTTTGTATTCCGTCGTCGAAGAAACTCACCGTCAACATATTCAGCCACTCCTGCACAAAGTCTTTTAATTCTTGATCACTCTATATACTCTTATCGGCCAAAATACTTTTCAGGTGGAGAAATAAACGGTAATCGTAGGAGCTAGGTCGGGTCTGTACGGTGGTTGTTCAAAAATTTCTTAACCACACTATTCAAGCAATGCACGTGTGCACCCATGCGTTGTCGTGTAAGAGACAAACTCCAGCCAGGGCCGTTCCTAGGGTAGCTGCCGCCCGTGTGCGAGAATAATTTTGCCCCCCCCCCCCCCCCTCATACCGTATGGATTAATTGAAAATTCTCTGAAATATTTTTACCTTAAATGAAACAACGAACTACAGAAAATATTATAAATTCAGTTTATTTTTTTAATTTTACAACCTAACATAATAATTATTAATGTATTGATATAATAAGCAAATCAATACGTTATATTAAATACCTACAACACATATCTACTAATACATATACTTATTAAGTCAGTCAAAAAGCTTAAATAATCTTTGCTTTCTTGCCTTTTTTAATGCAAATTCTGTTATAATATCTGATACATCTATATCTTCCAAAATGTCCTTTTCGATACTAATAATAGATAAGTCTGAAAGCCTTTCTTGTCGCATTGTTGAACTCCAATATTTTTTTTATTATTTTAAGTTCTGAAAAGCTTCTTTCCCCGCTAGCCACAGTCACAGGTAATGTTAAAAAAATTCGTACGACAATCACTAAATTTGATAGATGAGGTAATTTGCAAATTGGTATTGAATAACATTTAGCGCGTTCATTTCAGGGAAAATATAGGGTGCAACGTTGTCAATTTCATTGCATAAATCTTCAGTTATAATATCTTTTTCATTTTTAAATGGATCATGTAACATACTTTCCATAAACGAGTATAAACGGGGCATAAACGAGTATTTTCCTGCAACCTGACAAAAAACGCCCGCATCGACGAGATGCCGGCGATGCGACGCGATTTGATGGGATGATGGGTTAAAACGTGTTAAAACAAAAACGAACAATGTATTTCCCAACTGGTTGCGAAGTGGGTAGCGTTTTTAAAACCAATGTGGTTTTGTTTATTTCCAGTTATACTTGGAAATGCATTTTTAACTCTGAGTAGTTACCTAGCATAATGATAATATTTTTGTATTGATTATTTTACTAATAAATTAGTTTTAAATTATTTTTAACCGCCCCCCCCTTAACTTGCCACCCGTGTGCCCCGCACCCCTGGCACCCGCGGGTTGGAACGGCCCTGATTCCAGCAGACAGTAATACACGCCGCCGTCCAATCTGAATTGCTCGGCACTACCTCTAATGAGTTTCACAGTAGAATCCAGCGTTTATGGCCGCACCTTAATGGTCGTACCTTACCATTTATGGTCTTACCCTCCGAAAATTTTTTGCGTTCAAAAATCGTATCACCAACCTCACTTCACAGCTGGCGGGATTTTCGATTTTAATGTCCACTTTAAGCTAACACAGAGCGAGACAATTATATTGAACAATATAATTTGCACCAAATTAAGCACGAGACCCTCAGGAACCGAATGACGGTGTTGTCGTCAAAATGAGGGGGCCTGCGCATGATCTATGAGCAATCGGTTCTTATTTTTTGGATGCACCTCACATGAATGTTTATAGATTTTCTAAAACAACCGCAATGACACAATATTGATTATTTGAATTAAGTGCCTATCTTGAATGCACAGACAAACAATATAGCATTAAATGAATTGCAATCTTTGTGAAGTTCAACTGTTTCATTCCCTTAGTTTGCAATAACGTATATGCAAAAACAAAGAACTCTCCATTAACAAGATGCGACAAGGTTTTCTACACTAAACACTATTTTTTACAGCACAATTAGAATATATAAATACCGTACTCAATTGCTAGCAGGCAACGGGAATTATTTATTGCGCGTGTTTATCCCGGTAGCTATAAAACGGAAACCCTACCAGAATTCAGCCTCGCCACTTCTTGTACGTACGCCCCACTAACATTTCTGTCTTCACTTTATCATCATGTCGCAGGAACGATAGCTAACTTCAATACGCCTTCGGTAAGCTTGATAATGTCCGGCTGCTGTACGGCAAAGGGATATTCACTTCTCCAATTGTTTTTCGTTCGCCGCTCACCTCCGTCCGACCTCGTCTCGTGGCATTTGCGCTCTCACTGCCGTGTGTGTACGCTATCCACGGGGATTCCCATCTAGTAAAAGAGTGCCGCTCATTTGCATTCGCGCTTCTACTTCTTCAAGGGACGATTGATTTAACCCTCCGTTAGGCGCGTAACATTTGCTAACATGTTTAGGGGCGTGGTCTACATTCGTAGACTAATATTTATTATTGTTTAAAATTAACAAAAAAAAATTCTTCAATAAAAACTTTAACATTCCTTACTTTTAAGTAATATTTTAAGCAGTAATAATAGAATTTAAGAAAATTTAATTACGTATCTAGGAGTTGTTAGGAACAATGAAAATTTGTTCTTACTTGTTAACGATTATTTTGCATACAAAGGCAAAACTAAAATGAAAACAACAAAACTAAGCAAAAATTAAATTTTTGAGTACTAAATTTATATAAACAGACAATACCTACAAATATCATTTGTATTTAACAAAATAGACAGTGTATTGTATTTTGTATGTATTGTATATATGTAATTTGTATTTAACAAAACGTAACGTAATCAGGAGCGTGGTCTACAAATGTAGACCAACCAAATAAACTACACATGTACGCACCCGTTGAGAAACGATATGATACTAGTTGCGTAAAACAATATATTTCGAACAGCTACTGAGAAGGCAGCGCGTGAGGGCGTCATATATTAGAAATTATGTTACTTAAAATATACCTGGTCTATGATCGTAGTCCACGCGCCTAACGGAAGGTTAAACCAGAGGAGGTTTAATTTTGATTCAATACCACACACTTTTAATCACCTTACACATATTACCGATATCATGGCCTTGCGGAACCACCCATACGCGCTTGCCATGTACTAAATTTGAGTACATGAAAATTAAAATATTCACCCTTCATATTTAAACTTTCACAGACTCAGTTATTATCGGGTCCGTTAAAATCCCTCAAGATAGCAGATTCAAACTTTTTTTTAACTAATAAGTAATTTGCATTGTAGAAAAATATATTCCATACACCCTCTATAATAATAATAATAATAAAGTGATTTTACAATCCATCATTCAGTCAAACATAAAAGTTCAATTCAGATTACCCCAGTTGTTCAGTAGCGATTTCGGAATAATTGAAACTCATAAATAGGTGAATAAAATCATCCGATTCCCTACCCAATTTCATTTCGTTTCGCACCGAATGGAATGCGAGCTGCTCGCTATTTCGGAGAGATTGCGTTCATTTCTATAACTCACTTTCCGGGTTTGCGTTTATAAGCATTGTCCTCACTATAAGCTCTTTCTGGCGTTAATGCCCCCCTTTCTCTGCAGCAGTTGTATCACATTCTTCTCTTAAGCCTCACACCAGTTTGAAGTTTGCTAATCCCCGGCAGGAATCCTCTCGGGTGGATAATGAGTGACGAGGAATAATCTGTGAGGATGCATTAGAACTAGAGGCATAAGGTTTGTTTTTAGTGTAACTAATTGTGAAAAGTTTTATGTTACTATTTAACAGATTTCGCATTTGATACGACAATGAGGCATTCGGTTGGGAGTACGACGTCAAAAATTGTAAAGTCATGGTCTTAAAGGTGAACAGAAATAAAAAAAAGCACTTATTTTATTTTTTGCGATTGTTCTGTCCGAAAAATTGTAAATGATACATTAAAAATGAAATAAATTTTACATTATATAATAATAACTAGCTGAGTACCCGTGCTTCGCTACGGAGTACATTAAAATTAAATACAATGGTCAATATATGCAATTAATACCAAAAAAAATATATTTATAAAAAAATTGTAACGGTATTTTTATAGACAAAATAATGTAAAAGAAAATATTAAAATTAAATCTAACGGAACATACTAAAGAACATAGCACAGTTAATATGGTACGGTTTGAGGAACATTTCTTTTACTGTATTTTAATATTTTTTTGGATAATGTCCAATCGTCTGCCATATTAGCACGAAAAAAATTATTTTTCTGTCAATTTATTTCGTTGTTATGCACGCGATGCAAAATTAGTTTCAAGTATCACAAAAAGAAAAGAAACCACGTGATCAGCATTTAATAAATTAAATTTTAAAAAATAATCTCTAAAAATTCCCCAAAAATCAGAAAAGGGAGGTAAAGATTCGAAAAAGATTTCATTTTAGAAGAAATTTTATGATATTTCTTGTGATAAATTTTATAAGCCTCAAATTGTTATTTTAAATGCAAACTTTAAAAAAAATTACAAAAACAGTTTAAAAATTTAATTTAAAAATCTAAGAATTTTCAAAACTCTTTGTTAGTGCACCCGTACACTATAAGAAAAATCGCCATGCAAAATTTCAGCCCTTTAGGTCCAGCTGTTCGGTTTGAGCGTTAGCTGTCAGTCAGTCGGTAAGTGTTATAAATATATGTAGATGTGTACATTTCTGGAATTAACATGACCAAAACGAAGATTTACAATCTAAACTTTTTGATGCAAAATCTGCCCCAAATAAACTGGTGTTTGATTTTATATTTCCAATTGGCGTAGGCTTTTCATTTCAAAGATACGGGTGTAAAGGTAAGGAATATACAGGGTGTCCGGGGTAAAAGTAACCAAACGTTATGGTCTATTTTTACGGAACTACCCATAAAAATTTTTTACAAAATTATTTAAATAGATAGAACATCTTACCAAGTTTTAATATCAATCCTAGATTTTGATCATAGTAACATAGATTTCGATGTGTGCACCTTTTGTAGTACGACAAACTTCTAAATGGTAATCCAGTTCTCTCCAAGTGTTTTGTAGCATATCAGGAGTTATTGCATGAATTGTTTGAATGATGCGCTTCTTCAACTCATTCACAGTTTCAATTTTTTGTTTATACACAGAGGATTTAATGAATCCCCAAGAAAAAAGTCTAATAACTCCTGAAATGCTACGAAACACTTGGGAGAACTGGATTACCATTTAGACGTTAGTCGTGCTACAAAAGGTACACTCATAGAAATCTGCGATATTATGATCGAAATCTATGACTGGTATTAATACTTGGTGAGATGATCTTTCTATTTAAATAATTTTTAAAAAAAATTCTAATTCGGTAGAAATAAGTCATAACTTTTGGATACTTTTAGCCCGGACACCCTGAAATATAGAGCTGTAGATTCGTTTACCACTAGATCCGATTTAAAAGGTGTTATTTTTTTAAATATGTAAATTAACTTTTCTAATGTCTGAAAGGATAATTACCGAAATTTATTGCTAATAAACTGATTGCATGTCACCGAGATGATGTACTCATTCATTAGAAATTTAATGTTGCTTATTGAATTAATTTAATCTGTGAGAAACGCCGTTTAGATAATTCAGGTGTTAGAATAACGGGCTCAAACTATCCTACGGTAATGCTCGTTATACTGGAGCCTAATCATTAGAAAGTTTGATAACGTATCATACGGAACTCTATGACAAAAATTTCACACAGAATCGTCAGAGAAAAGGATTAAACAACTAAATGAACGAATAAATATGCGACGAAAACAACCTGCCTAGATCGCCGTCTCTTTCCGATGGCCTAAAATAGAGTGTTACTAGTATATAGGTGGAATGGAATTCGACATATTAGGGTTCCTAACATCGCTCGGATACTTGAGATGGTAATATGCAGGACTTGTAGTTAGATTACCCTGCATTGATTCTCATATCTGGCTTTCATTTCTCATTCGTTGTTTCGCTAAAGTCTCATAACATTAGCAAAATCCATATTGACTAAATACTGACTAAACTATACAAAGGCAAAATAAAAGAAAAGGTATTATATGCGAAAGATTTACCAGTGATAATTAGAAAAGAAGAATCAAATAGCCCAATTCAAAAGCTTCCCTTTAAACATAAATACGTGATATAAGAGATCTCGGAATTAATTCAGAACTTTCGTACATCCATCACGCTCGGCAGTACGTTATCCTTCCGCACTGACAAACGCGTAATTAATACCAGACAGATTGCGGAAAGCCGATTAATTTCAAGCATTGGAAACTTATCAAGTTGTCTGCACTTAAAGGCAGAGTGTTAAATATTGAGTTTCTAGATTAGTGATTCTTAGGACATCGAGCGTCTTGGGCAATGATAACTCTATTGGCTAAATTATGTTGTCACGCTTTAGCCACGAATACTTGCAACTAATCATATAAATATCATATCAAAAAGAAATGACTTATACATGCAGCACAACTTGTTAATTATAAATTGACAAATGCATCTAGAATATATACTCGTAATGGCAAACTTATATATATATATATATATATATATATATATATATATATATATATATATATATATATATATATATTTATATATATATATGTGTGTATGTATGTATGTATTGACACAAAGAGTAAGAAGTCATTCCATGAATGCGAATTCAGCTTAGTTACCGACAGATGGAAGTGTTACCGGGAAACTTACAGTAAGAAAAATCAATAATTATATATATATATATATATATATATATATATACATACATACAGTGGCAAATTTCTAGATAGATAAACAGATAGGTCGACAGATAGATATGTATGTATATAGATGTAGGTATATATTTACATACAGAGAGAGAAATAGAAACATATGCTTCTTAATTTTCTATAACAGTGTTTCTAGTGTCTTTGAAACGAGGAGCCAAATATTTTGCACTAATGGATTCTTTTTTCGACAATACTTATTAATTTCAAGGAGTTCCATTGCCTCACTTTGGCAGGGAAGTATGTAACTTTCCGGATTAATTCTTTCAAAATGATTTTTTTTCTTTTTTTACATCAGCGTTTCATATTATCCGGAATGGGAAAAATTAGTTTTCGTCAAGCACAATAGAAGTTACATTTATTGTAACAGAAAGTTGAACAACAAGTTTATTATTCTTATTTGCTCTGATTTATTCCTTTTATGGCAAATCTTGGCTAAGGAACATTTAATGCTACACGCCATTTGCAAAAGGCTTCATCTGTTGGAGGCCCCATTAGTGAAAACATATTGCTTAAGGGTATTTTATTTTGTATTTTCAGACTTTTTTTTTCTCCGGGGAAAGGATTTTTTACTGGTATATTCACTGAGAAGAATTTATTATTAGATACTGGGAATTTAGTGAGATTAAGGCTTCTTTCTAGTAATTATGTTAGTTTTTGGGTTTTAATGTCATTCCCTGTTAGAATTACCAGAAAAGAAAGGATGATTATTATACATATTCCTTCTTTCCTCTCATTTGGAATTATATGTAGCAGGAATACTTTTATAAATTTAAAAATGCATGAAGATACGTTTTTATTTAATTATATCACAGCATTCCTGATTCAGCATGGATCTTTTCTGTGCAAAAATAATAGTTAAAATATCAAATACATATCCAATAGCAGGAATATCTTTTATATCAGGAAAAACTTATTCTATAATACCATTAGCACATAAATGCCGAAATGCGATAAGTTGGATATATAGACTTTTTTATACGTTAGTATTTTGGATAAAACATAAAAGTACTAATTAAAACCAAAAAATACATTAATTTAGAACCATGAAAAATCATAATAAAAAGCATTTTGAGTCAAAATAATGGTAAATCAAAGTAATAAAACGCATACTAATAACACAGGCCAACGAAAAATGACTTGAACCCAAGCCCACTGTGTGGAAGCTCACGACGCTAAACACTATAACATGTGGGCGGCATACCTAATATAAATTAGTTTATAAATTAGTTTTCATCGATATATACAGGGTGTCCGGGCTAAAGGTATCCAAATGTCATGACTTATTTTTACGGAACTACTCATTAGAATTTAAAAATATATATATTTAAATAGAAAGAACATCTCACAAAGTTTCAATATCATAGATTTGATCATAGCATCATAGATTTCGATTTGTGCACCTTTTATAGCACGACAAACGTCTAAATGGTAATCCAGTTCTCTCCAATTGTGTCGTAGCATATCAAGACTTATTGTACGAATTGCTTGAATTATATGCTTCTTCAACTCATTCATAGTTTAAATTTTTTTGTTTATAGACAACGGATTTAATGAATTCCCAAGCAAAAAAGGCTACTAACGCTTGATATGCTACGATACACTTAGAGAGAACTGGATTACCATTTAGATGTTAGTCGTGCTACAAAAGGTGCACACAGCGAAATCTATGATACTATGATAGAAATCTATGATTGATATTAAAACTTGGTGAGATGTTCTTTCTATTTAAATATTTTTTTAATTCTAATGGGTAGTTCCGTAAAAATAAATTATGACTTTTGGATACCTTTAGACCGGACACCCTGTATTGTTCATTACGCTATCTTTGAAATTTATCCCAAGATGTATTTGCATGTAATCACATCCTATACGAGATTAATAATTTATTTTACTCTAATAAAATGAATGTACTTAACGTCATTAATTTACATGTATGCAATGTATATTTATGATGATGTATGATAAACGTGTTTTTTAAGACTCTTCGAGGAAAATTTATGAGCAGCGAGTATTATTGGATATTATTCAACGTGATTCCTTTTCATATCATGAAAATAGCTATGCTGTGCTAAAACACTACTTATGAATTTTCATAAAGATTTTTCACGCGATACGGAAATAAAATAGGCACGCCAAACGATCTAGTAGGGATTAAATATTATTATAGTAATCAGGCAGGTATGAAACTTTCGTTAAAAATTCCGTAATGGAATTTTTGGAGTAAAAAAAAATCTATTATCAGGATCACGCACTGGGGTAACACGCAACGTATGATTTTAAAATTTAAAAAGGAGATTACTTTAAGAGCTTCATATCTATTGTTCGAGTTTGGTGATCAAAGTGTTGTATGGCAGAGCAGGTAACCGCTAATATCTGGAATTTAAAGGTATAGTGAGTAATGGGAGACTTGGCGTGTTGTTCGAGATAGAATAGGAGGAAATATTAAAGTTTTCCTTCCGGTAAATTCTTAGAAGGAGATACTTGCATGAAGACTAATTCACGTAACATATTTTACTTTTTCAGTATAACAGCTTTTTTTCTATTTCTTTTTGTATTAGAGTGTTTCTTTTGTGTCTAACCTAAGGCAGAATTAATCTAGATTTTTAAACTTCGGAGATGTTATATTTCTACGGTATTTAAAAACATGTTGTTTATTGTATGTACAGAGCCAGAATTTCAGTATTAGCTAAGCTAAGTAAAACTAAGTTACTACATCCAAACTGTATCATACGACTCATTATATCATACATAAAATGCCTTTCTCTCGTATTGAATTATTTATTAGCTAAATTATGTACTTAATTTTCTCTAAATGTTTTGAATTAAATTTTCTTAGATATAGGAATGTCATGCTTTATACTGAAATGTTACTTGTTCATTTATAAATTTTCATATGCACTTTAAATTCGTTCAATACGCATTATATACAAAATATTTAATAGCATTAACTACTTTAATTTCTACAAATTTTTATGCACATTTCGACATTTTCAAATTATTTGAACAGAATAAAAAGGGTATTTTAATAAAAAAAAAACTTTTAATTTTTAAATGCAGGAAATATTTTCAAATGCAATTTCCTGCATTAATAAAGGGTCTAATGAATACAATTTCCTGTATTGTATGAAGATATGAGGAGCGCATAGAATCATTTACTTTCAGTTAATATAATATTCTATTAAAATATTAAACTTTTAATGACTGAGCCTTTTAATGACTCAGCAATGAAAGTATTCAGCTGAGAAAGAATCAAGATTATCATGCTATATCTTTCTTACGTATCTCTTTTAATTTACCTCATGGAGTTGGAAGTATACGGATTTGCAAGTATCACCATGTATTTTTGGTTATTTCATGCATTTTGAATTGCCTTTATGGATGTATTAAACTATTTCTATTAAATTTCAAGATAAATGATTATTTAATAATTCTCGTTCACAATCTTGTAATATAAGTTATTTGATCATTTTTGAGATGTAGATGATAGCTTTTTTGTAGACCGATGCTATTTGCCGCAGGGCTCCTTTTACATGGTTTCATTGGGAAAAGAAAACATTGACATTTTATTTTTGAGAAAATTTTGCTTTTTAGTGTGTTTCAGTTTTGGTCCATTATATTCCAATTTACATATTTCACGACTATATTTTAAGTTAATAAATGTATTATAATTCTTCAACTGTACTTAAGACAGTAGACTTATGGAACAAAGAAATTGCAATTGCTCTTACTTATGAAAATAACAATTTTTAAGGCTCTACGCAAGAAATAAAATTCAGATTGTTTAATATGCCATTTCCAATGGCGTTAAATTATATCTTACTTTTCCTTAAAAATGATAATTTTTATCTCTATATGCATCTTTGAAACCAGAATTAAATATAGGAATAAATACGACTATCCTGGTTGTATTCACTGGTGTCAAAATGCTGTTTGAATGTATATTGAAGATGCAAAAAGCATGGGTTTTGTGAGAAATAAGAAACATGAAAAAAAGTCAAAATTCTAAAGATATGATACTGTTTATATGCCACATTTTTTAATGTTGAGTTGTTGTATTATAGGTTAAGTAGATCATTTATCTTCTCTCAAGCTTATTTTCTACTGGCTTACATGTAACTAATGTTATATCGAAGTACAGAAAAACAATACGGAATAAAAAAATAACAGCCTTACAATTTAATCAGAATAATTGAAGTATATTGGGTGTTTCATATTGCATGGGACAAAAATAAAGCATACCAGTGAACGCTGTAATTACTTTATGTTGAGAAATCAAATTTACAGTGAAACTATAGTTATCCAAGTTTCTATAGTAGATGTTCTATGTGTGCCGCTCCGGTGACACGACAAATATCTATGCGGTATTCCAGTTTCTGCCACACTCGTGATAGAATATCCTTTGTTAATGATTCGAGCACTTCAGTTATCCGCTGCTTCAATTGCTGTAAGTCCTTGGGAAATGGAGGCAAGAACACTTTGTCTTTAACAAAACCTCATGGGAAAAAATCACAAGGGGTTAGATCTGGTGATCTCAGTGGCCAACAAAGGAATGCCATATCGTCTGACCCTGTACGGCCAATCCAGCAATGAGGTAGACTATCGTTCAGGTAATGACGTACGTTTTTATGCCAATGTGGTGGAGCACCTTCTTGCTGCAGAATAAAGCCGGGAACCGCTTCCTCCAACTTAGGGAACGATAAACGAAGATGTTTTGGCGTATTCCAAAACATAGTACGCTTTCTCCTGCATTGATTGCGCTATTTCGATAAACAGTGCCTCTAACGGTGATTTCGCAACCCGAAGATCTTTCGCTGTTGCCAGATAAAACTTGTATAATTGTAGTTTCAGAATTAATTTGTTTCGTCTAAATAAATCAATTTCATAATTTGTACTATGCTATCCTTTTTGTCCCATTCAATATGAAACACCCTGTATATTTATATATATATATATATATATATATATATATATATATATATATATATATATATATATATATATATATATATATATGTGTGTGTGTGTGTGTAATATATGCCTTACATCTCGTTCTTAAGATACAACCTGAAAAGAAAAACTAGCTCATATTTACATGGCTGGAGCTAGACTCAGCCCGAAAGGAATTAAATCAAATTTGGAAGCAGTCGGGTCGAATCGTATTATTAGAGAGGTAAAAAATACGTGCATCCTATTCAGATGCTCGGAGCGAAGAGTAATATTACCTTTCAACCTTACGCGCTAGAAGCGAGGTACATGTGCCTGTTATTTTGAAGTGTCAGCGAAATTTGGGGCTCGCGATGTGAACCCACGCTTTTCACCTGGCGTATACACGTGTAGAAATGCAACGTATGCGATTTTATTGGAAGTTCTGTTGCTCTGAGTTTTTAAGCGAAAAATTCAGATTACTGCGGATTGGATTTAGGAAAGGGAATTTAAATGCTAGAATGGAGGGCGTAATATTTAATTTATTACACACACACACACGCATATATATATATATATATATATATATATATATATATATATATATATATATATATATATATATATATATATATATATATATATATATATATATATATATATATATATACATACATACATATATATATGACACAAAGCTTATTCTTACCCAGCTTCATTATGTCGTCTTATCTTAAGTTACTCCATCTTAACCTATTCCTAAATAAATATTAATGATGCAAATGTATAATTAAATAATAAATGTATAAATAAATAGTATAAATAAATGTATAATAAATGTATAAATAATAAATGTATAAATAAATGTATAAATAAATATTAATGATGCCACCGTATGTTTACCTACCCCGATTCAATCTATTAATTACCTACCAAGCCGTCATCTCGATCCTCGCGACTCGTGAGCAACCCCAATCGAAATCTATCCCACTCTGCCTTAAAACGCTATTGTTTCAAGCCATCTAATGCCATTGCGCATGCTTGTGACGTCTGCGCCGAAGATGGAGCCAGAGGCGGAGTCCCGTTTGATACTATTAATAGACTCTCTCTTTGCTCGTTCAAAAAGGGAATTTCCCTAATTTGCAGCGCGTTTCGAAATAAGATATGAAAATAGTGGCGTTACACGCCACGAAATTAACTGCCTTGAAGCCCCCCTGTAAATTATTTAATTATTGTTCTTTTCCTAATTAATTCTTCAGACACAGACACACACACACACACACACACACACACACACACACATATATATATATATATATACGCTGCTTGACAATTGTTAATGAACAACTGGTTTTTTCAAACTAGCATTCCCGTCAGCAAACAAATCTCAGTAGAAGGAAATGCAGAGGGCGTAATAGGGCAGGACCTGTTATCTGTATAAAAGGCAGTGCACGAAAACTCTTTATTCATACGAAAGTTATGCAGTTAGGTGTTTGACAAAACAGCACCGTAGGTTGTTGGAAATTATTTCTGTGAAAATCAGTGTGGTGTGGCAATAATTAAGTACAAAATGTCTGCAAGACATCATTTGTGGGCGTACGATCTTGGACGAGCAGTTTGACGACTCGAAGCAGGATAAAGTGTCACTACTGTGGCCAGAGTAATGAGAGTGGCAAAAAGTGCCATATCGCGATTAAAAAAGTCCGCTGGAGATGGAAATGCTATGCGAAAGCATGCCGGTGGTCGTGGAAGGAACACAACAGCTCAAGAAGATCGATATGTATCCCTAGTGGCGAAAAGGAACAGACATCTCACTCCTAGTCAGATAGCTGCAGACCTTGCAACCGCTACCGGTACAAATGTATCAGCCAAAACCATTTCTAGGCGATTAAATCAGGTTAGTTTGTATGCACGGAAGCCTGTTCAATTTATCCCACTTCAACCACGCTATCGTCGAAAAAGATTACGTTGGTGTAAGGAACATATTGTTTGGGGTCAGCAAGAGTGGTCCAGAGTGCCGTTCTTTGACGAATCCCGTTTCTCTGTGACAAGTGATTCTGGCCACCAATTAGCGTGGAGAGAGAGGTGAACACGTTATGCACCACAGAATGTTAAGGAACGTCATCGGTATGGCCAAGGCATGATGGTGTGATCACGCATTATGCACAGTGGCAAAACAACGCATCACATCTTTGAGCGAGGTACCGTTACATAGCAGCGGTATTGCAGAGAGATTATTCAGGATCATGTTCGTATTTTTAGGGATGCGGTAGGTCCAGATTTTCTGTTTATGGACGACAATGCGCGCCAACACAGGACCGCTGAAGTTTCGGACATACTAGAATGCGAAAATATTGAACGTATGACATGGCCTGCTTACTCGCCTGACCTAAATCCTATAGAGCATGCCTGGGATGTTCTTGTCAGACGTGTTTCTCAAAGAACTCGCCCTCCCCGAACCATGCAAGAACTGAAAAATGCCTTGAGAGAGAAGTGGGACAATATCCCCTAAGGACGCCTCAATACTTTAGTAGACAGCATGAAAAACATATGCAAAATGTGCACTAGTGTCCGAGGAGGTCACACACCTTACTAAGTTACTCATAACTTTTTCATTCCGGCAGGAAGACACATTTATCGTGGCTGTTTGGAAATGTTCCGAAGAGCATCTTTTTTGTTTTTCGTTTTCTTCTTTTTCCATGTGGCGAAATATTTACCATTTTGCAAAATAAATAATGCACAGTATCTCTACTAAATATGTACTAAGTTTCATTTCTTCAATCAATGTCTATTATTAAATATTCCGAAAAATGTGACTGTTCCTTAGCAATTGTCAAGCAGTGTATATATATATATATATATATATATATATATATATATATATATATATATATATATATATATATATATATATATATATATATACTGTACAGCAAGGGGTAAAGGAAAATGCCAAAGGAAAATAAAATAGGATGTCACATCGTGCCCAATTATGACCATATATTTCCTTCGAAAATAAGTGGAGACGGAAAAGTGCAAGTTTGAAGGAGAAATATTTTGTATTTTAATGTTTCGTTAATTTGTCATTAAATTCTTCCATCCACTTTACACCTTGCACTGCTGCCTCGTTAAACACATTTAACGACCCAACAGTTTCCTGAAATCGTTTATAATCCTGCTGGGCCTTGCTGTAATTTGGATATATAAGCAGAAACCATACAGGTAATTTAAATATTCTAAATTATTCAATGGATTTAATGAGAATAGTTTTGTAGACCGAATTTATCTGGAATTAGAAATTGCAACAATCTTTGCGAATTCTAATTTGAGAGCGCATTTTCAGCTAGAGAATGTAACAATTATCTTACGGATATTCCTGAAATTAGAGAGAAATACAATATGCTGATTAATTTTGAAGAAGTATTCCTATGTAATCAGCATATTTTACTTTAGAAAATCCACAAATGCGTAAAGTTATGAACGCTTAATCAATATTTCCAGGGCCCTTGATGGATTATTTACTTGTGTAGCAACTGTCAGTTGCCACTTTTACCTACCTCATTTGCATCATCCATTGTAAAAAGATTAATGTGAATGAAGAATCCTAGTGATTTAGTATATGTGGTCCATTGAACAAAGGACCACATATATTAAATACCACATAGTCGGATGACCACAGCCGATGGACCACATAGTCGGATGATGGCCTTCGGTACCAGAGCCTGTGGGTTCGAGTCACTTTCTTGGTATGGACGTTTGCAGCCGTTCGGAATCGGCTTTAAGCGTAGGTCCCGGTCCAATTAGCCCTCGTGTAGCAAAAAATTCACCGTAACGCTCCAAACCAAATTAAACCAAATCAATTGATTGAAAAAAAATTTATTGTTTGACTCAAAACTATGCCAAACCTCATCATTCCTCGTGAAACTCCAAAAAGTCTTTTTATTAAACTGTTAGAAGGAATCTTTAAAAATGTGGGACACCTTATTGAGAGAAGGGATTGGTAGATGCATTGCTTTCGAAAAAGTTAACATCAGAGTTCAATATGCCCAAAATCAACCTCGAACTCTTGGTCTCAAAATCTGGTGCGTAACCACTAAAACTGACGCCTACCTTACTAAGTAAATTTGTAGACAGAAAGAGAATTTAGAGGTTTTGAAGCGTGCCGGAATATTTCAGCATTTCTGATCTGCGCATGCATTTAGATTAACTGAGCTGGATAAAGAGTAGATTTTAAATTTTGGAATTCTCATTTATTTAGTCAATGAATTCAGTTAGAGTGAAAAATCAGCCTTTTACGTATATATGTAAATACTCTGCAAACTATTAAATTATAAAGTCTCAGACGACTAAATTTCTTATATCTGTTGAAAACTTGAAATGGGATTTTGTGTAGTAACTCTCTAAAAGATAATAGAAAATATACAGAAAAACTTTTTGTAAAGAGTATTGGTTTACGGTTCATTTAGGATTTTTCCTATGGCCTTTTCAGAATTTTTTACATTAGCTGTATTGTAAATTTCACATATGGACGGGAACTCCTCCAATATTTCTCACTATTAGAGTCAAATTAAAATATACGCCATTTCATGTGCTGAAACAAACTTCTATGCACAAGGGGGAAATCTTTTTTATTTTATAAATTACTTCATTTCTTAATAAAGATATACTTCGGTATTAGGTTGCTGCAGAGATATATCCCTGTTGCTATAGATTTAGTTTTGGATTGTGCTCTGTAGATCTTTCGTTGTATAATTTCGTATTCATCTTACTATGCAATACAAGGAATTCGTACTGTTTCTGTCAAAGGCTTAGGTAGGACTGTCACTGGATATGATATTCGCACAACTACCCCCTTTCATACTGTTGAAATTACATGAAAAAATTGAACTTTTTGCCTTATAATAAAAAAATGTGGATAAATAACTAATGATTCTATAAAAGCATAAAATAAATTGTCCAGCAAACAACTGTAATAAGCGGACGATATTGCTATAAAAATTTTAGAACAAAGACAGGTTTTTTTAATTTCTTTTGAATAGGTTGTAGTTCTATTGAATGCGTAATAATGATAAATGAGGGTTGACGTACTTAAATTTAAACATATGGGGATATTACAAAAAATCCATTACAGTCCTCTTACTCAAGGATTGAAGCCTATAGCTCTGCAAAAGTTAAAATCTTCACCAATCTACTCGTACATTACCAAATCAACTGAAAGCATAACAAAGACTTGGATATTCAAAGGCTTGATTTAGCGTATCTCAAATGTTTCAGAACTTGTGAAGAATTAAGCTTAATAGAAAACCAAAAAAATTTTTCGCATTCAACATGACCATAATTTTTCCTCGTTTTGATTTGCATTTCAAAGACTCAAACACCATCGATGACGCAGTGTTGGTCATTTTCCACAGACTTAACTTGTAAGAGATTTTCGAGGAACTAAAGATAGTTTATTCACGCGTACAATCGGCAAAGGCTAAATGAAGAATTTCTGCAAAGGATATGAATTAAAATAAAATTTACTAAAATCTGCAGAGTGAAATTTGTTACATAGATTTAAAGAAATGACACCGATAATGCAGTAATGAAGTTTTCGCATGTTAATTTATTGACCGATGAAGAGTGAGATTAGCTGACTGAGACACGAAGATTCCAAAAATATCGAAATATTCCAATTGAAAAAGCCTAGAAAAATCACGTCTGAATGGGATAAAACAACCTAATGAAACTGATGACCAAATCACAGATGTCTTCCAATCAACGACGATGATCGTAATTAATTGAAATAAGAACTATTGTAAATATTCAAATTTCCTCAGAGGGTATTGGAATTAAGTGTTACATATAAAAAATTCCTTCTATTTATTTTATTAGCAAACAAGTTAAATATTGATTGCTTAAATCATACTTTAAACGCGTGAGCGATTAAAGTATGTGAATATTATAATAAAAAGTATGATTAAATTATAAGTAATAATATTAAAATATATAATAACAATATTAAAGTATGTCAAAGGTAATTAATTATAAACAATAATTAATAAGTTTTTAATTATTTAATATTATTACTTATGTATTATAGGTAATAACATTAAAGTATGATTTAAATATTTGATTATTATTTTGTTTTCTCGCGTGAGCAATTTTTTCAGTGTGTTCATATCCGGAAATATGAATATATTTAAAGTATAAATAGAGCAATGTTAAAAAAAAAAGCTAATTTAATAATTTTTTTGCTTACGTAAAACGGAAAGTCCTTTTTCATCCATTTTATATTACAGCTTCATAAAAATTCAATACTGCAGTTAAGATAAAGCAAAATGTGTAAGTAGTATAACACACTAAGCAAATTTCAATATCTTTTATTCGTGCGCAAAGCAGTTTTCCTTTTTTGCTCCAAGTTCAACTGAAAAATTAAGATTTTTCAGATTACCTTTTATGTTTTGCGGTTTGTACATACAGTGAAACACTTTTTTTTTCATTCACAATTACTACTTTCGAGGTAAAATATATATTTTTTTCGTTTTAAATAAAGAGTATAAAATTATTAATTGCCTCTTTTTTCTTAAACTCGGTACGTATGTGTTAATTACTGCTATTCAGATAAATTACGCCAATAAATTGTAGTAAGAAATGTTTTGAACTGTTTTAGGTTCCTGAAAAGATAGTCGCCAGCTACACACAAAAAAAAAACTTTACAAAGACTGCAGTCTATGTAGGCGTTGTCTTCATTTTATTTTCCTTTATATTCGCATGAGCACTCTATTCCAATTTGCCGAAACATAAACTTCCGCTTCCCTGAATCCGAGCGATCCTTTCATAAGTGTCACATAAAAATTTTCCCGAGAAATAATTTAGTAGTCAGAAGTTTCATAGGATAAGAAAACTAAGCTACTAGCTACTGTATTGCACTCCCATCCAAAAAAAATCTCAATAAAAATTATACACATTGTCATCTCTGTAAATGAATGTTGAAAAGTTATTTTTACATTTTTCTGTATCATTTTTACAACTTTTTTTAACAATGCTTTTAAACAACTAAATAGTTATTAATATTACAATAATGAAAAATTAAAAATGAAATTTTCCCGTTAATAAATTTATCTGTCTAGCTTACTTTATTTTAGAACGTTAGAGAAAAATAATTGAAGATTTTGGTGCTCTAAAAAATAAACCAACTAACCTCAATTGCATTGCAGTTCATCAATTTAAATTTATCCCCCACAAAATTCACCACGCGCATAAAATGGCATAAATAGTCCTCTCAAGAAATATAAGTAAATAAGAAAGACAACTTTCATGTAGAACTATGTAAATGATTACAGCGTTTTCAGCGAACAAAACGAGTAAATACAAACAATAATTTGCATTTTCCAATGTTAAGTCAACCGCATAT
Source organism: Dolomedes plantarius (assembly GCA_907164885.2). Taxonomy (NCBI): domain Eukaryota; kingdom Metazoa; phylum Arthropoda; class Arachnida; order Araneae; family Dolomedidae; genus Dolomedes; species Dolomedes plantarius. The sequence continues at coordinate 118,171,087 of OU015498.1, read as the reverse complement.
TAGCCATTGATCTTAGCAATCGTAAAGAAGCGTGTTTATTGATGATTACCTCGCATACAGTGAGAAATATATCAGCGTAAAATTCAAAAATAATCTAAATTGCGCGCAGTAATGTTTCCGAAACATCTCTAATTTACTTCGATTGCAAGAGGTAAACATCAAAATAGCTTATACATGACGTCACGTATTTGTTCAATAGTCAATGCCGTATAAGCTTATCGCTGTGGTCGGCGGAACCTTTAGAATTGTTCAATAGTCAATCATATTTTTCAACAATAAGCCCTCGTTTCAGTTTGGTCATGGCTTGGTTCAATATTTATCATTTGATCTAATTTTGTATTATACTCTTTGTTTAAATAAATAACATTTCTGAAGATTATATATATATATATATATATATATATATATATATATATATATATATATATATATATATAAAGGGAGAGAGAGAGAGAGATTTTAATAAGTGACACATTTCCTTTTTACATATTTTTTTACATTTTGAATTATAAAAATTAAATAAATTTCTTATAAACTTTAAATTTCTCACTTTAAATATATGTACTGAATATCTCTACGTAAAAAAGTTACACGTATTAAACCTAAGATATTTTCTCAAAATGTATCTACGAGAATTTCCCCCGGATAAAAGAAATCATTTGAGAAAAGCGGCCGCGGGCAATACTTTTTTAGTTAATGTACACACTAACGCATCATGGCTGTTGCAAATGGTCTGTAACATTATATATATCACCGCCAGATTTCAGATACGAAAAATAAATCAAGGCAAAAGAAGGAATCAACTTCCTGTTCTTTGCCTTCCTTAAAACGGATATTTTTCATGTATCGGTATAGAAATTACAGACTTCCATTGTTGGGCGGAATACCGAAAAGAACAGCGGGGAAAAAAGGCTTTAAAGTGAATGTTTTACAGGCGTGTCAAAAATATGGAGAAAGTATTATTTCAAAATAAAGTTTTAAATCTATGTTAAGGCACTGGAATGATTGCCGCTTGGAATTAGTTTCACTGTGCAGACACATGACATCATTAACCTCTCATAAGAAAAAACAGATAAGATTTTGCTTTATAATATATCCATCAATCTATAAATAAATATGTATGTTATTTTAAATATAATTTAATTTCAAATATAATATAATCCAGATGCTTGTCGCTTGAGAATATCCTTCTTTGAGAGAAAAAAACAAGAAAGTATTATTTCTTTATTTTAATGTAAAATTAGAAAAGACAATTTGCATATGTTGGTGTTGTTGTTTCTAATTCGCCGTGTTCGAAATGTATTCCAGACTAGGTCCTTATAGGTTACAGGCATGAAGGGTGCGGCTCCAGTTCATAATGTAACCACAAGGGTCGGAGTCCGATTGAGCCAAGTGCCACCTCAATTTTGACAGAGCATCCTCATAGTCGATATCTGGGGGGATCGTATCTTCTTCCACCCTCTCTGACCTCATAGATGGACTTTCCAGTCACCGGATTTAACGTGTAAATATCCGGCCTAGACACTGTCGATATGTATATGAGACAATTAAAGGACTTTTGGCGTCATGAGGTGGCATTAACATCTACTAAATTTTATATTTTATGTCGTATCAATTTGTTTTCAGACATCGGGTAATTTAATCATGTGTGATTATCTAGTCAAAATATCTTCCCTTTCATAGCGACATTTTACTAACTATGAAAATAGGTTATTTTATATTCAGTTAGTAACATCAGACAAACTGCAAAAATTTAGGTTAATAAAATTTAATTTCTTTGAATATAATTTTATGTTTCTATAAAAAACTCTCATATATATTAAAAAAATATTATAATTATAATAAAAATATTGATATGATAATCTAATTATAAATTTATTAAAATATTAAAATTTAAAGTTAAACTAGTTAAGGATATTTGAATTTTTTTAAATATTTACATGTGTGGTAAGATTGCATTACAGTCTTGGAAAAGTGAAGATCGTTGTAAGTCCATACCCGTAACAATTATGGACGAATACAAATATAATTGTTTTTAAATAATATATTTAGTGACATAAAGTTTTAGATAAATAACTTAAGATATCTCTTGATAATAGGGATTGACATTTTTGCTTTAATTACAATAATGATAAAATAAGTAGGTATACATTTTTCCGAACAGGAAAATACAAACAGGACTCCTCATTGAAAACCATCGAGAATATATTTCATGTATTTAATATTTTCATTAAGGAAGACAGGATCTTCCTTATCTTTACATTCTATGCATTCATGTAAGACTATTACTTATATTTCAAGAAGGTAATAAATATTGCACAAGAAACCCTTATACATTTTCTGCAAAAAAGTCGTATATTTTATTCATTGTTAATCCGATTACCAAAATAAAATTTGGTAAACTTTTAGGTCTGCATTAATTTTTAAAGAATGGCAGCAAAATAACGCCATCTATAAATCTACCGGTAAAAACTAAATTAATAATGTCGTCAGACTTGGCAGGAAAGCATCCAAAAAGCGATGAAAACACTCGCCGTAGCATATTGGAATTACTGCCATTTTATTCATAAATGAACGAGAATTCATCAATAAGGTTACATGAAAGATGTGATCATTTCCCATTTCATTTCTGCTATACTTTGGAAGAATAATATTTCATTTACCGCTTGTCTCTATATTTCTTTTAAAGGGGCTTTGGCTCGGTAATGTAACTTAAGCGTGTGTATAAGAAAAGAAAAACCTTTTCCATTTTTGAAAGTTAACAAAGGAGTGTTCTGTGTTCATAACAAAAATTAGTGAAAAAAATTTCTTCCAGACAATAAAGCGGTACCATTCTATTCTGTTTTGCTTTTCAAAATTGAACTTTAAATCTAAATATATCTTCATTTCGCGTAATTATATAAATTAGCTTAAATTTAACATTAATGGAATGACCAAAATGGTTGGTCTGTAGTTTAATTTGAAGCAGATGTCACCAAAGAACGGGTATTTCTTGTTAGATACCCGGTGAATTTACGATCTTCATTTGTAAAGAATAATAATATAAACAATTCATCATAAACAAAAAATTAAAAAGCGGGCGTAGACTGCCAAACAAATAAACTTAAAACCTACCCTAGCGTTGAAAACTTATAACTTTTCAATAAAAGATTGCGGAGTTGCAGCACATCCTCATATTGAAAATGGACAAATATAACTAAAAATAAATAATTTTAGGATGAATGTAGACAAAAGCAAACAGAAAACAAGCACTCAGGGCTCCACGCACCAAAGGCAAGATTCTGTAATAGTGCCAGAACTAAACCAGAAATCGAGGTAACCGACTGGTCTCGTCATCAGGGAGCCTAACCAAATCAGTTACCTCAAGGGGATCTTTCTGAATAGGATGCAGGTATAACCAAAAGACATCCCAAGGCCCCGAGATCCCCATTGAAACAGATAGTCAAAAGAAAATGAAAGGGCATTTGTCTTTTCATAAATCCGTTAAATCCGGCACGTTAAATCCGTAGAGTGGAAAGTCCCTCTGTGTGGTCAGAGGGGTTGGGGGAGGGTACTATCCGCCAGATGTCGCTCTTGGGTGTGCTGGATCGAAATTGGGGTGGTAACTAAGTAAGGCGGACTCCGACCCTTGTTGTGAAGAACTAAATTAATTGTAAGAACTAAATTAATAATGTCGTCAGACTTGGCAGGAAAGCATCTAAAAAGCGATGAAAACAATAAAACCATTTAAGAAAACAACTATTAACAACCATTTAAAACAATAAAACAACTTTAACTATATAAACCGGAGCTGCACACATCTGAACGAAGTCTATATGGACTTGGTCTGGAACTTCCAGCCAGAGGCATTAGAAACAACAACAACAACAGCATTTAAAATGCTAAAATTTTTTTTTTGCAATTTTCCCATGTCTAATATGGTTCATGAATTGTTAAACTCCACATAAATTTGTAACAATTGTATGTTGTAAAAGCATAAAAAACTAATGAATTTTGCTAATGAGATACATTACCTTTAACATTGATTCATGCTAAGCTGGATATCACACGCTGTTTCCTTGGATTTCGTATGCAATTTATATATACTGATTCGGCCGAAATTAAAGTACTTGGAACCCTATCGGAAGTCGGAAATTAAAGTTTCTTCTACATAATTAATCTGAGTAATGCCACCGGGAAGAAACAAATGGAAACGCAGTTTAATTTCAACTCATTAATAAAGTTTCGAAGCAATTAGGTAGACAGCGATGGTATGCAACGCAAGCACATCTTTTAAATCGATAAATTTTTGTTAAGTGATAAATAGCCGCTTCCTTCTCATTTATTAAGTAAATTATGTTCCATTTCCTACTTCTCTTTCAGCCACTTCCTAATTTTACATAAAGTTCAATTACTTTTTTTTCACTGCGTTTAATTTTGCAGAATTGAGTTACCAAATGATTAGTGGTGGTACATTTTAGAATAAAAATAATGAGGCATAATTTTAATATCGGATATAAATTTGATGTTGGCAGCATAGGATCTGTGTGAACAAGAGTTTTTTTTAGTGTATATTTTTAATACTGGTTTGAAGTATGATTTAGTAACAACATATAAATTTAAGCACAGATACTCCATTACAAAAATAAACTCACATTGGAAATATTTGTGCCATAATTAAGAGTCTTTTTTTTTAAATACCACAGTTCGTTGGTTTGAATAGGAAGGCAATAAGGAGCTTAGAAATTTCCCCATTTTTCCCATTCAATTACATAAATTTTCCCTAATATTGACATCAACGGCAATGTTTCATAAATTCTCTTCTATATAATAAAACAGTTCCATAACTGACTGATTGACAGACAAAGCACAGACCAAACCGCTAGTCATAAAGGGCTGAAATTTTGCATGACGATTCTTCTTATAGTGTAGGGGTGCATTAAGAGAAATTTTTGAAAAAAAACTTCTTAGATTTTTTTAATTAAATTTTTAAGACGTTTTTGTAATATTCTTTAAATTTTGCATTTAAAATAATAATCCGAGGGTTATAAAATCTATATCACGAGTAAGATCTTAAAAATTCCTTTAAAATGAAATCTTTTTCGAATCTTTACCTCCATTTTCTGATTTTTGGGGAATTTTTAAATATTTATTTTTAGAATTTAATTTATTAAATGCTAATCACGTGGTTTCTCTTCTTTTAAATTTGCGTCACGTCCATAACGACGAAATAGACAAAAAAAAATTTCTTGCTAATGCGGCAGACGATTGGACATTATCCCAAAAAATAGTAACATACAGTAAAAGAAATGTTCCTCAAACTGTACTATATTAACTGTACTATATTGTTTAGTATGTTCTTTTATATTTTATTTTAATATTTTATTCTACATTATTTTGTCTATAAAAATATCCGTTATGATTTTTTTATAAATATATTTTTTCGTTTTTTTTATATCAATTTCATATATTGATCGTTGAATTTATTATAAATTTATTTATACGTATTTTTGGCATTAATTGCATACATTGACCGTTGTATTTAATTTGAATGTACTCCGTAGCGAAGTACAGGCTTTCAGCTAGTACACAAACAAGCTTCCAGAATTAAGATATAATTATCTAATCATTATATGACGAATATCCAACCGAAATCTGATTTGGACTTGTTGATTCCCATTTGAGAATGCGTAATGGCATGAAAAGAAAATGCCCTGCTGGATGGTAGTATTTTTATCTCAAGTTAAAGCAGCAAATTTATTATTTTGGGGAAATTCAGAGCGTTCTTATCGTACGGTCTTATTTTTTTAGCCGTAGAATGTCTCATTGGACTAATCAGTTCATCTTCATAATTCATTTTCCCTGTCTTGTAACTTTTAACACACTTTGAAACTTTTTAATGGATATTTGAAGAAACTTTTTAACGCGTTAGCTAACTTGTTCATTTTCTCTTAAATAATTTCTGTTTACCCTTTCAAATTTCTAAAACCGAGATGGGACTTAAGATGGAACATTCTACTTTCCAATTAATTATTTATTTTTCGCATCTTTTATGCTTTAATTCTTACAAACAGAATAATTTTGTAGTAATTTCGTTTTGAAATTAAGAAAATGAGGGAATCGTAATATTTTTAGCTTTGTATAAAAGGGATTTTTAAAGAAAGTCTTTTACATAGTCGCTTTACTCTCGACGTTGAATGTTATATTAAGATAGATTATAATAACATTTCACTTTGGAAAAATATTTTATAAGAGAAACATCTAATCAAAAAATATATTTGCCTTTAAAAGAAGATAATATTCAGTAAATGCCAAAACCCTGTAATCTGAGCTGGATTCCGAAAGTATTTTTTTAATTTGATACTTTATTTGTCGTTTAAGACTATCAAGCTTTAGTAAACAGTGTGTAACATATAGTACTCTAAGATGTGTATGTACTGTGTTTATATTTCTTAACATCACGAAACTATACTAAACAAGACACAACTACATAAGTCTTTGCAAACAGAACATAAATGCGTTCTCTCAGAATTGCAATAAATATGTGCTGTAAAAAAATTTCTGAAATGTAGGACAACATTTATTTTATATAAGTCACAAATTAAAATCGTTCCAAATTCTTATAGCATTTTAACAAATATACAAGAAGGCTACTCCGCATTAAAACAGCATTTTTAAGATAGTAGAACAATCATTTTTAAAAGGTCAGGTAAATCTCAAAGTGTAACTCATACGGGCTGATTTAGTGATTTTTCTTGTTAAGATACCAAAAGCGTAATTTTGATACATTTTCTCAAAGAAAACAGTATAATCATGTAGGTTTTTAATTCAGAGGTTTTGACAACATTGAAATCCAGGGGGGATTCAAGGGAGTTACATACAAAGATTTTCTTTCAATAGTGAACGCATTTTTTTATTATGCATCATTAATAAGTGTGCACTTGCTTTTCATTAAGGGGCTGCTTTGTGAGGATTTCGTATATTAACAATAAACCATCTATCTACAACTTTGACCTCACCCACCTAATATTCTGTTTGCTTCCAAAAAATTCGTAGAACCTATAAAAAATTGTTCTTCGAGGATATGGGATATAAAATTAATGACATCTGATTTTGCTTTCAGGGAAAGGAAAACGCCTTTTATAGCAGCATGTTTGTCACTGTGTTTTGAATCCATATAGTATATACTTTTCAGGATTTTTGTCTGTCTAAAGATCTATTTGTTATTTTTCCTTATAGAAGAAGCAGCATTCTGTTAAATTGAAAATATATCAAACATTCAAAGATTCCCTTCAATTTCATTTATCTGATAACCGTGAACAACAGAAAATAATATTAATACAAACAATAAAATACAAATAAAATTTAAAAGATATGTCTAAGTCAGTTATATTACAAGTGTGCAAATGTTAATCTATAATTCAAAATTTATTGAGAAACACCTGATAATTTTTGAAAAAAATTGCGAGGAATCACTATAATACTGCTTTACTTAAAAGCATTCGCAAATTATATTAAACTGTTCAATAAAAACTGGTTATTTTTAAAGATATGATCCCGAACCTATCAACTATCTATTACAACTGAACTTTGTTTTCTCTGCTTGACTATATCATTACTCTCCTTCCAGAGGGAATGGACTGAATCGAAAGAGCTGATCGCTCTTCACTGGCTTCCACTATAACCAAGTTAAGACTAAGAATACTTTAAATTCATCTCCCGACACCACTCTATCAAAAATTCTGTAATTTATCCCCCCAGGAACTATCTAGACAGAACACAAAAAAAAGCATCTCTCTCTTTGTTCATCTGCGATCAGCAAGAAAAAATGACTCGTGCTTTTTTCTTTCTTCTTTTGTTGTTGTTTTTAAGATGTGATTCTGGGAGGGTTGATAATTTAAACAACTTTAAGGACTTCTTAACTTTTGTGGTAAAAAATTTAGGAGTCATAAGGACCAAAAATGTGTAGGTACATATAAGGACTTTTCAGGATTTTAAGTACTCCTGGATCTTTCGAAATAAAAAAAAGAAGAAAAATTCTACAACAAAGTAACATACATTTTGATATTTTTTGTTAGTAAAGGTCTCAGATCTGTAGAGACAATAATTATTAACGAACCTTCATACCTGCCAAAAAATAATTAAATTTTTTCAACCGAGAAAATAGCATTCATTAAACAGAGTTTTAACATTTTGCATTATGATTCTGAAATTAATGAACGATGCCATTTATAAAACATTGTAGGATGCTTAGAGATCATGGTCAAAATTGTAGAAGGGCCTTTGCTTTAATTCAATGCATAGTTTGCTTTTAAAGCATTTTACATTCTTAGATCGAAAAGTTCTTATACAGGAAGTCTACTATGCCCTTATATAAAAACACTAAGCTCTTATAGAAACTTATAATTTTTCAGAACGCTAAAGTACCTTTTAAAAAATTTTATTCTTCAGCTAAAGGTATATTTATAAATCTTTCTTTTTGAAGAAAATGCAAGAGTCCGTTTCAATAGTGATAAGTCATTTATTCATAAATATTTTATTCTAAACCAATGTAAAAGTATCTACCTAGCATTATCAGCTCTCAGGTTTTTGAGTGCTTGTCCATGGTAGAAATAGAGCAACTAGCTTTGTCCCAACCTTTTATTTTGAAAGAGATACAGAACATCAATTGGGTGGTACCATTAACTAATGCCACCTCCTATAGATTCGTCCATAGATAACTATTTATTTATAAACAACTAGCTGAAAACTCGCACTTCGCTACGGAGTACATTCAAATTAAATACAACGGTCAATGTATGCAATATATATATATATATATATATATATATATATATATATATATATATATATATATATATATATATATATATATATATATATATATATATATATGTATATATATATATATATATATATGTATATATATATATATATATATATATATATATATATATATATATATATATATATATATATATATATATATATATATATATATATATGTATGTATACAATTGATGTAAAAAAAAACCAAAAATATAGTTATAAAAAAATCGTAAGGGATATTATTTAAAATTTTTTTATTATTTGTTTTTAACTAATCCCAGATTGTCTAGCAAGGCTAGACAATCTCAATGAAACCAAAAATATCTAAAAAGTCTAAAAACAGTAGAGGGTCCAGAAGGACCTCATCCTTTGTAAAACCCAAACAAGCCAAAAGATGGGCAGGGGAGGCCATGTCGTCTGATCACCAGTGACACTCCGGGAAGATCTTCTGAGCCTGACGAAAAGTGAGTGCTTTCAAATGACCACTCATGAAGCGCGAGAAGGCCGTTTGACATTTTCTGGGCTTGAGCTGGAAAGACCCACCCGGACATCTTCCAAAGTACCATGGGTGGCAAGAAGGAGTTCTCCAAAGATGTTTTTTCTCTATCTTCTTAAGGGAGTAAATCTCAATAAAAGTAAGAGCCTCACAAGGGCTCACGTACTCCTCAGCAGCAGTCCTGGCTAAAATGTCAGCCCTTTCATTACCGCCAATCCCAACATGGGAAGGGATCCACTAAAAATGAATAGTGTGTCCAGATGAGAGCCGGTCAAGAAGATCTAAAATTTCCAGGCTAGTCTGGTCCCCAATAATAGTCCAGTTAGAGAGGTGCTGAATTGAAGCACGACTGTCCGTTAAAATCCAGACATCGTGAAACCGATCCTCCACTTGACACGCATACTACAATCCCTTCTTCATAGCAATAGGCTCTGATGTAAAAACCGAACAGATATCTGGATTTTTAATCTTAAATTCCACAGCACCGGTAGGAGTTGGTATGTGCACTCCACTACCAGAAATTCCCCCATACATATTTTTATAGACAAAATAATGTAGAAGAAAATATTCAAATTAAATCTAATAGAACATACTAAAGAATATAGTACAGTTAATATAATACAGTTTGAGGATCATATCTTTTAATACTGTATTTTAATTTTTTTTTTTTTGGATAATGTCCAATCGTCTGCCGCATTAGCAAGAAAAAAATATTTTTTATGTCTATTCAGTTGTTATGCACGTGACGATAAATTTATTTAAAGTACCATAAAAGAAATTACTTGATCAGCATTTAATACATTAAATTCTAAAAATTAATCTTTAAAAATTCACTAAAAATCACAAAATGGAGGTAAAGATTCGAAAAAGGTTTCATTTTAAAGGATTTTTTAAGATATTTCTCGTGATATCGATTTTATAACCCTCGAATTATTATTTTAAATGCAAACTTTAAAGAATATTACAAAAACGACTTAAAAATTGAATTTTAAAAAATCTAAGAAGATTTTTTCAAAATCCTTTCTTAGTTCACCCCTACATTATAAGAAGAATCGCCAAGCAAAATTTCAGCAATTTGGGTCCAGCGGTTTGGTCTGTGCCTTGTATGTCAGTCAGTGAGTCAGTTACGGAACTGTTTTATGTATATAGACAAAGCAATTTCCTTGAAGAAATTCATGATGGCACATACAGAAATTTTTTTGACTAGCTATTAGGTTGTTGTTTTGAGTGACTGGAATTACACACATTTCTGTCAGGATTGGAAAAGTACCCAGATCTTCATAACTAGAGACAGATGATCTGTCTCAAGAGCTGTCCCACTGTTTTGAGGCAGACTGATATCTTTATAGACCTACTACCCTAGATGTTGACTTTTCATATATATATTTATTTATTTCCAACTAGCCGGGCGAAGGCCCGCGAGCCAGTTTGGAATTGAATTCTAACGGAACAGCATTAATCGAATGTTCAAATCGAATCACTTGACACTCGAATCATAATGCATTTAAATGTAATTTTTTTCACTTTTAATTGCCCGAAATAACCCCAAAAATTCAGTACATCTTCAATGATCTATTTATGATTAAAAATGTTGAATTAAAAGTATTGAAAAATAGAAAAATAATTAAAAATTAGACACACGATGAACACACGATGAATCTTTTCAGTGATTCGTTTTTTAGGGAGAATCACGCTGTGAAAGAATTACGCTTTGTTTACATCGTCAAAAATGGATGATCTTACAGGAGATGCCTCATTAGAATCCAAATAACTGTAAAACTATTGAAGTAACAGATTAAGTGTAAGCAGAAAAAAAATTTTCAGCTTTTAAAGCTCTTTCTAAATATGTAAAATTTATGTACTCTCATTAAAAAAATACATCGATTTTAACTTTTAACACATGGAGGATTACGTTTGGTACAGCCAATTGTGATCAGTGGAGTATGCATTTAAAATTGAAATATCTCAAAAACTATTAAAGTAACAGAATAAGTGTACGCAGAAAAAATTATTAGTTTTTAAAGCTCTTTCCAAATATGTGATATTTATGTACTTTCATGAAAAAAAAACATCGATTTCAACATTTTGAACGAATTGTATAATGGTTGCCATACCGGAAACGGTCCACCTGTAATTGTTCCGGCGACCGATCGACAAAGTTTTCATTTTATTTGTATAGATTTATTTGTAACATACAAAAAACATAAACATAGACATAAGAAGTACAACAGAAGAAAAAGAGCACATACAGGGTCTGTATAAAAAGTATCGAGAAAAGTTTCGGAAAAGTAAATTTATTTGAGATATTGCTACAATTCCCCAAAAGTCTTCAAAATACACGCCTTGAGCGTCGACACACTTTTGCCAGCGGCTTTTTTACGACTCGAAGGCTCCCTGGTAGGCGAATTTCGGAACGTCTTTAAGGGTACGCGTGCAAGCATCTTTGACGGCACTTAGGGTCCCATGGGGGTGTCCGTTGAGGGAGGATTTCACTTTTGGGAATAGGAAATAGTCTGCTGGTGCCAAATCGGGACTGTAAGGGGGTTGGGGAATTGTCGCGATGCCGTTTATCGTCAGGTACTCGGTGACCTTGGAGCAGGTATGGCTGGGTGCATTGGGACGAGTTTATTGCAGATCTTTCGCATCGGCAAATTTTCAGTGATAATGCTGTGCACTGTCATCTTATCAATGCCAATTTTATCTGTGACTATGCGCCACTTAACCGACGGTCTGAATTCAGCACTTCACGCACTCGTTGCACGTTGTCGTGGGTTCTTGAGGTTGACGGCAGTCCAGCGCGGGCATCGTCCTTCACACTCTCTCGGCCATCTTTGAAGAGCTTGTGCTACTTAAAAACTGTAGTTTGTGACATGCTTTCATCCTTGAACACTTGGCGAATCATGCTCAACGTCTCCGTATCCGATCAACACAAAATTTGATGGCGTACCGCTGTTCAATCGTTCGCTGCATTTTGCGCTTGCACCGAGTCACTCGACAGGGGTCCACTAAAAACACGATCTAGCCTGAACGAACGCTCGCAGGCGACTGGCACTTGGTGCGTCTTGTAGGTCACATCCCCCACCACCGAACATGCATGGTACGAGCGCGTTCCGACTTACAGCCACGTCAGGATAAAACTGTTCCCGATACTTTTTAAACAAATCCTGTATGTTTAGCCCATAAGGGCCCTAGCTTCCCAGTACCATTGATGCACGCTAGAAGAAACGAGCGCAGGGCAATGGAAAATGTGAGATAAGTCCATATCTTCCCCCATATTGCAGAGCTTGCATTTGGAACTTTCGATTATTCCTATTTAGAAAAGGTGTTTGGCCAGACGTTTCGTATATATTTATTTTCGGTGATTTTTGATTTCACTATCAGGCAATGAAATATGTATATTATGGTTCATTGAGATTCCTTTACAGCAATCGAGTGCCTCAGTAATGTATTTCTGCCTGATTGGCAATCATGCCGTTCTTCGAAACAGTAGTTAGATACCCTGGGCATATATTTAGTAGTTTTATATTCATTTTCATTCCTCATAACTTTCTGAACAGAATTAATTGAATGCCTGAGACTTTCTTTTCGGCAATGAAAATTGATTTCATTATCCTAATTCCTTTATTGCCTCTGGGAAGCGGGAAGATTTATTCATACATCTCATAAATCTAGAGTTAAACGTATTTTGCAATCAATGTATAACGGGAAATTGCCTTAATACATAGAGATAAATGCGCCAATCTTACAGTTCATTGTTTTGAATAATTCAGTTCATGTCATGAGAAAAATTTAATTAATTCTAAGAGCACTATTCAGACTTAGTCACTGGAAATTTTGTTGATGCAACTGTTCCTTTTAACTGGAAACTGAAATAGACATATTACTTTCATGGATTCCATAATACTAAAGGCGGAACGTATTCCCCTCACATGCTGTGACGTAAAATCGTCTTGAACAAATCCCTTAAGTCCTCTCCGTCTACGCTTTGTAAGCACAGATTAGAAATTCAGGGGGCGAGCGAGCGGCAAACCCCGATTTTAGCGGATTAAAGAATACCCGGGTAGGAAATAACCCGCCCCCCCCCCACTTCTGGCATGCATGCCCCGTATAATTTCAATGAGGTATGACGTCACTGGATATTCCCTTTCGTATAAGTGGGATATGCTAAGCCAGAGGAACTAATTTCAGAGGAATTTATTCTGAGATTAAACATAAAATATGAGGAAAAAGTAAAAGAGCTAGATAGTTTGAAAACTTTTCTTCTTATTGAGAAATAAAATATATTTTTTTTCTTTTACTTTACACGAAGCCATGTTGCTTAGTTCATTCCCTGTTCATGAAGATAACTAAAGAATATCTCAATTGCATTTTCGACTATCTTTCACTAAAGAGAATACATCCTAATTATGTTGATTTACAAATAAACAGTTGATATTTATTCGAGTGTTAGCTACTCTATTTTGCCTTGAAGACATGATAACAAAAGGTAAAACAAATTAACAAAATTAAACAAAGTTATTTCTAACAAATGCTGCTGATGATATCTCATATGAATTAAAAGAGTTTACATAGGAATTCAATTATAATGTTACACTATGTCATTTCAAGCAGATAAATATTTAAAAGACTAATTAAACTTGTACTGTATCACCTAATTTTAAAACGAAGTGTATATATTTCATGAAATGCTTTTGTTTCCGATAGTTTCAAATGTAAAAATCAAACAAAATGGATTTTTTTTTCGTTTGCATTAAAGAAAACAAATTTCAAAGTCTTAAAGCAATCGAAGCCGGATGTGTAACATTCAGAAATTATAAAATTTGTCTACCAGATCTGAGGCTCTTGCGTTGCCAAATCGTATGATCAACATTCTATAGGTTGAACAATCTGAACAAAAAATCTCATATTTTTTTTAAATTTCTCCCAAGATATCAGAAAATACATGAAGTAAGGAAAAATCACTACACTACAGACGGATTATACCTAACATAAATTTTCGTAAAATCTTGTAATATCGGTGAAGTAAATGCCCTTTCATCCTACAAAAGTGTAAAATGAGAGGTCAATGGCGACTCGAATATCATGAAGTTTCCTAATAAAAGATAAAATGTTATAATATAATTGATCACATTAAATAGGAATTTTTTTTTTCTATAACTGGGGGATTCGCCCCTAGACTTGCTACGCTCGCTCCTCTGTTATGGCTAATAGCGAGATACATAGGGGTGATTCTCGGGCGATGTAACATCTTCCATCCATTTTCTGTTGTCACCCTTAATACAAAGGGCGTTTTATCACTGTTGAATTATCAACTTTAAAATTCAATTAAAAATCAAAAATTTAAGATATAGACTTGAAATGAGGTTTATATGAATACGAAAGCTTCCAGTTTCCAGACGATGCAAATATTTTCTTTGTAAGATAAAAGCTCTAGGAGCATCGATATTACATCCACATAGGGGAGGATATTACTTGAAAAACTGTGTTTCATTTATTGATGAAAATATTAGTCTGTTTTAAAATATTTTTAAACAAATGGGGTCTAGCTTGAAAGAGAAATGTCTGTAGTCTTAGATTGTAAAAAGATTAAAATTCTACGATCATTTTTTGGCGAGTTATCGTAATCTGAAGATGAAAAATTCAATATTTCCCCACAAAAAATTGAATAAAAAAAACTTAAAGTCCGACGAAGATGAGACATGTCTTACTTTGTTCCCCATATTTTTCTTCATATATTGGTATCAGTCTCGACCCCATACCCCCAGCGGTTTCGGAGGAGATAGCGTGACAAGCTTTTGACAGCGGCTGCTGCCGCTGCTGCTGCAGCGGGAGTTACTGTTTTTTTAGAATAGTGAGACTTTGTACCACAAAATTCTCTGTTCTATTTTTAGGGGAGGGGGGAATATTTTAATGCATTTAACACCAGAAACACGGCTGCCGTCATTTTGATGGTTTCGGACATACTGTTGAAAAATATGTCTGTATTTATGTCCTCAGGCGTCTGACATGTTATGACTTTTTTCTGATTTTAAAATATGAATGTATGCGCGATATATGCACACACATTTACAAACTTATATTCGATAGTAAAGAGGGAGAGAAAAAGGTGTTGCATACCTACTAAGACTAAAAGCCTTCAATTTGACGGCAATATAGAAAACTGGCAGAAATCTTTAAAATAATGCTGGAAAAATGTTAGTTACTTTTCGTCTCTTCCCCTTTTAGCAGATAACATAAATATTGGCTCTTCGGAAATATTGGTGTTGAAAAATAAGGACTGCACAAACCATGCATATATTTTTACGGATAAACCATACTAGGTTGTCAGCTCGGCATACCTGCATAAAAATATATCTAACTATATACTAATTTATTATACATTGGTATGAAATAGTTCAAAATTTAATGTATTTAACCATGCTTAAAAAAACATTAAATATTTTAAATTCTTGATTTTATTTTTAACCGTCAAATTGACGGCGTTCAGTCTTTTTAGTAAGAAAAAATTTCCGTCTTTCTAGTGTTAAGTGAGATTATAAGTATATGATTTTATTATTTTTTGCCTCTTTCATTACCATGTTTTTATCAACTCGCTTTCTTGTTTGTTTGTTTGTGTGTGTGTGAGTGTTTGTCCGGTACAAATCTTGCAATCGATTTTTAAGTAACTTCCCGACTAGCTAGACATTTGAAACTTTTAGAATAGCTCAGAACTCGAAGACAATGCATTATTTTAATACTTTTAGCCATCTTTAAGCAAATCGATTACATTTTCAGTTAATTTTCTTTTGTAGACTGGTGCAGCCATCTATCGGCCGGAACGGGAACGAAAAGTTAAACGCAAGTTAACTTCCAATTAACTTCATATTCTTTCAAGTTGATGGAATAATTGATCAAAAAAATTTTAAAAGTATTTATTAATATATAGAATTGTCAAGTTTATATGATTCAAAATAAAACTTAAAAACATACACTGCAGGCCACCCAAATTGCAACACCAAGAAAGACAAGAGATATCACAACAAAATTTATTTTGTAGATAACATGTTGACCAAGTATCAAATGATTAAATTTATAGACTACTGTGAAGTGTGGTTCCTGCCAAAATCAGTAGCCAGAGTAGCCGCCATTGTTGGAGATCACCGCTGCCACACGCCTCGGCATTGATTCAAAGAGACTTTGGATGAGTTCTTGGGGTACAGCAGACCAAGCAGCTTCCACACATTGCCAAAGTTGATCTGCTGTGGCAGCTGGGGATGGAATCTGGGTCAATCGTATAGCAACCATGGACCACATGTTTTCTATCGGCGAAAGATCCGGAGAGCGAGGCGGCCAGGGAAGCAATTCAATCTGGCGATTGACGAAGAACCGTTGGACAATACGTGCCACGTTTGGTCGCGCATTATCCTGTTGAAATATGGCTGTGGGCAAGGGCTGAAGGTAAGGAAGGACAACTGGCTCCAACACCTCGGAGATGTAGCGCTGGCTGTTTAAAGTACCGGCAATGCGTACTAGAGGTGTGCGAGAGTGATATCCAATACCGCCCCATACCACAATACCCGGTGCAGGACCAGTGTGGCGGTGCATAACGCAGCTGTTCAGCATCCTCTCTTCACGGTGTCTCCAGACTCGAATGCGACCATCGTGGTGTTGCAGACAGAAGCGTGACTCGTCAGTAAAGACAATTTCATTCCATTCTGCCGTCCACATCCTTCTGTCATCGCACCATTGGCGGCGGAGACGTCTGTGGTTCTGCGTCAAGGGTAGACAAAGCAATGGACGTCTTGCGGACAGACCACTCTGCTGTAAACGGCGTCGAATGGTACGCGCAGACACTGGATGATGCGTTACACACTGCATGTGCTGTGCTATGGTTCGTTATGTGACTGAGTGATCCGCCCCTGCCATGAGCACGATTTGCATGTCATCACGTGAAGTGGTGCGCTGACGTGGATGCGATCGAACACGCCGGTCCGTCGTACCCTCCTGCATCCAACGATCACATATCCGCATTACAGTTGTTTGGTTTCGTCCAACACGACTACCAATTTCCCTGAAAGATAATCCACAATCTCGGTAGGCCACTATCCTTCCTCTGTGGAACTCGGATACTTGATCAAAAGATGATCGCTGTTTTCGACGAGGCATAATTGATCGTTTTTTTGAAAAAACCACAAGAAAAACACAATTGACGAACTTAAAATCGTCGAAATCTCCAAGCCTTAAATAGCGCTTTGAAGTGGCGCCACAGGCGGGCATGATGTGCGTCTGCGCTGAAATTCTAATCATTTGCATATCTCACCTCCGCTAATGCATGTTGTAAATTTCCTGTTATTTGCATGTTTCCTTCAGGGTGTTGCATTTACAGTGGCCAGCAGTGTAGTATATAAAAAGTTCTTTTTATCTTGTAATTATATTATTTTTATTTTAGTTGTGTTTGAAATCGGAACAAAATTCATCAAGATAAGCGTTCATTGTTTTAATTTGTATGCTGCGGAATTAATAAAAAATGCTGTACTAAATAAAACCACTAGAGAGATAAAAAATATCCACCTTTTTAAAAATATTGAAGAAACCAAGTGTTTACAAAAAATGACTTATTGATATTTACAGGTATGTCCAAAACCCGTAAAATTATCTTAAACCCATAATGTACGTGAAGTAACAATTGATTTTTTCCTTTAAAAAATTTACGAACAAGTTCTACTTTGAGCCCTTCTTTCAATTAACTGTTTTTCCCTTTTTTTCCCCTTTCTCGGGGTTTAAAAGAATAAATATTGATACGTGAGGAGAAAAGGGACAAACTCCTTAATGTGAGTTTTTGTACCAAATGCAAGAAGACTCAGCTCCTCAGTTTATCTGAAAATCGTTATAAACGGATTTCTTCGAAATTCTGGACCAAAAGCCTCTGCCAGTCCCCCGAGGTAGATAATTAGGGCAATCAATATTATGATGACATATGGAGCTACGAGGATTAGAATTTTCAAGATTTTTTCTTTTTTACCGTTTAAACGACTTTCTGCCATTAGCACATGAAATGAAATAAATTTTGAAAGCAGTATTTTCTTTTGCTTCGTACACTGGAATTGTTCGCCTGCTAAATTACCACACCAAGGAAAAAATCTCTAATCAATAATGGAGCTAAATTCGTATCTGGATATAATACTTGCTCATGAAATTAATTCAGGAAAAAAAACTTTTAGGGAAAAAATGAATTTTTATGTTAATGAAATTAGGATAAAAAAAATCTTTAAAAGTAAGAGGGAATAAAATTATCTTCTTTTACGCCTTCTGACATAAACGTATATGTGGAAAATAGATGAACTAAATCAAACAAAAACATTTATAGACATGCGCATTTAATTGTTATGTAGAATGGAGATGGTCAACGTATACTGTTATAATGATAAAGTGCCATGTCAGAATATATTGCCTTGTTTTTAGTTGGTTACTTGTAGATGCTGAAGTTTAAGGGTAACAACATCCAGCGATGAAACAACAACTAACACTTTTTCTTAACCTAAATGTACAACAAAGAAGAGGAGAGCACACATTGGTAATTTCACTTAACCTACAATTATTGTGCTACTTTAGATGAAACCACACAACACATTACTTTGATTTCAAGTATACCATCTACGTTCTCAGCAATCAATCCCTCAACCCTTCCCACCAAGCCTTTCAAATCACTGTAACGTGTTTTATAATGCTTTGATATTAATATAGTGGTTGCAGAATGATTCTTAGAGACCCAGATATCTGTAAAACAGGTAAAACCCAACACACAGTGTATTTTTTACCTTGTCAGTTTTGATGTTACCAGGTGATTTTTTTATATTTATCACAAGTTGTAGATGAAGAACTTAAAATACTGGAAAAAATTCCAAAACCCTATTAAAATTAAAAAATGAGAGAAGGTCCCAAAATACCCATTATTTGAATCCCAAGATTCTATCCATTATAAGTATTTTTTTCAGTGATATCATTTATATTAAAGTAAATCTTGGTACCTTCCTTCTGATGAATTTTAAGTTCTCATTAGACAGCCTGAGGCATTTTACTTTGTTCAGTTCATACGTTGTTTCCATCTGTAAAAGAAGAAAATGTTTTTTTTCCAACAGTTTAAAAATACTATTTGTTGTTTCAGCAATAAATAGTCATTTCATTTAACACATTTGATACTGATTATAGATTGATCTTTCTTACAAAATACGACTAAATGGGAAAATATCACATATCACCTGAATTTCTATGTGAAAAAAAATCTATTGAAACCGATATTAGTACGAACCGTTTCCTCTAAAAGAGAGGTGTTTTTTTTTATTTTTTTTAATTTAAAAAAAATTAAATTATTTTTAATTTAAAAAAAATTAAATTATTTTTATTATTATTATTATTATTATTATTATTATTATTATTACTATTA
The DNA here is from genome assembly GCA_907164885.2 of Dolomedes plantarius. Taxonomy (NCBI): domain Eukaryota; kingdom Metazoa; phylum Arthropoda; class Arachnida; order Araneae; family Dolomedidae; genus Dolomedes; species Dolomedes plantarius. Next base: position 118,151,360 of record OU015498.1, on the reverse strand, counting down.
TTATTATTATTTATTACAAAGCGAATAACATATGCAGCATGATAGGTGGCAAAAATTTGGGTGGGTTTTCTAGTTGTCAGTAGGCACCATGAATTGGTTAGGCTAACATCGCGGTTTCGGAATCGAGACTTTTTTTTTAACATTGATTCTCTTACAGCATTGCAGAGGGCTTTTAGAACGCACTTCGGGCTCTGTATAACTAATGCTGTTCTTGATAGAAAAACAGTCCTGAGATAAATTTCAAAAGTGACAGCGAGTTGGTCTGCATTACCAAGAAAACCCAGTGCTAGTCCTCGGAACATTAGATTACCTGAAAACGTGCTATGGGTCCATAAGTCCGCTATTTGTGAGGATGTTGCCGTGATTTCCCCAGAGAAGACCCAACAGTGATGGAAAACTTTTAGAGTACGGCGTCGGTAGTCAAATAATAGGGCTTGACTTGGCCTTGTGGTAAAACGGCTGGCTTTCGGGGCCAAGGGTGTTCGGATCGAATCCCGGCGCGTGCCATTAAATTACCTCCCTTGTCTAGGCCGGATATGGGAATGTTAAATCAGTAGATCGGAAAGTCCCGCCATGTAGGTCAGAGAGGGTGGTAGAGGGTACGATACCCCCAGATGTCGCCCCTGGGTGGGCTCGATCAAAATCGAGGTGGCAACTAGCTAAGACGGGCTCCGACCCTTGTGGTGCTCTACAAACCGGAGCCACACACGTCAGCCCGAAGTCTATATGAACCTGATCTGGAATTACTTTCGAGCCAGGGGGCATAAGAAAGGACAACAACAACAACAAATAACGGGCGCCACCTGAGTGATGCTACTTTCGAAACCTAGTGGGGAAAAATTAGCTTTTCGAAAGTATGTACAAAGCTCTTTTCTTTAAAAGGTTTCGTTTGTTTTTTACTACCGTTTGAAATCTGGGAGACCATTATGCCGCAACATGTCATAAACACAACTGAACTTTCGAAAATACAAAGCACTTTTCGAAAATACAAAGCACTTTTTGAAAATACAAAGCACTTTTCTAAAATACAAAGCTGTTTTCTGTACATGGTTTTGTTTGTTTTTTAATTACCGTTTAAAATCTTGGAGTCTATTCTGCCGCAGCCTGTATAAACACAACTGAACTTTTCAAAAATACAAAGTACTTTTCGAAAATACAAAGCTCTTTTCTTTAAATGGTTTCGTTTGTTTTTTTATTACCGTTTGAAATCTGGAGTCCATTCTGCCGAGACCTGTAAAAACACAACTGAATTCAAATAATACTTAAAGTGTTGCTCATTACTGATGAGCATTACAGAGACTTTAGATATATTTTTAGAAACTTTAGAAATGTGTTTTCTTAAATATATAGTAATAATAATCACTTGACTCTTCACACCATTAAGAAAATATTCTCAATATTTATTATACCATTACATATAAATGTATTGCGTAGTATCGCAGCATCTGATTAATGTCACTATCAAAAAATTTCAATACACTCTCCGTCCTTACCATTGAAAAATGAATATGCATTTACAGCAGAATACTGATTACATAACAAAGAACGAAAAAGTAATGATTCCAACCCCTTTTGAAATAGTGCCTCCCTTCGCAAAAAAGGGAAACGGGGGCGAAAAAACGCCATTTTTGCATATAAATCATTAAAATACCAAAAATAACCCTCATCTTTTAAAAATCACATTCAACTCCACTGACCACTATCCATTAGATGAATTCAACCGTGATTTCCTTCAATATATTTTCCACCCAACCATTAATTAAAATTCTCGAAGACATCTTATCATCAGAACTTCCTATTTTGAAGACCTCTCATTATTTTCACAGACTCGCGAGAAGCGAAAAAAAAAGTGCCAAGGGAAGAAAAAAAAAAGGCACAATTAATGACTCTTCGTCCCTTTTCCTTGTTTTAGTTTATTCCTTGCCATATGTGAGTTTGATAATTAAGTCCCGCGCAACAGCTTCATTTGCGAGCATAAATCTAAAAATTCAACTTTTTTCGTCTCCGCTCTGCTTTGCAAACGTAAATAGAGTTTTAACTTCTAACATTAAATTTTTCGCTCCGCTAGACTAATGGTACATTTTCAGCTTTCTTCTTAATCATGATATTTTTTAAATCTCCTTCACGGGTTTTCTAATATTGTTTTCTGTTGAATTCGTGTCATTTGCAATGTTATGGAGAGAGAGAGGCCGTGGTTTTTATTATTTTGCGTTTTTATCCCCGGTTGCGCTGTTCCGTTTCGCTGTTGAAACAGTTATGGGCTGTCAAGTTTTTGAATTTTTGTTTTCTCGAGTCGTTCAGGGGGCTTTTCCTCCTTCGGAGAAGGATGCTTCTTATTTTTTTTTTTTCGTCTTCTTTCTTCTTTCTTTTTTCGGCGGGTTCTCCGTTTTTAACATCTGAACGAGTTTCGCTTTCGTTAAATGTTGTATGAAATGTTTGAAAAAATTTATGTCTCGGAACACTTTAAATTTTGAGAAAACAACAACAACAAACTACAAAAAAAAAATGAGAAAAGTAATAAATTTTTATTTTATATATTTATATGATTTAAGAACTTAGAATTTTCTCGGGAGTTAATGGAACTAATAAATATGTGCTCGGAGAATTTTTATGGAAGAGAATTTTTATATTAGAGAACATATGGAAAAAAATAAATAAATAATTCTGAACAAAGTGGGTAAAATAGTTCTTTATGAGAACCTTTTTACCACTGTCATGACCTTGTTCTGATACAAAGCACTTATATAAACAAATTTCAAACAATGGAAACAGAAATGAATCCCAAGAATACGGACCCAAGAATGAATGAATATATATATATATATATATATATATATATATATATATAACCGCCCTCAATGGCCATTCTTAAAAAAGGCGTTAGAAATTTCCCGTTCTAAAGAGGGAATCAGAAAAAAGGTCCCCGTAGGCTAAAGGTTAATTATCGCGTCTTAGATCATATGGACTGCGTAGTATCAACAAGAAGTACATCCTATGCATTTTTGAAGATATAAAATTAAAATTACCTCTAGAAAAATTCCATCATCACTTTTTATTAGTAGGCCATTTTCCAAAAATGTTGTATACTTAGCTTTGAACGCTCCTAAATTCCTTTGGTTGACGAAATTTATAAAATTAAGCCTGTTGCAAGGTGCAGAAAAGTTCAGGCTATCAGAAAATACAATTTTTATTGAATTACCAGCATTGGTGTAGCTGTAAATGTCAGACAAATGTTGAGGGGAGCGAATCCAATTAATAGTACACAGCAGCTTTAACTCAATTTAAAAAAAAAAAAGATGGAGTATGTTACTTTTGACCCTACACCAATCATAACAACCAGTATTATTGAATAAGTTATTTGATTGAACGAAATTAACTACTAGTTAATAAAATGTAGATCATTGAGAGAGTGCTTACTGTCGTAACATATGGTCACTACAGGTCATGTGGGATATTTTGTAATGTACTGTTAGTTTCCATATATGAGTACGATCGAAATATCGTGCAAACCAAAAATTTGAAAGTTTAAATATCGATATAATCACGATCGATATGGGCACATTAAGTCCGTAGACCGTAAAGTACCGCTATGATGTCAGAGAGGGTGGGAGAGGGTACGATCCCCCCAGATGTCACCCCTGGGGGTGCTCGGTTGAAATCGAGGTGACTCCTGGCTAAAAAGGACTCTGACCTTTGTGGTGACATTTTAAACCTGAGCCTCATCCCGCTATCCTTTATGGACCTGGTGTTTATCTTGCTGTTAATGACCCCCCGTCGGAATACTTCCGGCAGGAGGCCATTAACAACAAGAACAACATATTTTTGCTATTCAAGGTCTCGACATATTTATTTTACTCTGGTTTAGTCTCAAGCATACTGTTTACTGAAAACTATCTTATGTTGAATTGAAACAAAGCCATTCATCAACAATTCCCAGTACATAAATCATTTCTTTGGATATCCACCTGGTTGCATCAAACCTGCATAAAAGTTCACACGTTTACAACTATGAACAAGCCGGTCACTTTCAGCGTTTGTCATCGTATTGTTCATATTTTTCTTAAGTTTTTTAATGACTGTATATAGTGTAGGCGTTTTCTTTTATCAACCTACAGCAAACTTAATGCCGCTCTATAATTCATGCTATTAATTTTTCTTTATAGAAAAAGCTTTAATATCCATTCGATTCTGCATACATGTTACAATTAAGTAGCGAAATGAGTTTAAGGCAATATGCATTATTAAATTTAGCTTTAACTGGCTAAAATGATACACATTTATTACTAAAAAGATCATCTTCGGAATGGGATTCATCAGACATTACCACAGTAAAAAGTGAAATGTGCTCATTTTGGGAAATTGGAAATTTAAAGCTGGATACATTCTGAGAAGTAGTAGCTAAACGCTTATAAATTAACTCTAGGAAGACGGCTGCCGTCATTTTGATGGTTTCGGATATAATATTGAGCGCTATGTCTGTATTTATGTCCTCAGGCATCTGAAATTTTATGACTTTTTTTTAATTTTACGCGAAATATGCACACACGTTTACAAAATTATATTCGATAGTAAAGCGTTGGAGAAAATATGTTATATATCTACTAAGACTGAAAGCCGTCAATTTGACGGCAATATAAAAAACAGGCAGAAATCTAAAATAATACCGGAAAAAGTGTTAGTTACTTTTCGTCTCTTCCTACTTTTGCAAATAACAGAAATATTGGCTCTTCGGAAGTATTGGAGTTGAAAAATAAGGATTGCACAAACGATGCATATATTTTTTCGAATAAACCATACCTGGTTGTTAGCTCAGCATGCCTGCATAAAAATATATCTAAATATATACTAATTTATTATATATTGGTGTGAAATAGTTCAAAATTTAAACCATTTAACCATTTAATATTTTAATTTCTTGATTTTATTTTTAACCGTCAAAATGACCTCGTTCAGTCTTTTTAGTAAGTATAAAAATTCCCGTCTTTCTAGTGTTAAAGGAATTTATTTTTAAAGCAATTACTAAGTAATATTATACTATCTAGTGTCGTTATAAGCTCTCACTATATATGTATCACATAATCATTTGATTGAATATTATTACTGGGAAGGATTTTAATCATATTATCGTAGGTTCGTGCAAAGATTTCAAAATACGGCATAACAGTAATGAATATTATCATTATGTCACATCTTAATTAATCAAATTTTGAGTTAATCATCACATTTGAAACCCTAATATAATTCGTCATTTAACTGAAGTTGTTTCTCAGGTGTTAATACATATACTTTTGTCTAGTTAAACTTATTTTATTACCGGTATAACTATTTCAGATATAAAACAAAATTAGTTTGTCTAATATGTGAAAAATATGCTGTGAATGTTTCGCATAAATGTAATCTTAAAATAAATATTAATTTTCAATATTTTTAACTAACAAAGTAGAAATAATCTTCCTTTTTTTTGTATTATTTCTTGTCTTCAAAGATAATGTATGATAATATCAAAATAGCTAAATTACAATAGTTTAAGGGAATGCTATTTCAGATCTGCTTTTGACATGAAAATTAATTATCTTACTCGCATTAATACACATACATTTAAAAGTAATAGAGGTAAGCATATTAGGAATTTTAAAATGAGCTACCGTTGAAAATGTGTACATACATAATTAATACCCGTCACATATATGTTCTTTGTGTTTAACAAAACATGTGGTTTCCCAGTTAATTTAATAATATTTTACATTCTTCTATTTGGATTTACATATATTAATCCATATATAATTTTATCCACTTCAATAGTTAAAATCCCTAATCCCTAATTCTCCTATTTTTTTTTAATTATTTTATCCCGGTGAGTTCCTCTTTCAGCTTTCAGAAGCCGGTGGAAATTGTGCTTTGAGTCCCATTTTGAGTAATTTTTCAAAAACAATCATTTCTCTGACTGTAACAACTGCTGCTGGTTTGCATTTAACGTATGTTTGGGATAATTATTTTAACATTGGATTTTTCATCTAAAAATAAATTAGCTGCATTTAAACATAAGACCCCTCCTTAAAAAATCTTTAGCATGAAAAAAAGGAAAATAATTTACTCTCTGTCACTAAATAACAAATTTAAGGCTTTTATTTTTGGATGCATAAAAAATTTTTCGAAGATAGATTGTGTCACTTGTTAATGGCATACAATCATTAAAAGCAATAAAAAAACCATCTCACGTTTAGAGCGTGAATCTTTGAAAGTCATCGATTACATTAATTGTCATTCCTCGGGGAAAGTACGCAGTAATTTAAAGGATAAGAAGGGAAAATAAAGGATATATCAAGTTTATGAGAAGATTAAAATAGCCTTTTAATATTTTCTATCAAAAGACTGTAAACAAGAATTAATGTTTCGGCATTTCACGCTAAATTCTTTCACATGCTATTAATTCCATTCCAAGTGTTAAAAATGCAAATTAAACTGCATTTGAGTTTGATTTAAGTGAAAAAGTATAGGTAACTGTGTTGATATTTAGTACTGCTTCAAGGTAGTTTGATTAAGCGTACATCGTTGTAAGAAAATTCAAAACATTTGATTGAATAAATAGACTTTATGTATCCCTCTGGGTTGTGCACACATAAAATAAAACTTATCACACATAAATATTTTATCTGACTTAAAGTTAAGTATGTATAAAGAACTATAAAGAAAACACCTTGATTTCCTAAACAAATTTTTTGATGAGTACAAATTTCGTTGTTGTTTGAATGAAATATAAATCATTCCTCCAGGGGAAGCCCAGTGTAAAAATATTCTTTATATATATATTTGTGTAAATACATCCTCTGTAGTTAAGACATTATTATCTACAAAACAGTATAAGATAATTATGTTAAATTTTAATTTTGAATTGGCTTGGCATTTGTTATAAGCGTGTGGTTTATAGTAATTATCAAAGAAGAGAAACCTCTATTTTTCTAAAAGCATTATCGCATAAAATAAAAGTCGTTCACTTTGAGAACAGTGGTTTAAAAAGAATGCTAGTAAACTTTTAACAGGTATAGTCAAAAATGCGAGAATTTGAACTTCTTTCCTAACTAAAATCTCGAACTTAGTGTATATTCAATTCTGATTGTTCAGAGAGCACATTTAAAATTTTAAAACACCATAGAAAATTTAATTTTCAATAAACCTTAAAATACTTTGTATTGATAAGTGCCACTTTCTTTCCTTAAGATAATTAACAGCAAGATTAAATTTTTAGAATAAGCTAAACTATCTTTACTTTACCGGCCATTTTTATATCGGAATTCTAGTTTTGTTTCCATCTGGCATTCCTAAATAAAAATGATTTATCATTCTTAGATTATTTTTGGATGGTAAGATATAATATATTTTTGAGACTAGTAAACATAGCTCTAAGTTGAGAGATTTTATCATTTGAAAAATTAGATTTCTCTGTATTTTTTAACTGAGGGAGTACCTTAATTTTTAAAACATAAACTCTCAGAAGTATCTTTAAAAAATATGAGTGTATATATAATATTGTATGTTGCTTTTACAACTGCAGTGCCAGCAATGCCAAGCTATAGAAACATACCTTTTAATAAATCAGGGATATAGAAATACAGGTCATATAGAAATACAGTGAAACTCTATGGCGGCTAGTTATAAGACGTGGCCACTAAAAATAGGTTTTTCCATACCATTGGCTCTATATGTCTTGAATCAGTTTTAAACAAAATATGGCTTTTCTGAGGAGTGGCTGCCAAATAAGGATGGCCGGCTATAGAAGTCCCAATAAATATATATATATATATATATATATATATATATATATATATATATATATATATATATATATATACATAAGCATGTAGCATATATATATAGTATTACATACTATAATTTACTTTACTTGCACATAAGAAATATAAAGAAAGGAAGCTTTATAAGAAAATGAATTTGGAATTTTAGTATATAGGTGAAAATCGGTGACGGGCTAAAGAATTTTCACTGTACTGTCAATTTCCAATGTCTCCTGACATTCGTACTGTGATGTATTTAAAAATTAGACATGTTTTAATACGTGAATGCGGAGTCAATTGTTCAGAAGTTTATTCATTTGTTTGATAATACACTAAACTTGAATTCCTTTTTTTCCTAATAGACATTATTTATATTCAGCGTTTTATTCGGTGTCAGAGTAAAACGAATTTCGGAAATTTGCTCTGGGATCCAACAATTTGTTACAAGTCTTACGAACCATTCATCTTGATGTCGTGTTTAAAGTGGCGTGCAACCAGGAATTAATAGTTTGGAAAATACCTTCAGGAAGTAATTAGAATTTTACAGGAAAAAAAATCCTCTGAATATTTCAGAATTTTTAAAAGAATTAATTTTCTCTTTAATTGCCGCAGACACGCAGGGAAGCCAAAGAGGATTAAACATTAAAGGATGCGGTACATTCGGTATGCTCCCTTGCAAGAGCGATAGGTGAGAAATTTTAAACGTAAAGGAATTATCATTTGTAACATTTAGAGTCCAAAGCTGCATTTTCTTAGAAGTAAATTCCTCACTTTTATTACGCAGTGTGAAAAATAAACAAATACTAATTTTACCCCCTGAAAGGTAGGCTTACGTATTATTTGAGAAATGTTCTCTTTTTGATAAGTAAAGAAGCGATTTTCGTGATAAAAGTTATGAGTTTTACTTTTTTAAATTACTCTATCTTTTATACAACACACGTCTTGTTCAACGGAAATGGTTATTTCATTAGTTATATTTGCCATGGGGAACAATGAAACAAATATCATTCACAAGTTGTTTAATATATTTAAATTCTAAATGTTTGTTTCACTGCTTGTGATTTAAAGAAATATATGCTCAGAGGAAGATTGCATTAAGGATTACAAGGTAACAGGTGAAAATTTCAGGAGAAAATAGAATCAGATATTTCCCATTTTGTTTACCGGGAACTTTTTTAATGATATTAATGAAACTTTAAAATCGTTCTTTTTTAAAACCTAAAAAGTATGTTTGTAATTATCCGTGTTTATCCGTGTGTTTTCATTTATGCAGCACGCCAGCCTTGATCAAAGGGATTTATTATTTTGTTAGGTACATTTGACATGGGAAACAATGAAACATATCAGTCATAAGTTCTTTAATATATTTAACATCTAACTGCTTGTTTCACTGTTTGTGATTTATAAAAATATTTTGCCCAAAATAAGATTATATTTTAAGAAACAGGTGAAAATTTCTGGAGAATATATCATCAGATATTTCCCATTTTGTTTACCGGGAACCTTTTTATGATATTAATGAAACTTTAAAATCATTCTTATTAAAAACCTAAAAAGTATGTTTGTAATTATCCGTGTTTATCCGTGTGGTTTCAATTATGCAGCACGCTAGCCTTGATCAAAGGGATTTATTATTTTGTTAATTACATTTGACATGGGGAACAATGAAACATATCATTCACAATTTGTTTAATATATTTAACTTTTAACTGTTTGTTCCACTAATTGGGATTTATTAAAATATTTTACCCAAAGCAAGTTTATATTTTAAGAAACAGGTGAAAATTTCTGGAGAAAATACCATCAGATATTTCCCATTTTGTTTACCAATAACTTATTTATGACATTAATGAAACTTTAAAATCATTAATATTTAACCCATTTAAGTCCGCTCCATGTTTCCATTATTGGAAAATGCACCAACAAGTTTTTTTAACACTTCTTAGAACATTAATTACACAAATAAGTTGTTTCCATAAAATTAAATTTATTTTTACGAGAGTTACAAAATGTTGCGTTTTCGCAACATCAGTCCAAAACGATATAAAAAATTTTTTTGAAATATTTCCTTCACAAATCATTCAACATTTCAACATTTCACAAGTCTTTGAAACATTTCGCATTGGGAGGTACATTGCACTTATTACATACTGAAATTGTTTGACTTTTGCATTGTTTACATCTTTTTTGTTTATTTTCACAATTTTTACGGTCTCCCTTCACAACGGTCTTTCCTAGTTTCGTTGAGAATTAGATTTTAAATTGAAGATGGTCTTCCAATATGTGAAGTTTCAGGTAAAATAGAATTCATCTGCATTTCTTCAAGCCTTTTTATCAAAGATATGGCTCTCTCAAAGATATAGGTCTCTTAAACTCTAATAAACTTATTTTAGAATTCATTACATCCATGTAGAGTCTCCATTTTTCCCATAAAATATGCTCCTTTTTCTTACTATATGGCTTACTTTTACATCTCTTAGAAAGAAATGTCGATTTCACCTGCAATGTCTTTAGGTGATTCGACATTTTCACATAAAATATCATCATCAATAGCTTCTTCATCCGTCAAATCATCCGGATCTGGAGGGATAATGACAAATTATGGTTCATCATTATCTTCTGTTGAGGACGATTCTGAAAAATTATCATCATCTAGCTCATGAAAATACTCCAATGCCTCTTCAGATGTCCTAAATCGCTTTTTTCTAGAGACAAACTTATCTGAAATTCAAACAATACCAATTTACTGCATAAAAAACTAGGCAGCACTAATAAAACACATTGGAATTAAGTAATACACATTGGACTGATGTTGTGTTTTCGCAACATTTTAAAAAATATAAATTGAGAAACATAAAAACAAAAATTATGCCTTACCTGTTGAAGCCATTTTGTTTTGTAGTCTCTAGTAAACTCGGAACAAGCATCAAATCGGAAATTTAACATGCGCTGCTATCTACAGTTATTATTTGAAATTAGTCATTTTTTTCCCTTTCAAAACACCAAAAAAAACCAGTTTTTTGCAAGTACTAAAAGCGGGCAAATGTGGAAACAAAAAAATTATAATGAGCAATTAAAGTATAGAGAATAAAATAAAAATGTTACTTCAGACGTGCAAAACTTAGAACATGCCTTCAAAAAATACAGAAATTAATGTTGCGTTTTCGCAACGCCAGTCTTGAATGGGTTAAAATCTAAAAAAGGGTCTTTTCAATTATCCGTGTTTATCCGTCAGTTTACAATTAAGCAGCACACTAGCTTTCACCAAAGGGAATTATTATTTTGTTAGTTACATTTGACATAGGGAACAATGAAACATATCATTCACAAGTTGTTTAATATATTTAACTTCTAACTCTTTGTTTCACTGTATGTCATTTATAAAAATATTTTGCCGAAAGCAAGATGACATTTTAAGAAACAGGTGAAAATTTCTGGAGAAAATACCATCAGACATTTACCATTTTGTTTACCGGTTACTTTTTAATGATATTAATGCATCTTCAAATCCGATTTTGTGTACTGGGAACATTTTATGATATTAATACATCTTTAAAATAATTTTATTTAAAAACCTTAAAAGTGAATTTGTGATTAATTTTCCTTGTTTGTAATGATATTTGAAATAAAATATATTTTGGGGAAATTTCGATGTTGACATATACAGCGGACTCGTGATCAAAGGACAAACTTTATCCTGAAAAAAAAATGGTTGAAAATCTCTTGAGTTTATGACTATTTTAATTTAATTCTGTTTAAAAAAGCTATGTGCAGTTCATTTAATACTCCACACAGTTCAGGACTATTTCAGTATCATTCTTTTCTTTTAGTTTTACGTTCCCACCTAATTATTCAAACCATAGATAATTAAAAGTTCAGATAATTTGCAAATATTTTTAATCATATTTAAAAATCGATATTGTCTGCAAAATCACAAAGAAGCAAAAAAAGGTAGTGTTAGAACTTGATGTTTACATTGCTATAAACTGATTATATTTTTTTTGCTTGGGAGAAAAAAAAAATTTCTCCGCTTGAAATTTATCAAATTATGTCTGTCAAATTAAGTTTAATTTAAATACTTCCCAAAACTACATGTTTTTTTCACACTAATTTGCTTTTGTTCTGTCCAGTATGGACGGAATTACGTTTAATAATCATATTCAAGTGTTTTATTAGATATCAGTCTATTACTCTTAATTTTTTTTTTCTTTTATCAACCATACTTTAAAATTATCTTGGTCTTTCATTTTCCAAAATTTGGAGAACTTATAAATGAAATAAAAATTCAGGATAAACAGTTTTATTTAAATCGCTAGAAACGGACATAATTTAGTTTTCATTATCGTTCCTCTATTCATGTGAAACCAATGTTTATTTCTAAATCGCACATTGAAGGCGTATTTCTTTTAAAAATATCAAACTCTTCACGGTGAGCATAAATTCGGATGAATTCTGATAATTTTTTTAATTTTTTGAAAAGAGATAGTATTTTTAATGTGAAATGGGAATTATTTTTCCTATTTTAGCTTCTTTTAGATTTTTTTCTTTACCGCGACCGCAAGAAATCAACAAGGATTTCGTAAATACTTCCTAATTAAAAGCGTTTTGCTCCCTTTTTTCTTTTTTTTTTCCTTAAAAAAACTTAGCCTTCCTAACAAGGATTCCCACAGTTTCAAATGAAAAGAGAAATAAGGTTTTGTAGGGGAATTGAAAAAAATATATGAGTATTTTAATTCCTACATTTAAGAACATGATTTTTTTAGCTCCTCCCTGTGTCTCAGAGTTTCGATTTAAACTGCTAGAGCAGTGTTTCATAACTTTTTTCGTGTCGAGACCTCTTTCAACGGTTTCCACGTATTCTACGGGCCCCCTCTATTTGCACCCTGCATATTTTCATAGAAAAGTCCTTTTAAAACATAAAATTAAGTACTTAAATTTATTTCCATGGTTCTAGTCTAACTAAATGTTTAAGGGCAGTCATCATCTTTGAACCTTCAAAAAATCGAGTTTTACTTTTTTGCCTTTTTAGAGTACTTGAATATTTCTGAAAACAAACCGCTTTAAGATATTCCAACTAGAACATTAAAAACTATGACATGAAAGAAGCAGTTCCAACGGAAACATCACCAGAGTGGGAACTTTAAAAGCATTTTTCTCATAATGATCATTTCATGCTTGCGCGCGCTGTACAAAGGAAACTCCTGCAGATATTGCTTTCATATTTTCAGGATAGGTGTATAATGATACTACCAAAAATATGCATCTAATTTTTTCTTTAAAAAATATTTTACTATGAATTTATAGTTTTTGACTTGTAATGTTGATGGGCTTTATCAGTTTTTTTTAATATGATTGTCCTGGAGAAAATATTTTTGGGTGTTTTAAAATTTAAATAGGTGTTGAAATATACCTAATGTTTCGGAATCACAAAAATGTAAAAATTATTACTGAAACCTAGTAAGTGTTGTTGTAAGTTGGCGAGCAGTGTATCAGTATAAATTTGAAATTTTCAGAAGATACACTAACTTCTTACTTCATAAATAAAATTCTTATTTACTTGTAATAAAATTAATTCAGGGAACAAAATCTATAAAGTTTGGAGAACTAATACAGAACATTTCATATTATAATGGACAATAACAAAAAAATTATAGAAGTTCGAACAAACAGCAAACATTCTGTCTTTTCAACTTGTGCAAAGGTTATGACTCCCCTTAATTTAACAAAAATGGAACTTTTAAGAAAAATGTATGAAATGCAGAACATTAAGAAGCTATCATTACTTAGTCAATGATGTGTAAAGAAAACCTCAAGTAAAACAGTAACACCAACTTATTTATTCAGACCTAGTGGATGACAAAAGGATAAAAATACTTCATTCCGTTGGGAAAACTACTTAAGTAATGCAAAAGTGACAGCACAAACGGATGAAAGACAAACTGACGTTTAGAATTTGTGTACTGTGTGTAGTAAGTAACCGGGATTTTCACCGACCACAGAATAAAGCGGTAGATTTCTAACAAACTGAGTTTTCGCTTTGAATGATAATTTTTTTCCTGTAAAAAAAACCTCACTGTCTGACAATTTCATGATAAAAAAATCTACAAATATTTTCGTAGAAATTCTCAAAAATGTATTTTAATTTACCCACAGGTAGGGAATCCATGTTCTAGAGCAGAGTTTCCCAAACTATGTTCCGCGGAACACTGGTGTTCCACGGAAAGTTAGTGGGTGTTCCGCGAAAACCTGGAACTGTTTTACATCCTGCAACGGCTAGAAGAAATTAAAGCATGTTTGAATGATTAATGCTCTAAAATGTGTAAAAAACTAAGTATTCATGCTTAATTACAAAATACTAAATAAATAATGTTTTTTCCCCTCATGTTTTAAAATTTTTTTCTGATTATGTGTTATTACATACCCTACAAAATAAATATGGTGTTCCGTTAAAAATTTCAGAATTTACGAAGTGTTCCCTTGCAGGAAAAGTTTGGGAAACCTTGTTCAAGAGTAAGGAAACTATCTAAGAAATTTGTATACTTGAAATGAGTCGTCCTCGTATCCAATGTTTCTGAGAGAAAAAAAAATGACAAAATTACTAATAAAAGGTTGACACTAGCATGAAGTTAGGCAAACATTTCACAGAAACTGTTTCACCTTGAACCGGGCAGATTCAATCTACTGCACAAGTACAAAGCACAAACATTTTTTTCAGATCATCATTGTATAAACTTTATAAGCTGCGTATATTTTTGTATGCAGTGCTAGCTATTGTGCACACATTGTGCACTGAAGAGCCGACGTTAAAAGTTTTCTATACATCAGAGCTTTATAATTGGACGACTCTTTAACAAACCAGTACATTTTACTCTTAAAGTTAGCTTGCAATCCAATCACTTCGTATGAGTTACATTCAGAACATAGTAAATTGTAAATAATTCAACAGAGAAAAATATTTACTAAAAGGCAGAATTCAGGCAAAATAAACAGAAAAACCTGCACTTATAGTTAAACGCACCATACATTCAAGATTCTGTATCAGTGTAATAAGCGGGATGCGGATATGCCTTATCTTTAGGCAGCGATCTAAATTGGTAGGGACCACCCAGCCGAAGCTGTCAGTCACAGATTTACAGTACCGACTCTTCGGGGCGCCAGAGAGAGACTTTGTACAGAGCGACAATATCGATGTCATAAAAAATCGAAAATTAAGGAGTCATTTATAAAGCTGATGTCAAAGGTCCAGAAGAGGGGGAACTGCCCGGTGAGAAAATGTTCCAGACACGGGCAGGATCCATAATTAATTAAAATGCACCGGAACACTTAAGATGTGGCCAATGCAGTGAAGGGGACCGGGAATATAACCTATAAACAGAGTGGCCCGTCCCTCATCCCAATAAAGGAGTGTTGCGAGCGAATGGGAAGACAGTAAGGCCACAGCCAATCTGAAATGAAGAAAAGGAAATATATCTACGAGTGTTGAATGCTCAGAAAAGTACATAAACGATCACAGTCTAACGACCCCATTGGGTCATTACAATCAGTAAAAGAACTAAACCATATAACAAGGCAACCAACCGGTATCTTCATCAGGAGGCCTAACCGAATCAGTTACCTCAAGGAGGAACTTCCTGAATAGGATGCAGGTCTAACCAAAAGACATCCCAAGGCCCCGTGATCCCCATTGCAACAGATAGTCAAATCAAATGAAATAAAATGAAAATAAAAATTTTTTTCAACGATAGGGTAGTTTTTCTGTAAATTTGTTCGGCCATCTATGCTTTCCTTATGTATATTATTTTGTGTTGAATTATTTACATTGTTTGAGTTATTCAGAACATATTCAAACATCTATTAATAGTTTCTCCTTGCTAGATAGTTGTGTGTAAGTTCCAAAGAAAAGTCCATATAACCATTAAGTAATAATAAATATTTTAATAAACTAGAACGGATCTCAATAAGGTATATACATAGTAAAAAGTTATGTTTTATCTGCTCATTCACATCTCAATGCTTTCTATTGTGATATACACTGAAGTGCCACTGAATTAGGGATAGCAAAGCCTATGCAAATTGTGTAGCGCTGCGCATCATGTATGTGAGTGCGCTGTGGTAACTGCATATATAGCACGTACTGTGGTTGTTCTGAATTAGTTGTTGGAATTGCCAGTATGGGTAAACTGCCTGATTTAGACGCCTTCGATCGCAGACAAATCGTAGGTGCGAGACGCATGGGCCATTCAATTTCCGAAATCGTCAGACAGCTATTATTTTCAAGGTCGACAGTGTCAAGAGTATACCAAGAATACATGGATGGTGGAAAAAAAGCTAGCGATCGGGCAAACTGCAAAGGACAATTAGCCTTGACAGTGCGTGGTGAGAAACGGCTCAGGCGTATTGTACGTTGCCAGCGAAGCCAAACATTAGCTCAAATTACCACCCAGTTTAATGACAGTGCCAGTCGTACAGTCAGTAAACGGACTGTGCAACGCTCGCTTCACCGTATGGGTTTCGGGAGCCGTCGACCTACGATAGTACCATTGCTCTATACTCGCCATCGGGCTGCACGTCTTGCCTGGGCAAGAGAGCACAGAGACTGGAGTGTAGAGGACTGGAAATGAGTAGCATGGAGTGATGAGTCTCGATTCCGATTACTTAACGCCGACGAGAGGCTGAGAATATGGCGTCAGGCTCATGAAGCCATGGATCCTGCATACCTGGCTGGAACTGTACAAGGTCATGGTGGCTCAATCATGGTTTGGGTTTTTTTTTCGTGGCCCAGTTTGGGATCTTTGGTGCGTGTACCAACCTCCCTCAATGCAATTTGGTACGTAGAGTTGCTGGGTGATCACCACCATCCGTTTATGCTGTTCTGTTATCCGCACGGTAATGGAGTTTTCCAGCAAGACAACTGTACCTCTCACAAGTCCCGGTTGGCTACTGGCTGGTTGGATGAGCATTCCTCTGATTTTTCTGTCATGAATTGGCCACCTAGAAGCCCAGACTTAAATCCTATTGAGCATCTTTGGGATGTTTTGGAACAAGGCGTGAAAGGCCATCACACAGCACCAAAGAACCTTACTGAATTATGGACAGCTTTAGCCAATATTTGGCAAGCCATTCCCGTGGAACGTTTCCAGAAACTTGTTGAATCTACGCCTCGTCGTGTGGCAGCCGTTTTCAAGGACAGAGGAGGCCCAACTCGTTACTAGGTAGGTATCCCTAATTCAGTGGCACTTCAGTGTATATCCATCAACTTACTTGTTTGTACGTTTTAAAATATAAGCTCTTAAGTTTATAACTTTAGCTTAGCTTTGATTAGCGTATATTTCTCTTTGAAAACATAAATCTAGAAACATTATAAATTTACTAAAAATTCAGTTATAAATTTACATTAAATAAATAGTTGGCTCCAAGATATCTATTTTTTGTTTGCTTTTTAAGTGTAATAGAAAAATGTAACTATACAGTTGTATTCTTAAAATAAAGCAAATTAATTGCACCTGAAATCCTTAAATCATTAAAATATCGTATAAATAGAAATGTATGGTATCATTGAAATCATCTTATCGTCAAAACAGTAAACCGTTTTCAGATTTGAAATAAAAGCTACCGCCTTTTTCCTTCATAAAGTACCCTCTTCAGTTACATTACTGGCTGATGCAGTTTTGCGTAGCTAGAACTTCCTAGATATTTGTCTATACCAAGAGTGGCGAAACTACGGCTCGTTGGGTCTCATGGGCTCTCTTTACCACATCCTTTGCGACTGTTTTCACTTTTTTGAGGATCTTAGTACAATGATATCAAATATAACCTCTGTCTATGTTAGTCCTCTATGTCTGTCCTCTAAGTGTATAGACATTCCCTAATGACTCGGGTCCCCGGGTTGCCCCATTTGGTCGGCAGATCTGTACTGTCCGTCCGGCGCCCAGACCCATATGAAACATCATCGAACAGGGGAAATCAAACTTCGGCTGAGTTTACTGGCTCTTGCTACGCAGTCCCAATGTTCAGTTTGACACTTGTTGAGTGGACCGACCGTCCGGGACAACGAAATCTTATCTCATTCCTTAATGACTCTTTACATCGTTTATCTATACCTCTTGAATAGTTGAAAGTAAATTCTAATTTGAAAATAAAGAAATATAGAAACTGATGTGTCATTTTAAATTGCATGAGGTAGAATAGGCCACAGGACGATATCAAAACGAATATCTCAGTAAAGGACAAAATTCCAATGAAGCAGTTCCAGAGCATTAGCGACTCTACGTGGCTTCTATTCATATCCAGGTTTTGCACGTGCACATTTAATTACGCTTTAAACTTAAAATATATAGTTAGCTAACAATTTCCTCTGGGGAGTGTCAAAGGTAAATGTATCTCTCCGCGTATATCTTTCCGTTCGTCCATTACAGTTTTAAATTCTGGACAAGTGTCGATTCCTTTGCTGCACTAAAACACGATGAGAGCGTCGCTAATGACACCACGGGGATTGTCTGAGTAATATTTCAGTAAGTGAAATGTATTTCATATCTGATTATAAGCACTTACTCAATCGTCGTCGGACCCCGTCCAAAACTTCCAGTTGCAAATTAGCAGAATAAATACAAATAGGGCCTTATTTTATTTTGACATCGTAATTATCAAAACAGTAATGATGACCTAAAAGCTCTTTCATTCAAATAAAATTTAATAAAGCAGAAAATTAAAATATTTATCGTTATTCATTAATTAAAAGAATAGTTATTCTCTCTTATGATCGTATTATTTTTCTCAGAAACATATTTACAAGTATTGTGGTTTTCATTATCCTGTTCCTTTATCCGATATTGGTTGTAAGTTGAAATTGGTTCTTTCTGCATCAGTTGGGTATAAGTTAAATGTTTTTACATATTATATTTTTGTCTCTATCATATATATATATATATATATATATATATATATATACATGAGTATGTACGTACATTTACATAAGTTTTCTTTCATTTCAATAGAAATAAAAGCACATTTTTAGCTTTGCCCACTCTTTTGTGGTTTGGGATACAGAATTTAGTGTCCCTTTAGAACCACAGCATTTTATCTAACAACGATACGTGGAAATGAACTTAGATATTTTCAACCTAGAATATTCATCTTGGCTTTATGCCACATGTTTTGAGGAGTAAACATTGACTTCTTTATGTTGTGGAAATGACGTGAATATTTTCTGCCACCGTTATCGTCACCAATTCTGTGAGATGCTCTGATTTTTGTCTCTCATGAAAAACATCCTTAAGAGTCTTTGGCGGTACATTATTTAATCTGATATATAACAAGTTTGATATATAACAATCAATATATATATATATATATATATATATATATATATATGTGTGTGTGTATATATATATATATATATATATATATATATATATATATATATATATATATATATATATATATATATATCATAATAGGAGTATGTGTCGAAAAATTTTTAAAAATGTAATATCGATTTTTCATAGATTTTAAAAGCCTATAGCAGTTATAATTAATTCCAGTTATTTTAGTCTAAATCTTGCTATCATACTGAATGCTCTGGTTGACCAAGGAAACACCTTTTGAAATATAATTACTATTTTTAAATGTTTATGCAGGCCGTAATGACCACGTTCGAAGGAAATACAATTGAACGAAAATCTCTTAAACTCTCGAGAGGTGTTCTATAAACTACACTATACTGACGATGTTAGACGATCTCGTTTCATTATTCGATTCCTTACAAGATTTCTCTTTATTTCTGCAAGCAACAACGGGGCCTGTGTATATTATCTTCGTTTCAGTTGATAATATTCGTTAAATACCCTTCTCTCAACGATGCTAAATATTTGACACTCTTGTATTATCATGATGATTAGCTAGTGGCCCGTACTCATTTTGTGACTTCTTAAATTCTCTGAGTGCAGTTTTTGTCTCCTAGCAGCATATGAAATTTCTCTTTCTAACAACAATTTACAGATTATTTATAATGATATGAAATCTGATATAAAGCAAATGATATAAATGACTAAACCCTAATTGTCGTCAGATTTAGTTATCTGGGTATTTTTCTTTAAATACTTGTAACAATGGGACCCAGTCCAGAGATTTAGGGGGGTGAGGAAGCGTCGGCTCTAAAGCCGTCCGCACACGGAGCGACTCAAAGGAAATTGAACTGGTTGGCGATTGAAATTGCTTATCGGTTGCAAACTCGTTAGTAATGCAGCAGCTCCGCACACGGGCCGACTCAAAAGTGATTCAAATCAATAGTTTGCGACCTGTCATGGAAGGAAGAACATCATTATTTTTAGTTAAATTATTATCAGAAATTAATTTATTTTAAAAAATCGTCACAATTGATAGTCTTTGATCAATCGTTTAAAAATGGACTGTATATATGGGCGCACATATTCCATACAACAAAAAACGTTAGAATTTCATTTCATCGTTAGGCAGAAGTCACGTGACTCGTGTACGTCATTTGGCAGCTTGCCAAAAGAGCGGCTGTAACATAGATTGTGTAATAACACGCATAACGCAAGAGAAACTGGCGACTGAAGTTGCTAGCGACTCGACACGTTGAGTTGCCTGCGACTGATTACAAACGCGTTTCTGACGGGTTTGTAACCAGTTGCGCCGTGTGCGTGGCTCCATTCAATTACATAGGTTACGACTCATCACGGACTGGTTTGTGATGGGAGTCGGTTATCAGTTTCTTTTGAGTTGCTCCGTGTGCGGACGGCCTTAGAGTTATATATATATATATATATATATATATATATATATATATATATATATATATATATATATATATATATATATATATATATATATATATATATATATATATATATATATATATACCGGGTGGTTATAATTAAACTTTCCCAATAAACGGCATCCTACAGCGCTAACGGGTGAACAGAATGCAACGAAATTTCTCATATGGGCTATACACGAGATGCGCTCACGGAATTTCGAAAGAAAAAATTTAGTTCTAAACTAGAGGGCGCCTTTTCGGGAAAAAACATGAAATTTAACACAATAAACGACCAAAACGGAATACAGAAACAATATTAACAATCCAGAACAAGAATTATGAGTAATAAAATGTAAATCCGGGAAGAGCTGTCAGTTGTATTAGAAAAATGTCGAGATTTGCATGCTTTGGAAGAATAGGAAGCTTTATGCAAAACACGGTAGGGTATAAAACATTTGCAGACGTTGTCATGTTTAAGCCGATGTTTCCCGCTGTACTAATGACGGTCTCTTTAGTTGAACGTGCGTTATTGGTGAAGCTGTTTTACGAAACACTGATTAGTTACGATCTGCTGTTGAACACACTGTCCATCGACTTGAAATTTTACAGGTGAATGAAGGTGGTCACGTGGAGCAGCTTTCCCTAGATCGTCCTGGACACGATTAACAACTGCTTCTCTTGTGCAATTTCTCTCCTAATCCGTTCTTGTTTCTGCAAACTGAACTGCTTTTTTTCTCCCTTACCTTTTCTTAATCTGGTTCGATGACAAGGTGATCAGAAACTAGTCAATAAATGTTAATATTGTTTCTGTATTCCGTTTTGGTCGTTTATTGTGTTAAATTTCTAGTTTTTCCCGAAAAAGCGTCTTCTGGTGGACATTTTGGGACTAATTTTTCTTTCGAAATTCCGTGAGCGCATCTCGTGTATAGCCCATAATACAAAATTTCGTTGCATTCCATTCACCCGTTTGTGTTGTAGGATGCCGTTTATAGGGGAAGTCAATTATAACCACCCGGTATATATATATATATATATATATATATATATAATGTGTGTATGTGTGTGTAAACTTATTAAGTATTAGTTCTACGATTATATAATTTTAGCTATGAAGAAAAAATACGCTGGCCTTTTTTTTGGGGGGGAGGGGGCATTGCCCCTGCTGCTCCCCCCTTTGGAGCCACCGTTGACTTGTACACTAAACTATATCTTTCACATATATCTATAAAGACACATATGTGCATTCATACGTGGGCTAAATAAAGGCCGAAAAACTTTTGGGGGGTTTGTTTTGGTATGTTATTGCTTTAAAACTTTTATTTTTTATTTTCAAAAACATTCATTGCCTTTTAAAATCAATCCCTTATCATATATATATATTGCTAATGGAAGTAAATTTAACTGGTTTCACCTTTCGTTTAAAATGCAAACAATTTAAACTTAATATAATTTGCCTCCAGTACAAACGGAGAAACATTCAATTTACATGATGCAGTTTAAACATACAATTGTTCCTTAGACACATAAACGAAAATATCCATTATCAAAAGCATTCGTATACGACGGCAGCGATTTCTTTCAATATCCGGCGAGTGTACGAACCCATGCACATTTCTTTAAGATATTTATGAATACGTCCAACATTATGACATCAACAAAACGGGGCTACGAGGCGTTGTTAACCAGATCAATGCAGAATAAAGCCTTCTCCCTAATTCAGACATTGAGTGACACTTATTATAATTGGACTTTCCGCTGCACTGGGCATGCGCAGATGACAAATCTCCCCGAGTTCCTCCATTTCGAAGATGAATTTTGCATGTTTAGGTAATGGAATGTCCCTTTCTGTGACATGGCCCTCTTTTTTTTTATTTATTCATTACAGCCCCCGTGATTTGAAAATAATCCATTGCGTCAATCATATGCACCATTAACTTCCATTTACGCTAGATGGCGCTCGTATTTCCCGCCATAATTTTACCCGCGCGCGCCAGAGGCATCGATTTCCACGTGTCAGGGTAAACGAGACACTCGTTCTGCTATTATTATTATTATTTTTTTTTTTGAGCTCGAGTACGAATGGTTTCTGGATCTTTTAGTGCTAAATGATGTGGAAGAGAGGGAGAGGAATAGTTATTTTTGTTGTCAAAATTCCTTCCTTACATTTCAAAAATGACTCTCATTTTAATATGTTTTATTGAACTATTCATCTTCGAGGGAGAGAAAGAAGTTGTTACAAACTTCCGAGATCTGGGAGTGGAATGTAAAATGAACCCAGAGCGGCGTATTATAAATCAAGTAATGGAATTGAGCAGCCAAAAGAAATCTGTCTGGAAGGAGCTGCATAACTCATCGTAAAGCCTTCTGATAGGGTGTCATTTATTTGGGAACTGAAATATCGCCGGAATTATCAGCCGAGCATGAACAATGCAATAAAATATGTTGGAAATTTGATACGCGATTCGTATCAGGTACGGGAATAACTCTTTCAGGGATGTACAGCTGACCCAATTTGCTTTATTTATTTAACAAGGAAAAACAATTGCTGCTTACGCAGAAATATCAAATAATAATGACTGAGATCCGAAAATATTGCTAAAGGTGAAATTGAATTTTAGGAGGCAAATTTCCTTCGAAAAGGAAGAAATGAAGCGAGTTATACCCTCCTTTTGCAAACGTAAAAAAATAATGGGACACATTCAAAACCATTTTTTTTTTTTTGCAGATAAGGAAATATTTCCATTGGACTATTACACAAGAAAAGGAAATACATTTTATATATATATATATATATATATATATATAACGCCCGTCTTCCTGAAGCGAGAATCGAACATTTGCACCAACAGAATTATAAGCCGGTAATCTGCCCCCTACGTTATCCCACAGTATGACAATCTTACATTCTCAGGTAACTTCTTTGCAATCAGGAGAAAATATATTGAATCTTTACACTAAGGTTGAAAGTGGGTGTTTTACATATATATATATATATATATATATATATATATATATATATATATATATATATATATATATATATATATATATATATATATATATATAAGACAAAGTTGAAATTGAAAAACCAGCATAAGCTCTATTACAACTTGCAGCCAGGAACTAAAAGCATGAAAAGATAAGTATTAAAAAGATTTTAGACAGCATCTCTTCATCAGCGGTGCCGATACTGTCTAAAAACCAATGGATTGTTTCTGATAAGTATGATCTGAACAATAAACATACTTAGACACCGTACAATCCATAAGAAACAGAAGAATTGAATAAAAAGGTGCTCAATCAAAGAACAACAAGCCTGGCGCTAGACAAAGTTGAAGTTAAGATTAGGAAACCGCAAGATGACTGACGTCACAAACCTTGCAACAATGGAGTTAATGGATACACGGATGCAGACTTTCGATGGAGACTGTGTTATAGGACATATAAACCTAAATAAATATGTATTATTATTATTACTAAGAGTAAAATATTATTATTTATTATTATTATTATTTTTACTTAAGCATATAATTTTTATTAATTAATGAGTATTATTTAGTATTAATGAGTATAATTTTATTAGTTATTTTCACTATATAAACTTATTATTTTACTTACTATATTTCATTACTAATTAATTGCAACAGAACAAGCTATTCATTAAATCTAAAACAACCAATTATGTGCTTGGAAAGACCATATATTGTATATTGTATGTATGTAAGTATGTATACAGTAGAATCTCTATCTATCGTTTTCGAAGAGACCGACTGAACTGAACGATAAATACGGGAAAACGATAGATGAGGGAGCATAAAAAATCAATATGATCGTCGGGATTGGGTGAAATAGACGACACATACGGGAAAAAGAGGATTCTGAGAACAATCGTTTGAGATTCCGCTGTATATACTATATACAGTGGTGCGTTCACTCACGAGTTTAATTCGTTCCGTTACGGAGCTCGTAACTCGAATTAGTCTTACGCCAAATGAATTTTCCAAATTGTAATTACTTGAAATGCCATTAATCAGTTCCGCCCCTCCCCCCACCACCACCCCAATAAAACACCGCAATTTTTCGTTACAAGTTTTTAAATAAAAAAAAAATTTCTTTATAAATAACATATATTGTATTAAAACACAATACAATAGACTGTACTACAATAAACTGGTTTTATTAAGTACAGTGTAAAACATTTACTGTGGAGATCAGACGACTTGAAGATGTTGACGGAGGTGAAGAAGAAATGATCTCCTGAATAATTGAATTTTATTCGCTGATTTTTGCCCTTTTCGCCTCGCTCTCCTCACTTTCATCTACAGGGATTTTTGATAAAAAAAATTATCCGACTGTTGCATCCCCTCTTTCTTAAGGTTTTTGAAATGAGAGGTTGGACGTTGTTCCGTTTCGGAGGGCGACTCAAGTGTGAGCAGAGCAAGTTCCCCCGTATGATATTTGTTGAGAGTTAATATCGCTGTTTAAGTCTGGAACGTCTTAGAACAATATGTATATAACTGTATAATAATTGTACATAAGAGTTTTAAATATCATATGTTTTATCGTGTGCTCATTTGACGAGAATGGTACATGGCGTTCGTTCCGCAAACTATCAAGGAGGGGGGGGGGGGGATTTGAATCGGGTTCGTAACCCGAACTTTAGCTCGCAACTCAAGGCAAAAAAATGGCCGAGAAACAGCCCGTATCTCAAAAAACTCGTAAGTACCATTATATATATATATATATATGTGTGTGTGTGTGTGTGTGTGTTTGTTACTGAATTATCAGCTAATCATCATTGAATCATCAGATTCTAATGTCCCCCCTTTCGAGTTTTAAGCCTGATGTTCTAAATAGCAAACTTTCCGTACTACGTGAAGAAATGTCCCGTTTGGATTTCTTTCTTGACAACCTGATAACACCTTTGAGATAAAAATCATGTGGGGATTATCATCATCTCATTAAAGAACCGAATAAAAAATTAAATAATCAATATCTTAATAAACAACCGAATAACGTAGGACAACGTCTAATTCTATTCGATTATATATTGTTGCATAAGCTTAAACAGTGACTACACAAGTGTCATCAATTGTTTCTTATTTTAAGAGTGTTTCATAAATATTACCGAATTCGCTTCAAATCTTTCTTCAGGAAAATATTCCAGGCTATAAATTCCGGCCGTACTTTCATTACAATCCTTTGAGATCGATGAACTAATATTTTCGACCGAGAAATAAATTTCAGTAATGACGGGCGTGGAAAAATGTGTTTCACGTCGAGTGATCGGTTGGAAGGACGTAATGGACATATTGCCCTTCTCTGAGCTAGAAAGTACTTTAGCACATAGATACATGTATTAAAGTAGTAACAATTAATTTTCTTCTCAGCGGAATAAAAAATATAATCAATGAAAGCCATGGCTTCCGTTCATGGACGAATATTTTCCTAAAATCTTAGGGAAGAATATTTAAATTTATTGTTTTCTCCCATTTTAAAAACCAGTATCTCGTACACTGATAATTGCCGGTTGCTTGCATATTATATATATATATATATATATATATATATATGGTGATTAGTATAAAGGGCTTAAGTCACAAGCACTTATTTAAATATACCAAGTTGTTGTCTCTTATACCAATCTCAGAACAATATTTTCGACTTGAGTCTTTTGTACAACGAAATGTACTTTTGTATACAAAATCGATAGACTCAAGCCTTTTATACAAGACAATTTTTTTATCAATACTAACAAATTTCTAAAAATCACTTTTTTTGACACCGGGTACCATATATATATAAATATATACAGTGATGGCAAAAAGTCCTGAACACACTCATTCTTTTGCCTAATTTTTGTGTTTGACTTCATTTTTCGTTAGGAAATTATCGTACTATCTTAACTATTGTTATTGTGTCTAATGTATTTTTTCATGCGGATTTCAAATCTGTTTGTAGAATTCATGTAAAGTAAATAGTTTCATCGATATTTTGAAAGAAACATGATAAGACAAGCACAAGGTCACTGTAATAATGGGTGACTCTTTTTTCAACCAATGAAATGCTCCGTTATTCCAACCAATCAGAGAGCAGTACTGATGAAGAGTTGAAAGCAGAATGTCCAGCATGTTTTAGAGTATTGAAAGCAGTTGTGTGTTGCAGTTTGAAGTGCGTGTGTGGAAAATATTGGAATTATGGGTAAATTTTCATTTCTACTTGAAAATAGAAGGTACAAAATAATACTTTTGAAGGAAGAAGGTTATTCTATGCGCCAAATTGCCGCTAAAGTACCATGTGTTCTTTCTACTGTCTTTAGAACGTTGAAAAGATATTCCGAAACAAATTCTATTGCGGACAGGGAGTGATCTGGTCGACAGAGAAAAACAACTTTGCGTGAAGACAGGGTATTGCACAGGATTCTACGTTCAAACTGAAAGCTTAACCGCAAATTTTGAAACAAATGACTTTGACATCGAATTTGAATGTGTTCCCAAGAACTGTGAGAATATACTGGAAGGAGGGGGATACTGGAAGGAGGGGAAACGATTTGGCATAATAATAAAAAAGTTCCAAAATGTATCAATAGATAGCGTTGTAAGCGGTTGGAAACTTTTTTTATGCCAAATCGTTTCCCCCTACTTCCAGTATATTCAGTTTAAATTTGAAGTCATTCTGACCAGAGGTTCTTTTTTTGCAGCCTTTTGAAAGTGGGACTTTAAATACGGACAATTGTATGCCATAATTAAAGTCCCACTTTCAAAAGGCAGCAAAAAAAAACCACTAGTCAGAATGAGTTCAAATTTGAACTGAATATACTGGAAGAAGGGAGAAACGATTTGGCATAATAAAAAAAAGAGTTTCAACCGCTTACAGCGCCATCTATTGATACATTTTGGAACTTTTTTTATTATGCCAAATCGTTTCCCCCTTCTTGTAGTATATTCAGTTCAAATTTGAAGTCATTCTGACCAGTGGTTCATTTTTTGCAGCCTTTTGAAAGTGGGACTTTAATTATGGACACCCTGTATGTACACTGCTGGCCACTGTAAATGCAACACCCTGAAGGAAACATGCAAATAACATGAAATTTACAACATGCATTAGCGGAGGTGATATATGCAAATGATTAGAATTTCAGCGCAGACGCACATCACGCGCACCTGCGGCACCACTTCAAAGCGCTATTTAAGGCTTGGAGATTTCGACGATTTCAAGTTCGGCAATTGTGTTTTTCTTGTGGTTTTTTTCAAAAAAAAAACGATCAATTATGCCTCCTCGAAAACAGCGGTCATCTTTTGATCAAGTATCCGAGTTCGACAGAGGAAGGATAGTGGCCTACCGAGATTGTGGATTATCTTTCAGGGAAATCGGTAGTCGTGTTGGACGAAACCAAACAACTGTAATGCGTATATGTGATCGTTGGATGCAGGAGGGTACAACGGACGGGCGTGTTCGATCGCATCCACCTCAGCGCACCACTTCACGTGATGACAGGCAAATTGTGCGCATGGCAGTGACGGATCGCTCAGTCACATCACGAACCATAGCACAGCACATGCAGTCTGTAACGCATCATCCAGTGTCTGCGCGTACCATTCGACGCCGTTTACAGCAGAGTGGTCTGTCCGCAAGACGTCCATTGCTTTGTCTACCCTTGACGCAGAACCACAGACGTCTCCGCCGCCAATGGTGCGATGACAGAAGGATGTGGACGGCAGAATGGAATGAAATTGTCTTTACTGGCGAGTCACGCTTCTGTCTGCAACACCACGATGGTCGCATTCGAGTCTGGAGACACCGTGAAGAGAGGATGCTGAACAGCTGCGTTATGCACCGCCACACTGGTCCTGCACCGGGTATTATGGTATGGGGCGGTATTGGATATCACTCTCGCACACCTCTAGTACGCATTGACGGTACTTTAAACAGCCAGCGCTGCATGTCCGAGGTGTGGGAGCCAGTTGTCCTTCCTTACGTTCAGGGCTTGCCCACAGCCATATTTGAACAGGATAATGCGCGACCACACGTGGCACGCATTGTTCAACGGTTCTTTGTCAATCGCCAGATTGAATTGCTTCCCTGGCCATCTCGCTCTCCAGATCTGTCGCCGATAGAAAACAAGTGGTCCATGGTTGCTCTACGATTGACCCAGATTCCATCCCCAGCTGCCACAGCAGATCAACTTTGGCAACGTGTGGAAGCTGCTTGGTCTGCTGTACCCCAAGAACTCATCCAAAGTCTCTTTGAATCAATGCCGAGGCGTGTGGCAGCGGTGATCTCCAACAATGGCGGCTACTCTGGCTACTGATTTTGGCAGGAACCACACTTCACAAAAGTCTATAAATTTAATCATTTGATACTTGGTCAACATGTTATCTACAAAATAAATTTTGTTGTGATATCTCTTGCCTTTCTTGGTGTTGCAATTTGGGTGGCCAGCAGTGTATATATATATATATATATATATAGGAAACCTCAATTCACTTTCTGAAGTCATAGTACCTTTAGTCGTCTGAGCATCAAATAGTAGAAATGGTCGACGAGTGGAGGCAAAGGCTTCAGAAGGGAGTCCGGTCGAGGAACACAGGCATCCACATAAATTGACACATAATCCTTTTTATTTCTTAGAATTACTTTATTGCTCGACAACATTTGGTGCCTAAACAGTTGGGCGGCACATAATTCTTGGAAGATACGGTGTCACAAATTAATTATTCCGGAGTTTGCCGTAACACATATATTAGACAAGGGACGTAGCGCGATAAAACACAATTTGACAGGACAGGGGGAGAACACAGAAAAAGCTCGAACTACTCTAGGCTCATGCCCTGAATACAGGCGCGCTGAACTTTTAATTGGTTAAAATTGACACCTGACTTTAAAACGTCATATGGGGTGATGATTTCGAATGTTGTATGGCATTCGATCTTATATAAGTGTGGTCACACGTGGCTTTTAGGGGGAAAACTAATAGCTTAATTTGGTATATCTAGATCAAAATCAAATTGAGGGATAATATTCTGTTGCGATAAGACAAAGTTAATGAAGGGAAAGGTTTATCGTTCCATATATATATATATATATATATAAATATATATATATATATATATATATATAAATATATATATATATATATATATATATAAATATATATATATATATATATATATATATATGTATCGAACATTTTAAAATATGTAATATCAAGTAATGGAAAAGGTCGCTCTAGGTTGGATGCTTTGTTCGTCGGCTCTAACGACATTTCATTTTTTTAAAGTTGTTTGGTGATGATTTCGTTATTCCAATTTCGAAATTACGATAAAATTACCCACGTTAGTAATAAAACAGAAATACAAAATTAAATATTTTGTCAATTAAAGTCAAAATATTTAACTAAAAACATATTTAAATTTTGTGTTTTTGTTTTATCACTGTGGTTTCCCCCCAACCTTCCCTCTAGCAGCCTGCCACACCTTTGGCGGGTCACTTCCTTTTCTATAAATTCATTTTTTGTGCATAGGAAAGAAATAATGAAATATTTGTGAGAAAATTAACATAGGGCGTCTCCCGTTGATGGATCACTAGCTTTCATTGCTTTTATTTTTTTGTGATTAGGAAAAAACTAAAAGACATTACCGGATAATTAAATACTACATAAAAGTGTAACAAGAAAACGCTACAAACTTAACCTCATAACTAACACACACACACATATATATATATATATCTTAGTTGCCATTAATTTGTGCTTATTTATTTGTAGAATTTGTAAGTTGTTAGAAAGTTCAGAAATGGAAGGGTGAGTATCCATCCGGCAAGTAATCTTCACAAAACTTATACCATGAAAAAAATATTTTAGAGAGCCAAGTATTGATTTTTGACACCCCTGTCAATAACTGTCTAGCAACAGAAAATTTTATCAACAAAGATCTTATGCATTTATTGGATTAGCGGTTTATTACTGAACATAGAGTCCTCCTAAGGTACTGAATCGAGCTAAAAAAATTAATATTGAAACCTCCATGAGTTTGTAATTTAATTTTATTATAATTTTGCGCCATTCTCAGAACCTTTAAATGTTGAGATTTTTAGTCCGTTTTGGCTCAAAATATTAGTAATGCGATTTGAAATAAGCGCTTTTTTCCTGGAGAAAAGGTTAAATTTTTTTTATTAAGCCATAAAATTTACCTTAATACTTTCTTTAATTTGAATAAAATCGAATTCGTAGTGTATGTTTTGAGAGAGAAAACATTATAGTTTTAAAATAAACAAATCTAACAAACGTGGAAGAAAATGATTATATCTGATTATCAAATATATCGTTTAAAATACATCATTTATAATATTCCAAATTTTATTCCTCAACGGTTTTTCATACGAGGAGCAGTTCATTAACTGTATTTTTTCATTCATTGTGTACGAAAAAAATAAACCATTTGGGATACCGTATAAGTAAATTTGTTAGTAGTTTGTTAAAGAAATTCCCGTTTTATGTCTTTTCTTTGGGATAGAGAGAAACAATCTGTTTATTAATTTATATCTATCGTTATCTAAATAGAGTGGTATTATTTATTTTAACGTTACTTTTCTGAACCGAATGCGTATGAAATTCTAACAAATGTAATAACATACAGTTTTTGTTAATTTATATTCGGGAATTCTTTTTAAGTATTGCAAAATGGAAATGTTTAACTACAAGTAGAGTTCATAATTTGTTTTTCGCTCATCCTTTGAAGATAAGTATGTTCCACCATCTAGGGAGTTCATGGGTTATTATCTGAGAGTAATTTAATTTTATTTTAAATAACAAGCTCGTAGAACTTCGGAAAATAATCTGTTTTCTTTACAATTTTTTCAACAAAGAAAATAATCCGAATAAATATTTCTTATTACCAAAATACTTCCTTAAAACATTTTCATACAATTCTTTTCATTCATTCATATAATTTTTTTTTTAAATTCCCTACCTCTGTCTGCGAATAAGCAGACAGAGGCTCATCTTAGAAAAAAATTATTATTCTGCTTTTATTAATTTCAATAGGTTATGTTAAACTAAAATGAAAAAATGCCGGGGAATAATTCCATAAATGTATAAAAAAATAACTTAACATTAAACAGCTGACAGTGCAGGACTGTCAATTCGGAATGACTAAGTTTCAAGAAGACTGTAAAATGAAATTAAACCAAAAGTATATATATATATATATATATATATATATATATATATATATATATATATATATATATATATTCTTTTACATTGTCTGGTAGCAAGCCAGGTTTTTCCGAATACGACGATTTACACTGACGAATCTTTCTTCATTTGGATCCATTGACTCTAATTGTTGTAGTCCTTTAATAATGTAATAAAATACTGTAGCCATTTCTGAAGCCAATGAAGGTTTATTTGATTTATCGTGTAGATATCGAAACTATTGCCTCATACATTTTTATTATTGCGTCATAAAATTTTGCAATATTGCAGAATATTGAATCATATTTTTAAATAATTATGTAATACATATATGTATGTACTGTACTTTCGAGAGACAGCATTTTAGAGAATTTTTTCTTTTAATCTTCCAGCACGCGCGCTCAGCAATTTTACATGATCGCACACACGTCGTCCTTTTTACGACAGATGCTATTTTCTCATTTTAGGCACGAAAAATGGCATAAATGAATGAATATTGATAACAACTTTGTTAAGATATAAAACATTAACCTTATTGCTTCAAAATGCAAATAATGTCACATTCAATTGAAAGTAAATTATTTTTAAATGCTCATATTAGTCAGGTAGAAAAACAATGATGTATTTCACTAAGGAAAATTTAAAATTTATTATTCATTTTGGATATTTAATATCCAAAACTATATTTAAAACCTAATTTCAAATCCAAAACTATATTTTAAATCCAAAATAGTTTTAATATTCATCCTATTTTATCCTCTATATCCTTAGCAGTGTTTTAAGCCAGGTAACACTTTCACAATATTCATCTTTTTCGTCTTTGCATGCTTCTCTTTTCGCCGCTTAGAAGATTTAACCTTACCAACATAGAGCATGTCATCATCATTTGTTTCCTCTGAATCATTATTATCATCATCATCGGAAATATATTGTTCAGATTCCCTACTGATATTATTTATTTCTATATCTTCTTCATTCAAATCGCTATCGCTCTCAAATCCAAACGTTTCCTTCCTTTCGTTTTCTTCAACAGATAATTCTTGAAGAGAGGAGGAAAAACCAGCTGGTTGTATGTATTTTTTTTTTGCCATGAAAACCGATATAAAAATTACAGATTCGACTTTATACAAATTAAAATAATACACGTCAATTATTAACACAAAATTACAAAACACTTGAGGAAAAAAACGTTTTCTGAATTTTTACCCACGACCACGCGCGTGTCGTAAATTTTACGAACAACTATCACGTAGCACCAAAGCCCGGTTAACAATAAAATTTGTCATGTGATTTCCTGTTTCCACATTCCGCAATGTGGGAAAAGGGTCGAAAGGAGGAATAGAAATGACCTTCAGATGTCCCAAGTTTGATATGCGAAAAAAGTGCAAAAACAAATTTGTAGTAAAATTTGCGCAGACGCGCGTGCTGGATGGTTAATTTAAAAATTTCGGTCGTAAGTGTGATATATATATATTAATAATAATTTTGTCTTTTTCTATAGTAGTGACGCAAATAAACTAGTGTCATGATGAGTCATTTGCAATAAGATAACAGCAAGTTTTCTTACAGGAATTCAGTTTCTGCAAGTCTTTGATACTCTTCCACAAGATCGTGAAGTGAATCCTGGTGAGCTCATAGTGATACCGTGCAAGGTCCGAAATCGGAAAGGGGAGTGCGCCTGGCTCAAAGATGGAGTGGTTGTCGGGAAGATCCCCGGCAAGTACACATTTAACAGGGAGCCGGACGACGGAGACTGTGGCATCACCATTACGAACACGCAGTTGGAAGACGACGATGGGCTGTGGCAGTGTCAGGTGACACAGGCTTCTCTACAGGAATTAACGCTGACGTCTCCAGAAGTGAAGTTGACTGTCAGAGGTAATAATATTTCAATTATTTATTGTAGGCTTCTTAAGCTTTCCGTATTGAGATATACGATTAAACTTGGGAACTAAAAATTGCAGTTATTATCAAGTTAAAAAATGGGCTTAAAATTATGTGATATATACGTAAGTGATACCAAGTAAAAATATATAAAGTTTTTTTTTGTAGATATGACTTAAGGATGCTGCGTACTAACCCTACTAGATTCGTTCACCTCAATGTTAACCCATGGAGAAAATTTGTCTACTATTTACAACTGCATAAAAGGTGATAATCAAATAAAAATGGTATTTTCAGATAATCTGAATTTTTTCTGCACCTTGCAACAAGATTCATTTTATAAATTCCGTCCCACAAAGGAATTTATGAAAGTATAAAACACACTATACTAGATATCTTGTATCAGTCCTATAGGTAACAAAAATTAATTGTTTGAATTTACTGAAAAAATTGTTTAATCAGTTATCATATAAAACGTAGGGGAGAAATTTCAAATTTTTTTTCAAATTTCAAAAAAAAGAGGATTGTGCAATCTATTCCCAATAAATACAGTTTTAAAGTTGATCAATATAGAAAAAATAAATTAAAATATTATTTTAAAGGTCAGAGGAGATGGAGTCCACTGTAATTTTATTTTAATGAAAAATTGTGAAAGTTACTTTGCACAACATGAGACATATTTATATTTCATAATAATATTCAGATGTTACCATGGTGACATAAATATTTACATAATATAGTTAATTATTAATATGTGATATCGTGAAATATTATTATAATACACGGGAATGTCTCCGTATAACTAATGCATCTAACCTTAAATAGAAAATAATGTTAGTTCATACAGTAGTTTTGATATAGCAATTAAACTATTAATATGAGTAGACATTTATTAAACATTCATTTTGGATTTCTATTGCAATTTTACCTGTAATCAATAAAACTTTTTACTGTGGCATTTTGTGTAATAGAAAAAAAACAGAATTAAAGCTGCCGTATAACATTTCTCTAACTTTCATTGAGTCGTATAATCAAATTAAATAATAATGAGAATAGTTTGTAAGACATGTAAAAGCAAAGTATAATTAGTTAATATTAGTTAGCTACTTTATAAACTGATGGTTATTAATTTAACATAATATTTTAGAGAACAATAAAGTAGTTTTACAAGGGTATGTTGAGTAAGATACTAAAAGTGTTAAAAATATATAAAATATAAACAATATTTAATATCCATTAATTTACGTATATATTTTGTACTGAAAAATTTCAAAAAAGGAAACATTCTTTAATATTTATGATTCCTGTCGTTTTTTTCTTTTTTTACTAAACGATGCTTTAAAAACTTCCAGTATTGTTGCAATAAATTGTTCTCGCAGATATAGTAAACTAAACAAATATTAAACTAACTTTATTTTAATAATTTATTTAAGAGGAAACGAAATATTCCAAAACCCTTATTTTGCGTTCACCACAACAACAATTTATCATAATATTCGGTAGAGAAAAAAATGTTCAAATAGATGGTTCCAGCTTGCTGTAATCGTACTAAAAACCTTTTAATTCCGAGACTCCTTAACATACATCATTTAAGAGAAATTTAGTAAGATATTGGAAATATTGAAAATGAATGAAATGTGAGCAATTCTTTATGTTCTTTAATTTATATATTTCAGAATGAAGGATTATTAAAAAAAAGGAAAATTTCCTCTAACGTTTACGTTAGTTAAAGTTCCTTTATGCTAAATGATGTTTTAAAAATTTTAAGTATTACTGTGATATATTATTCTTGGACATATAGTAAACTAAATAGATAAAAAACTAACTTTATTTTAATAATTCATTTAAGAGGAAACGAAATATTCCAAAATCCTAACACTATGTTCACCACAGCAGCAATTAATCATAATATTCGAGAGAAAAAAAAAAGATCCAAATAGACGGTTCCAGGTCTCTGTAATCGCAATAAAAATCTTTTATTTCGAGACTTCTTAAGGTACATCAGTTGAGAGAAATTACGTAAGACATTGGAAATATTGAAAATGAATGAAATATAAGCTATTCTTTATGTTCTTTAATTTATATATTTTGGAATGAAGGATTTTAAAAAAGGAAATATTTATGTGTAGTTCCTTTGTACTAAACGATGCTTTTTTAAAAGCATCGTTTAGTACAAAGTAATAAGGGTATTAGTACAAAGTATTAAAGTTTTAAAGGCATTAGTACAAAGCTTTAAATTATTAAAGGTTTTAGTACAAAGTATTCAAGGTATATTATCGTTTACAAAGTATTAAATGTATTATTATCGTTTAGTACAAAGTATTTAGTACTTCCAGTATTAGTGGGAAAAATTATCCTTTAATTAATAATAATTTTTACTATTACATCTCGTATAATACGAGAGAAAAAAGGAACTAATACTGCCATATAAATGGCATTGTTTAAATTTTTATTGAGTTGTATCACAAAATTAAATGATTATAAGGAAGCATGTTAATAAGACACAGAAAGACAAAGGGTAGAAAATATTTATAAACAGAGGGTTATTAATTTAATATTGTTTTTCAGAGAATAATAAACTAGTTCTACACGGGTCTGTCTGTTCAGTAAACTAAAAGAATGTTAAACTAATTTATATGTTCGGTAAACTAAACACATATCAAACAAACTTAATTTTAATAATTCATTTAAGAGGAAAAAAAATTCCAAAAACAAAAAAACATTCCAAAAAATTGTTTTTTTCAGAATAATAAATTAGTTTTACACGGGTCTGTCTGTTCAGTAAACCAAAAAGATCTTAAACTAAATTATATGTTCGGTAAAATAAACAGATATTAAACTAACTTTATTTTAATAATTCATTTACGAGGAAACAAATATTCCCAAAACCAAAAAAATATTTCAAAATATTGTTTTTTAGATAAAAATAAACTAGGTTTACATGGGTATGTCTGTTCAGTAATCTAAATGATGTTAAATTAATTTATATGTTCGGTAAACTAACTTTATTTTAATAATTCGTTTAAGAGAAATAAAAATATTCCAAAAGCTAAAAAATATTCCAAAGTATTCTAAATATTCCAAAGATATTCCAAAATATAGTTTTTTAGAAAATTATAAACTGGTTTTATATAGGCCTGTCTTTTCAGTAAACCAAAAGGATGTTAAACTAATGTATATGATCGGTAAACTAAACAGATATTAAACTAACTTTATTTTAATAATTCATTTAAGAGGAATCAAAATATTCCAAAAACCAAAAATATTCCAAAAAATTGTTATTTTTTTACAACAATAAATTTTTTACACGGGTCTGTCTGTTCAGTAAACCAAAAAGATCTTAAACTAAATTATATGTTCGGTAAACTAAACAGATATTAAACTAACTTTATTTTAATAATTCATTTACGAGGAAACAAAATATTCCCCAAAACAAAAAAAAATTTCAAAATATTGTTTTTTAGATAATAATAAACTAGGTTTACATGGGTCTGTCTGTTCAGTAATATAAATGATGTTAAATTAAATTATATGTTCCGTAAACTAACTTTATTTTAATAATTCGCTTAAGAAGAATCCAAATATTCCAAAACCAAAAAAATATTCCAAAGATATTCCAAAATATTGTTTTTTAGAAAATTATAAACTGGTTTTACATGGGTCTGTCTTTTCAGTAAACCAAAAGGATGTTAAACTAATGTATATGCTCGGTAAACTAAACAGATATTAAACTAAATTTATTTTAATAATTCGTTTAAGAGGAAACAAAATATTCCCAAAACCCAAAAATATTCCAAAAATTGTTTTTTTGAGAATAATAAATTTTTTTACACGGGTCTGTCTGTTCAGTAAACCAAATAGATCTTAAACTAAATTATATGTTCAGTAAACTAAACAGATATTAAACTAACTTTATTTTAATAATTCATTTACAAAGAAACAAAATATTCCCAAAACCAAAAAAAATATTTCAAAATATTGTTTTTTAGCTTATAATAAACTAGGTTTACATTGGCCTGTCTGTTCAGTAATCTAAATGATGTTAAATTAATTTACATGTTCGGTAAACTAACTTTATTTTAATAATTCATTTAAGAGTAAACAAAATATTCCAAAAACCAAAAAATATTCCAAAATATTGGGTTTTTTTTTAGAATAATATACTAGTTTTACACGGGTCTGTTTGTTCAGTAAATCAGAAAGATGTTAAACTAAATTATATGTTCGGTAAACTAAACAGATATTAAACTAACTTTATTTTAATAATTCGTTTAAGAGGAAACAAAATATTCCAAAAACCCTAACTCTGTATCCACCACAACAGCAATTAATCATAATTAATTGCTGTTGGAAGATTTTTATTCAGGAGAGAGAAAAAAAAAAGTCCAAATAGACGGTTCCAGCTAGCTGTAATCGCACTAAAAACCTTTTATTCCGAGACTTCTTAAGATACATCATTTGAGAGAAACCCCCCATTTTGCATCTAAAATCCCCTTTACCGCCGGATCTTTTCTCCCTTCCTGACTGACTGGAACGGAGGTGTGAGAAGAGAGAGGGGCCGTCAAACCCCGCTGATGGGTGGACGTGATGTGATTTCCAGATGGAAGATAAGACGATTCCTTCCTCGGAGGGAGTTCAGCCACGAATATGAATGATTCCGGTCGGCCCAGATCTATCCCGGGGACGGATATTTCCGCAGCAGCCAACGGTTGATGATGGTCGGGACGTAACTGCGACCGTAATGCCCGAACAGAGACGGCATTACCGGGCACCTAGTCGTTATGTGGGCCCACATTAGGAGAATGTCAATGAAAGTTTTTTTTTTTTTTTCGGGCTGATGTAGAATTATTTCGTGAATTTATTTTAAAATATTCTTTGCACTGCGTGAGGAGACATGAAGGAAGTGATGAAGAGCTGGAATAGAGCGTTAGAAAAATTTCATTTTGAATTGATGTGTGCGTTTAATAGGTTTAGAGATAATTAAATAGAAGAGTCAAGTCACTTTTGTGTTATTTGATTTAAATTCATTTCACTCATTCAGTTTTATGTTCTCTATTAGAATATTTAAATAAAAAAAATACTATAAAGCTACATTGAAAAACGTGTGTTCTACATTGAAAAACGTTATGTTCTCCATTAGAATATTTAAATAAAAAAATACTATAAAGCTACATTGAAAAACGTTTATTAAATACAGTCGAACCTCCATATATCGAACTTTCCCATATCGAAATTTTCTATATATCGAACTCTTAGCAAATCCCCATCTTCATTACATAGAAAAACTTTCTATATATCGAAAAAATCTCTATATATCAAAATTTTTTTCAATACATAATGGGAGATTTTATTCCACTTTAGACCGTTTGCAATCCCAAGGTCACATTACAGACGGTATTCTTCTTAACGAATTCCTGTCAGTCTAAGAGAAGTTAATTGTTGGTGATTATCCTACAGACGAAGACATACTGACTTCGTTTCATGAAACTGAAAAAGAAACCGAAGTACCAGAGGTAGTAAATGAATCTGAAAACATTTCCAAGCCATCGAAAATAGAAATACAAGAGGCGTTTGAAAAAATACGTCGTGGTCAATTCGCAGAAAATGTCCCTGATGAAGTTTTTAGTGGACTGAATAAATGCAAACGTTTCTTTGATGAACTTTCCACAAAATTGGATGTTCAGCAAGATATACGTAGTTTTTTTAAAAGAATGTAACTGTGATCATTGTAACGACTGTCTGGATTATTGTTTTTTAAAGGTATGTAGTACACAATAAATCTTTCACATTAATTAATCTTTTAATTACTAACTTTCATTTAATGTGATTCGAATATAAATTAGAAATGGACTTTCATATACGAAAATTCGCTTTAATTTTAATGTTTTAGGAGAATTATAATAAAACTAAGATCAATTCTATATAGCGAATTTTTTTCCGGCAATTTGCTACTTCGATATATGGAGGTTCAGCTGTATTTATATAGTTAAATCTTCAAGCCAATTTAAACGAATAATTATATTACACCATTTTAATTTCTTCACATTCTTTATGATAATAAACTATATCGTTTAAATTGCCTCGGAAATTTATTTTAGATAATTCTTGTTTTTTTTAACATTAATAATATAAATGAGCATTATACTTTATAGAGATATCTGACTTCTACTCTTTCTAGGATATACGTATATCGAAGTCACCCTCTAATAAAGTAGAAATGACACTTTTTGCACTAGTTAATATCAAAGTTTATTATTCCCTTGACACATATAACATGCAGTGTAAAATCAATACTGAGTAAATACTGGTACAAAATGTTATAAACACTATACAAGGAAATGAAGTTCAAGTACTCACAATATATATAAAGTCAGACCAGTGATGTTGCACGGTAATCCACTATTACTAACACAACAAACTCTTTATGCCAGAGTGGCAAAAACTCGCTTCGTCTTAGAAGCGATTTAGCTATGAGCCACTGAAGACAACTCGCATGAACAGCTCCAAACAAACCAGTCTCTCTCCCAATCTGGCTACGCGGTATTTATAGTAATGGTTTATGCTGAATTTAGCATTTTTTTGTAGCTTCTTTGGATTTATGCAAATACAATGATAAATTATTGTTAATTATTGTTAATTATTGTTAATTATTGTTATCATTAGATAGACCTTACAACTTATGTCAAAAGAAGGCTCACAGACATTTTATCAAAATGAAGGATTTTGAATATGATTTCATCAATTTATTTCCAAATTTATTTTTACTATTTAAACTATTCATTTAAATAAGGGTTCATCCTTTTTTTAAGGATGAATTAAAATCGTTCCTATTTTTTTAAGGATAAATAAATTTGAATGACGTTTCATGAATATATAAGCGATGTTGTTTTCGTAATGAAATTCTGAGAATGTCATTGTGTAGTCAAAAGTAAGCTTGAAAATCTACCCCTTTTGAGTATTCTGAAACTAGACTCAAAGATAACTTCAGAAATGCTTACGAGAATTTGCAAAAGTAAGCATGAAATAAATTTACGTTTTAAGAATTATTCCCAATTCACATTTCTACCTTGCAATTTTTCATGAAAACAGTTTTCATTACTTTTATTTCTAATGCCTGCAATCGAAATTCTGAAGAAGAAAAAAATAACAATGCAAATATGTAGTACAGAAAAAACTCTCATTTACAGATTCTCCGTGGGAGGTTGCAAATTGATCGTAAAAGATGGGTGTCAGTAAAGGAGAAGCTCTTGGTAACCTTTAAATGTAACAAACAAGACACCTGCCGCACTGCATATTTAAAAAATATATAATCATTTTTTTTCAATTTCGAGAGTAATTATTTAAATGGAATAAATATGTTACAATTCAGGAATATCATTTTAATTGTTTTACTTGGAAAATAATATTTTTTGATTGTAATATACAAAAATTATTTAACACTCTATAATTTTACTCTATACATAACTACAAGAAAGCCAAAGTCCAGTATCGCTTCCAGAGGCAATTTCAATTTCCAGAATCTCCTAATCACCATTTAATTTAAGGATATATGCGGCTATGGCCAGCTTTGCTTTCAGAAGCATCCTTCGTCATTAAAATTCCTAGAAACTCTTGTGAAGAACTGTACGCACCGAGTCGAACACTGCAGGGGGGGGGGGGGCAGGTGTCTTGTTTGCGGAAGGACACATTAACTGACATTATAAAAATGATAAATCTTACAAACAACAACAACAACTTTATTCCGCTAGCCTTAATTTGCACCACGACGAGCAAGCTCGTCAGTTACTTGACAGCTACAAAACACATCCAAAGGTAGTGGTGATAGAGTGTGGCAACGAAGTTTTATATGTGTGGTCTTATGCTTGATGCTGACGTACTTTGAGCTGGAAATCTGCATAAACCTTTCAGGAGGCAGTGACAATAGATTACGATAGATTGCGATTTGTCACCTCTACGCAATTCACCCCCACACTCTCAACAAAATATAATCGAGACTTACAATACCAGTAGCTAACGTTACAGCTCCAACGTTCTTATTTTCTCAGTTAGTAAAGCTTCAATGATATTTTAGCCTTTTTGGGGCCCAAGAAATTCCTGTACTGTCTTAGAAATTCAATTTGTGCCCGTTTTGGTGCTCTATCCCATACGAGGATACTGTGAAAATAACATGTCTGAGGATGTCCACAAAGCAGGGACTCATAATAAACTAAATGCAACACATGTATTTTATGAGTGCTTTTCGGGATGGGTGTTGGTTCATATAGAAGAATTTATTCAGTAAATTAGCTAATACACTTGATGTTACGTTAACGTCATAATTTAAACCAATATTTCACGCACATAACGATATTTTTATAGTAAAGTTCTGTTTATCCAATGGCCGATTTGAACTACCCCTATAGAACAATAATCGCATTCGTTCGGCTGTACTCGGAGACTATCGTCAGCTATTAACGTCCGGGTTATTTATCCGGCCATTCAACTGTATCGGGATGAACAGCTAGACACTTTTATCTCTCCTATAGATTTTGATAGTTAGTTTAATGATTCAGATATTATATATCTGTATATTTTATGGATTGAAAATTTTTTGACGAGAAACGTATAGCATGTGAGTTCGTCTGAACACTTCAAATAGATTTACACGACTTATTTAACCGAATCTTAGCGTAATTGGCCGAGAGTCCCCTTGGGCTTTACTACTTTGTAGTCCGTCGAGGATGACCCACATTCATCATGTCCTACTGCAGTAAATTTTGTGACCGATGCGATCATTTTACCTATACTGTAATAGATTCATTACCATCGTAAGCAGATTTCTGTTTAATGAAGTTTACCCTGGATTAGTTTATGAGCTTCATCAATCCTGCAAATCAATCCAGTCTGTTTAGAGTTTCAAAATATCGCTTTCAATGTCCATTTTATTGTTTACAAGTATTTTTCCAATATTATCCTCATTATAATTTTCATCCCAATAAATCGGCAAATTTGGATATTATGTGCAAATTTATGACCATGTGTCGAAAGTTCACATCATACAGAATTTGCAATATCTTTGTAATAAAACAAACACGCACACACACACGCATATATATATATATATATATATATATATATATATATATATATATATATATATATATATATATATATATATATATATATATATATATATATATATATATATATATATATATTGTCACATATAAATCACAGACACATAGAAGAACGAGATGTTTATTCTATAACTACAACTCGTAGACTGACTCCCAACACTTGGGGAATTGAATTTATACTCTGTTGACAAGAAATGATGAATAACGTGATTTTCACTCAAAACCTTCTAGAATCCTCTAGAAGTGACTGGAATAAATAATAAAGAAAATAAATAAAATCGACGTCACCGGCGGGATTCGAACTCACCACGTTCGGGCTGGAAGGCTGATGCCTATATATATATATATATATATATATATATATATATATATATATATATATATATATATATATATATATATATATATATATATATATATATATATATATATATATATATATACTAGCCGGGCTTCGCCCGTCTAGCCGGTCGGTTTAGGGACCCGCTCCCTACAGCAATCATTGTCAGAGAATGGAAACACTAAAAAAAAAAGAAACGAATAAAGGTATTTAAATTTTGTGGTGCAACAATAAATATGTGTCACACTCAATACCGCGCATACTGTATCAGCATCGTGGTGCCATCTAGCGGACCTGAGTGTAAATAGAATCAAAT
The DNA here is from genome assembly GCA_907164885.2 of Dolomedes plantarius. Classification (NCBI taxonomy): domain Eukaryota; kingdom Metazoa; phylum Arthropoda; class Arachnida; order Araneae; family Dolomedidae; genus Dolomedes; species Dolomedes plantarius. Next base: position 118,107,939 of record OU015498.1, on the reverse strand, counting down.
ATTGCATAAAAAATTGAATCAATTTGTTTGAAGTGTGTATAATGTTTTTAAACCATCTTAATATTATTAAGAGAAGTAATAAGGTTTTAATAAAACTTATTTCTTTTATAACAGAAATGTTTTTTCGGTGTTTTTAATTGCATAATCATGCTGTGAATCACGCTTTGGATCTTTTATTTCTTGTCTTTTATTGCATGACCTAGTCTTGCTTGTCTTTTATTGTATATCCCAGGAAAAACAATTCCTTGTAGAATTATATTTCTTCCATATAATTCTTATATGCATTTAACATTTTAATTTTTATTAAACAATTCTGTGATTATTTCAATAGCAATTCAGTATTAAAAAAACCTAATGTTTAAGTATTAACTTGTATAACCTAGTTAAATATTTATCTAATAAAATGACACCAGAGGAAGTCGTTCTTTTCAATTGCTTTATTAGTTTAATTTTATTTCTTAATAAAGCACTCAATTGCAATCAGAACCGAAAGATGGCGCCACGGCCGAAACCCTCCCGTGATGATCTCAAGATTAGAATCCAAATAACTCTAAATGTATTGAAGTAACAGATTAAGTGTACGCAGAAAAAAATTATTCGTTTTTAAAGCTCTTTCCAAATATGTAACATTTATGTACTTTAATGAAAAAAATACCATTTTAAGATATTTTCAAATATGGTGGAAAGACGGTTAAGGGGCTCTTCCATTTCTGGACTCACCCTTCAAAAATTGTTGGTTTTTTATTAATTAAAAATTAACGGTAATAAAATTTAAAATTCGGGCTTCAACGTGCACATGTTCAGACTCTTCACTACCCGTGTGCCAAATTTCACAGTTGTAAGTTTCATAGATTTGTCTGGAGGCCGCACACACGCACACACACACACACACACACACACGCAAACATTCGCTTTTATTAATATATATATATATATATATATATATATATATATATATATATATATATATAAGGGTCGCCCAAATGGAAGGGGCACTGCCGCGGTTGCGCCACCGTTATAATATACAGAAGACTACGCATGCTCCTATAGAGGGCACTGAGTGCTGGGAAGGCATGCCATATCGTCAGATTACGACAGATGCTTGTATGATAGCATAGGAGCAAGATCAACGGTATCGTTCGTATCACGGATGCCTCCAAACGTTGCCAACGTGCAGACGTGCAATTTTTAACGGCGGAAAATATGAATGCTGGAGAAATTTATTGTCGCATACAAAATGTGTATGGCACAGTGTGTATGTCACACAGATCAGTATTCAGATGGTGTAGCAATTTTCGTAACGGACGAAGCAGTACGGACAACAGGGCACAACCTGGTCAAGCGCATGTGGTTATCACCCAGGAAGCAATTGCAGCTGTGGACAGTTTCGTGAGCAATAATCGGCAAATCACCACTCGCGAGATTGTGGATGGAATGTCTATGAGTGAAGGAAGTGTTCACACAATTATGCATGGTTTTCCGGCCAACTCCGGAGTTTCTTCACCCAGGGTATCCATAATCTCATGGACCTCTGGGACACCTGCTTCAACCTCCAAGGCAATTATGTCTAGCCTATATGTTCCTTATATATTTCTTTTTATTTTGTATACTAACTTACAGCAATACCATTAAACCATTCATCACAGCGACTGTAGTGCCACTTTCATTTGGGCGACCCATATATATATATATATATATATATATATATATTTATAAGCTATACACTTAACAAACCTCGAAGCGTTTGTTTCCCCTATTGTTTACTTTATTAAACATTTGCATATCGATATAAAGTAATTTCCTCCTTTTTCATGCTTTCTTCAAAAGTAATGTTTGAGACTATGTGTAGACTTTCTAAAATCAACGACAAAAGATTAAGATTTCTTTAAGGGTGAAAATATCATCCATGCATTCTAGCAATAATAAGCCACACTCCTATTTACATAAGAAATCTTTCTTGTATTTCCGTACTCCAATTTTTATCTTAACAGTCTCCTTTGAAATTCATGTTTATTCACATTTTATTCAAAATATAGTGTCAAGACATATCCATTTATTCTTGCCAAATGAATTGGAGACGCCCTTTGAAGAAAAATAAACATTTCATCAATCGTTAAAATGCATTAAAGTCATATTTGAATACTCTTTAGAATAACTGAAATGTTTCTCGGAAAAAAATAAGAACTATTTTTCGATTCTAAAAGGAACTTAAATCTAGATAAAATATGTTAAAATTATCCAGCAGTTCTGTTATTTATATTTTGTGTCATGCATTTATACAATTGATATACGCTTTCTTGTGTATCTAAAAACCGTCCGAAGGGGTCTTTAATGGCTATTATTAAAACAAACTTCAATAGAACTGTATCTACTGGCGAGAATATTTTTATGGCGTAATAAAATAGATTGTTCAAATATGTACAAATGATTTTTGTACACCGTGAGATATTTCTGTAAAAAGGAAACGGTAAATATATAAGGGGAGTCAACATATTTGCAGTAGCTTTCAAGAAAATGTCGTTTTTATTTCATTATTGCAAAATCAATAAAGACGATAGTTTTAAAATAGATGTATAGAAGATAAAAGCATACAGGGTACATCGATAGTGAATTTAAAAAAAGGTTACTTTTTATTAAAACTTTGTTTATGTGTGTTTTTCTGTTGTAAGTTAAAACCTGATGTCTTGAGGAAAGATAAAAAATTGGTGGACAAGTATATAGTGTTTACTTTAGTTCAGTATATCGAGAAAGTGTCAATGGTTGTGTTTGATAATTAACACTACACATTAAGACAGACTTAGATTTGGGAGGGTTAAGGTTTTATTTAAAATTAAATTTTGAAAGAGCCTAAATAAGTATAGTTTTTTCATAGTTCAAAACTTTAGGTCTTTTAATCTTCGCTCCTGTCCCCAGATAATAGAACGGGATTAAGTACATAAGGATCAAGTACATAAGGACAAAGGAGGGTCATTTTGGGTTTTATAAATTCAAAATTTAATTCTTTTGTATGCAGATAAGACAAATGTCTTATCCACAGAGCTTTAGTTAAAACGTTTGGGGGGACAAATCAAATGTCTAAATGTTAGAATGGTTGTGTATACTTTAGTTACAGAATGTTAAAATACAACCACGAAGAAAAAATGTCGTATTAATCTTACAAAATGAACAGATAGCAAAATAAGCTTGTGTTTTTGTTCCTCTTGAACGTGAATCGTATGTAAAATTAAACATTATGATGTTTAGGGTTTTGTGTATCTACAACCTGCAGCCAAGTAATATTCTCACAAATATTTAATTATTTCTGTCAGTTTACCAAGAGAAGTGCGGGCAAATAGTCCCGCTCTTCAAGATGATTAATTTGGGGTTCCATGTGTGACCATGGTGAAAACTGACTGGATGTAATTTACCTGTCATCTTATACAAGCTATATAAGCTTATAACAAGCTTAAGTAGTTGCAATGTGGTCTTCAAATATAAGCCTTTGACAGGACTCATATTTAAAGACCGCATTCCTGCTACTCCACTGGTTATATAAACTTCTGAGCAAGTCCTCCACAAGCTCAGCTTTTGCGAAAGAGAATCGTCATCCATGAAATTTAGCTCTGGACCCACAACATCTCTGAACAATCTAACATAGGGTCCCAGTACCTTAGATTCGTCTATGCATCTTAGATTAAACGAGGCATTTGTCTAGAACGTGGAATTCAATACGCCCATGGAACATTACACCTGTCTGTTATATGGATCGTCCACCTCCTTAGATGGGTGTTGGGAGTATGATTGAATCTTTAGTGATCACCGATGAGAAACAGATTTATAGATTGATTATTAGTCCAATTTCAAATTTTTTTGTTTCAGTTTAAACGGATCCATTTGTTTGGAAGGGTGACTGCAGCCCAACCTGCTGCATATTGGGCGTAGAGAATACTTTATCTGGGCTTCCTGTAATTGTTTTAGTCTTTAAATTGCCACTGAATCATGTTTTGAAGAAATGGTCCAAGTAAATATCGTTTTGCCAATGGGGCACTTAACGAAAAATACCTGTACTGTTGAGGACACAAGATTTACAGATATTCTTTGCATTGATGGGAGTTTTTAATTTTTCGTGAAATTTGGAACCTTATGTTTTCCAATGTCTGATAATGATTAAATCTGATACAGTCAATTATCTGGTAACATACTTTTGTGCTTGTCCAAGGGCTAGACATACAAATATCCTACACTGAAACTGAAGGCAAACTTTTCTTAATCCTTGCATGTTTGTTCTACAACAATAATGACAACAACTCTTCTTACAACAGATGTAACAAAATGTCGTGATTTGGCACCCACATATTGTAAAGTGGTTTCGAAACTTTAGATGCTGAGTTGGTTGAATTATTTTTGATATTAAAACACTTTAGTCAAAAATTTTATTTTATCTTAATAATACAGTAAATGTTGCCCTTTTTCTAACCAAATTTGTCTAAAACTATATTGAAAATAAATTCATAGAACGATGAATCTGAGGAAACTTAGTTTCAAATAGTTTTATGCATTTCAAAAATGATACCAGAGTTGCCCACAAACAAAACATCTTGCTTCGTGTAATTTTTTCCTGAAAATGTCAGTAACCAATTACCAGAATATTTCCCCTCAAGCCGTTTAGAGTAGAACTTTCTGTTTGAACGGCAAGTTGGAGAAGTTTTCGGTCGTCTCTAGGCGTTGTTGGGCGTTTTCTACCACACCTCCCCTTTTGCTTTGGGGACCCAGATGAACCAAATTACAAAGACTTCTTAACACGTGATACCACGGCTTCTGAAATTGATAGTTTTTTGCAATTTCCTTCTGTTTCAACGATGAATTCTCCAGCAAAGTCTGTATCTGGCCACGTTTTCGTAACGACAAATCTGCTATTCTTCCCATATTTTTACAGTGGCCTTGCCACGCTCAAATAAGTTTTAAATCTTATTTCTGGAGCAAAAGAGTGTCCTAAAATGCAAATACAAAAATAATTTCTTAAAAATGTAGAGAATTACTTAAAAATGTAAAAATCGAAACTTTCTGTACTACAACATTCCACTGCAAATGCTACACTTTTGCTACGCATGAGTTGCCTGATATTTTAACAAAACTTCTGTGGCAGCTCCCTCTATAAAATGATCTGAAATGTAGTGCACATATACCTTAAATTTTGTTAATAAGTTTAAATTTTGTATTACGATAATTATTACTGCAGTTAAAAATAAGCAAGTGTTAAAAAAATAAAATTTTTTTAAAAATTCTAATAATTTGGCCACTTTTGTACTTTCTACAAATAAATTTATGATTAGACAATGTTGGCAGAACTCTCAATCTGCAGATGGGATTATTTATCATTTATGTAACTCAGAAAGGGAGGATAACTTACCTGAAATGTTTTCCTTGGAATCTGTTTTCAAAATTAGAACGGAAATTATTTTTTACGGGAAAGAAATCATTATAAGAATGACTATAAATAATTTTTTCTGGCATGGTTTACCTAAATTTGCTGATTTTTTAACAGCAATTCCATCCTGTTTCCCCTTTAGATTTTCGATGCTTATACTAGACAAATTTTAAATGAATGATATATCAAACTAAACAACATTTCTACATAAGCTACTCCTTTCCTTCAGTGTCATATTACTTTTATACCCAACATCCTCAAGTGCAATTCCGCGGATTTGTGACATATCCTTGGGAGATAGCCCTCGCTGTGAAAACATACGAGATCATTTCCGTTAAGTTATCGGGTATATATCTCCGCTGCTATGAACATCGGAATGGTATATTTGAATTTTTTTATGCATATTTTGAAGTACTCTCGGATATGCAAGCGTACCATCGCACATTTTATTTCTTTCCCGATGCGAAAACGAGTATAGATCAATAAAAATCACTTTTTTTTTTATCACGGCATTACAGGTCTGGAACTGAATTTAAACTATATATCTAGAAGTCTTAGGTAAAACATTCAGTATCAGATTTTAAGAAAAAGCTACATATTATTATTACCTTTCTGGTCTATTTTGGGATGCGTAGCGCACATAACCTGAGGCAGAAGGAAAACTGACTTAAAATAATGTCTTTAGGGGAATTAGAAAACCGATGAAATCTTATATCTTTTGACAGACACGAATGCAGCTGTTGCAGCCTTAGTAGAAACTAGGGAACGACTTAAAACATATCATATGGTATATATGGCTTAAAAAATATCATATGGTATATCTGAATTTGTTTATGCATATTTTGAAGTACCCTCGGATATGCATGCGTACCATAGCGCATTTGTTATGCGATGAAAAGATAAATATTTTGACAGACATGAATGCAGCTATTGCAGCCTTAGTCAACAGCTGTCTTGTTGCATCGCATAAAAAGCCAGGTGTTGCAGCCTTGTTATGCGATGAAAAGTTACATATTTTGACAAATATGAATTCAGATGTTGCAGCCTTGTTTATGCATAGTCTGAAGTACCCTCGGATATGCATGCGTACCATAGCGCATTTGTTATGCGATGAAAAGTTATATATTTTGACAGACATGAATGCAGCTGTTGCAGCCTTCGTAGAAACTAGGGAACGACTTAAAACATATCATACGGTATATATGGCTTAAAAAATATCATATGGTACATCTGAATTTGTTTATGCATATTTTGAAGTACCCTCGGATATGCATGCGTACCAGAGCACATTTGTTATGCGATGAAAAGTTATATATTTCGACATACATGAAAGCAGCTATTGCAGCCTTAGTGAACAGCTGCCTTGTTGCATCGCATAACAAGGCAGGTGTTGCAGCCTTGTAATGCGATGAAAAGTTATATATTTTGACAAATATGAATGCAGCTGTTGCAGCCTTGTTTATGTATAATTTGAAGTACCCTCGGGTATGCATGCGTACCATAGCGCATTTGTTATGCGATGTAAAGTTATATATTTTGACAGACACGAACGGAGACGAAACTCATGCATCTTCGTTGTTGCGCATGCGGATTACAAACAAATTTTCACTCCTCCGGTTCGTCACCGTCTCAGGTCTCTGCGGTTTCGAGTTGGAAAAATCTGAACTTTTGTCTCTGCATGCCATGCTCGACAGCCAATTAGAAAAGAGAGAGAAGATTGTGCGCTTGCGCAAATAAATTGCTTCTTCTCGCTGTCTCAGTGTGAAGGCTTTAATGACAGCCACAGAGACAGGTGGCAAAATGTGGCTGTCTTTCGTTTCTGTCGCCGTTGGTGTGGAGTAAGCATTAGAGGTGAGTTTGGCTTCGCATCTGCATGTACGAGATAACAAGAGTCCAGTATTCCCTAAACCAAGCCCGACAAGCGTGAGTGATTTGGAGATTCAGTAAGCACAACCCACGCTCCACGCTCCCTTTTCCTCCTATCGGGGACCAAGTCTACTCTTTTGTAGTTCGGGTAGACAAAAGCCTTTTTTAATGACTTTACAATGCAAAGAAGTATTTTTTATTTCATCTATATATATAAAACAGTTCCGTAACTGACTGACTCACTGACTCACTGACATACAACACACAGACCAAACCGCTGGATCAAAAGGGCTGAAATTTTGCAGGGCGATTCTTCTTATTGCGTAGGGGTACAGTAAGAAAGATTTTTGAAAAATTCTTCTTAGATTTTTTTAAATTAAATTTTTAAGCTGTTTTTGTAACTTGTTTTAAGTTTGCATTTAAAATAATAATTTGAGGGTTATAAAATTCATATCATGAAAAAGATCATAAAAATTTCTTTAAATGAGACCTTTTTCGAATCTTTACCTCCATTTTCTGATTTTTGGTAAATTTTTAAAGATTAATTTTTAGAATTTAATTTATTAAATGCTGATCACGTGATTTCTTTTCTGGTAATTGAAATAAATTTATCGTCACGTGCATAACAATTAGGTAGACAAAAAATATTTTTTTTTTCTTGCTAATGCGGCAGACGATTGGACATTATTTTGTCTATAAAAATATCACTTACGATTTTTTTTATAAATGTACATTTTTTTACATCAATTGTATACATTGATCGTCGTATTTATTATATATATATATATTTATTTATTTTGGCATTAATTGCCTACATTTACCGTTGTATTCAATTTGAAGTTCGGCTTTTCAGCTAGTATAAAATAAATACTGAACTATTTTTAAAGACATATTTAAAAAACTCACCGCTACATATATGAGGTATTTTAATATTTGAGTCTGTTCTATTTTCTGAACACTGCTGAGGAATGCTGCTAAGTGGCTAAGCTCATAGCAGCATTCAGCATTTCTCACCCGAATTGCTTAGTTTCTTTTGTGAAAATTTTATAATTTTGCAGGAAACAAAATATTTCCCTTTCAGTTGTCGAATCCCGTCGATGAAGATTGAAACTAAACCACCAACGTGAAATCATAATGAAATATAATGAAAAATAAATATAACTTATCAACTCGGGGCTAAATTTCAAAGAAACGTGAGTCATTTTGTTTCAATTCAAATCCAGGCCCCGGTATCCTAAAAAATATAGCTCTCTTGTGCATCCCTTTTGCTGCGATGAACAACTCGGGGTTAAAAAACAAAGAGTTTAAGTCTATATATGTAAAACAGTTCCGTAACAGGCTGACTGACTGACATACAACGCACAGACCAAACCGCTGGACTTAAAGGGCTGAATTTTGCATGGCGATTCTTATCAAGGTGTAAGGGTGCACTAAGAAAGATTTTTGAAAAATTCTTCTTAGATTTTTTTTAAAAATTAAATTTTTAAGCTGTTTAGTAACTTTTTTTAAGTTTCAATTTAAAACAATAATTTGAGGGTTATAAAAATTTATATCATCTGAAAGATCATAAAAATTCCTTTAAAATGAAATCTTTTTCGAATCCTACCTTCATTTTCTGATTTTTGGTCAATTTTTAAAGATTAATTTTTAGAATTTAATTTATTAATGCTGATCACTTGATTTCTTTTTTCTGGTACTTTAAATAAATTTATCGTCACGTCATAACAACGAAATAGACAAAAAAATACTTTTTTTCTGCTAATGTGGCAGACGGTTGGACATTATCCAAACAAATATTACAATACAGTAAAAGATATGTTCCTCAAACTGTACTATATTCTTTAGTATGTGCTATTAGATTTAATTTGAATATTTTCTTCTACATTATTTTGTCTTTAAAAATATCCCTTACGATTCTTTTATAAATATATATATATATATATATATATATATATATTGCATCAATTGTATACATTGACCATTGTATTAAATTTGAACGTACTCCGTACTGAAGTGCGGGTTCTCAGCTAGTATTATATAAATGCTGAATAACAAAACAAATGTGACTACAATAAAATAATGCATTTCTCCCTCACTCCAAAGGTTGTTCATGTCGTCAGACGATTCCATTCACAAATCGAGTGCTTACAAATGCCGCCAAAGAAATTGTGTGAGAAGCCATACGAGAATCAGATGACAGAAAAGCAGTTAGCTAAGTCAATACGTGATACTTCACAAACAGGAGCTAGGATTTGATATTTTTGGCATGTATCTTCGAAACTGACGAATCGGGTCAAACTTTATCAGGGCTGATATTATACACATGGTTGAAAAAAAAATATTCTTACTTCTTTAAGTTGATACCTGCCTAGATTGATTTTTTTTAGTAGTGAGTAACTTTTTGACGTAGGATTACGTTCATCCATAACGGTTGGACGGAAAGCAAAGTTTCAGACTCTAAAACCGTCCGTTTGTACTTCGCGAGTTATAATTTTGGCAGCGCGCCAAACCCAGTCTGTATCGCTTGGACAAGCAGTAAACAGTTAAACAGATAAGTACCAAAATGGTTCAAAACTTTGACATACATATACGTATATTTATACATACGTACATATATATAGATACATATATACATATCACATATACATATTTATATATACATACAAAATAGGTAAGCAACGAAAAGTAATCCTACAATAATAACCCTCGATAGTTTCGTTAGAAGAGACTCCCTGAATTTATTTTTTTTTATAATTCTAGTGTAAATAGGTTTTACTGAGCTAAGTCAACCTGCTGCACTTTACTTTAGATCTTGCTTAAAAATTATAAACACGTGTACCCTAAAATTAGAAATATTTAGTAGAGCGCGAACTCTGAAAACGTAGGCGTCACAAAATATGAAATTTTATTTCTTCAAAATAAAAATGGAATGTTCATATTGTACAACTTGAACATGTACTTTCCAAACCCTGGCGTTTGGTCAAAAGTTATCAGGCTACAACTTGAAATCAGAAGCATGGTAGCAATTTTTTTTTCTTGTATAAGCCGTTACCTTTATAGATTAATTTCTTAATTGTTTGTTTTTCCAAAGGAAAGCAGTAGTATGGTATGGGGTCTAATTAAGTTATACTGAGCTAACCCACTGCACTTTACATTATATCTTGGTTAAAAATTATCTCCACACGTGCCTTAGAATTATAAATTTTTAGTAGAGCGCGAACTCTGAAACCGTAAGCAACGCAAAATATGAAAATTTATTTCTTCTAAGTAAAAATGAATGTTCATATTGTCAAGCTTGAACATAAGAACAGCACATTTGATTTTACTTTCATATTTTCAAAAAGTTGGAGAAATAGATGGTAGTCATTAGAATATGTAATACGTTATTTCGCTGTTTCTTGCGATAGAAACATACTGCTTCAAACCTACTCTTTTTCTTTACATAAAATGCTGTTTTTACACAGAAAGATAACTATTTTATTACCCTGAGAGATATCTAGGGAAATATTTTCCTGAATAAATGTGTTCTTGAATATTTATGCGATGCGATATAAAACGGCTTCATGTGCATTAAAATTACTACTGCACCTGGAAGATATTTTCTTTTTATAAGAGTATGTAAAACTTTTGTACTTGAAGTTTTTTGGGGAAAAAATTATTTTTTTATGGAATGTTAGCTTTGCTTTTATTTCCATGCCTTGCTATTTAAAAAAAATTCTCCGACATTATTTCTGTCTTTTATCATATTTCTAAAATATCTATCAATAGTGACTTCTAGGGGGTGCTTTGGGAATATGAAATAATAATATATTTCATATCTCAAATATCATGAATGAGTAGAATTGCTTTGCATGAAGACTTGGGAAACTTGACTTATAGATAGAATCAAAGAGGTTTGAATTTTTAGGAATAAAAATGTATTCATTTTGAATGCCATCAGATCATATTTTTAAAAATTATTTGCAGTCATTTGTAGGTTTGATTGCTATTTCTCTAAATTAAAAGTTCGAGAAAATTTTAGTCAAAATATCTTACTAATTAACCCATCAGCACCCGTGTACAAAGTTCAACATTTTCGTAATTTTGAATGGTTTGTGTATAATGGTTTGTTCTAAGCAGTTACTTTTTATAGCTACACCCTTTCTAATGCAGTTCTGATTTTCAGACCCTTGTATTCCTTTCCATTCAGTGTAGTCGTGATTAAAACGTAGAAAACCAGCGATTATACTAGATTACAATACGACAAAAGCAGGAGTTGGTGTAGTCTATCAAATGTGCAGCTATAACACGATATTCCGCATATGACGGAGATTTACAATCTCATTGTTTCTTTTAGGTTTTTAGACATAATAGGAATCAATTCGCAAGTTGTCCTTAGATCCAATAAACCGCACAGTTTTGAAATAAACATGCATTCTTTAGCCTTTAATTATAAATATATCTCAATATTATCGACATTTTATATCTTGTCATAAAACGCAGAATTATTATTTTCAATTTAAAAAAAAATAGTTTATTACAAAAGGAATGATCAAGGTTGAAAGAGACGTTACACTTCGTGCCACTGGTGTTCGCCTGCTGGTGTTCCAAAAATTGGCGCGCCCGTTGAAGGGTTAAACAGACCACTTGTCCCTTCGAAGAATCCGTCACTCAGTTATAGCATCTCCAATTATTATGATTTATATGTTGTTGTTGTTGTTGTTTCTAATGCCTCCTGGCCGGAAGTATATCAGATAGATTAGCGGGCTAAGGGGTGCGGCTCGTATTTATAATTGCACCACAGGGGAATGGAGTCCGATTTACCCAGGTGCCACCTCAATTTTGACCGAGCTTCACCGAGGGTTACATCTGAGGGATCGTATTCTCTCCCACCCTCTCTGACTTCATAGAGAGAGTTTCCGGTCTACGGATTTAACGGGTCCATATTCAGCCTAGACACGTATATATTTAATGGCGCTTGTCTGGATTCGATCTGCGTACCCTCAGCACCGAAAATAGACCCGCTACAACTAGGCTACCTCAAGCCCATACTCTATATGTAGGAGAATGAAACGCATTTCGTAGTAATATACTGGTTTTTAATAAAATGCTTGTTAATGTATAATTGAGACACTTGAAGATAAAAGACGATGAAGCTCACAATAATTATTACGAGGTTCACTAGTTTAGAACCAATACAGTAAAATCTTGACTATAATGCGCGCAGGCGTATAATACGCATGCTTGATTTTTCTCGTAATTTTCGTAAAAAATTAAAATTGGACTATTATACACACCCGTAACGTTTGAATATTTTGTTTAAAAATTGCACAAATAATTATTAACATAAATAAAATTTGTAATAAAAATAAACGAAAACGTCAAATTCGGTAGCAAAAAAAAATCTTAATTTTTAATTCAAAACAAACAATATTGTCACATTATCAGTCTTAATCACTGTCACTAGAATACAGCTCATCTATTGTTTGTCGTTTATTCAATGTTTAAAACTACGTTTTTTTTACCTAATACGCACCCTCATTTTTGCGGACTAAAATGTGAAAAAAAAGTGCGTATTATACTCAAGATTTTACGATAAGTACAATAGTAAAGAGATCTGGAAAACTATCCTCCTTTCTATCCTACGTATGTGTGTGAAATAAAGACGACCATCAATTGAAAGGAAGAAGAAAACAAACTGCTTTATAAGCTTAGTATGAATGAGAATGTTATTATAAACATTTGTGATTAGTAACTAATTTTTCGACATTTGCCTAATTCAGCCCGCAATTTCCATGTAGGGGAACCAATGATACCCCTTGTAAGGGGACATGCATAAGAACGTCCATAACTGGGACTGGAACCCGGGCCCACCCCGGGGATGCTTATGGCGTTAACTGCTACAAAATGTTGGCGGTTACAATTAGTCGAAAAAGTCCTATATAACAGTCCCATATACTGACGAATACTCCAAAAGCCTGATGAATAATGGCAACTATTGACTCGAAGTAAATAGTCACCCTTTTTAAACAATTTTGTGCTCTCGAATCTATTGACTTCAGCTTAAAGACTATCGATAAACACCAAAACCATTTTTTTTGTTGCTGTAAATGATCAATAGAAGTTTTTTACTTTGCGCAATATGAAAATTTTAAATATTCATTGAGATATTTAAAATAAATATTTATCGTTGGAAATTTAAAATCATTTCTAACATTTTCAAAAAGGAATGAGAATCATGCTATATGTTATATTATATATATATATATATATGTCACACTGTGAATATACATTTTATTTTTTATTTTCATCTTTAATGGGAAATGGTATGCAAATTAAAATTCCTCACAGCAAAAATTTTAAACATATTCACAATTTATAAAGACTAAAATAAAAGCTTTTGAAAATTAAAATAAAAGTGTTTTTTATTCTATAATAATATATACTTAATTTCTCTTTACATTTATTTATTTATGTTCTAACGTAATTTCGAGTGTAATTATTCATATCACAAAACTAAAATTTCTTCCATAGTTCAAAGCACCAAAAATAATTTTTTGTTCTGCATAATTTGTATTCGTTAAATATGAACATAAATCTCATGTGTTTGTTATTTAGAAATGATTTGAAAGGAATTATTGATTGATATTTTTTATAAAATTCTATTATTGTAAAAAAATTTAAATGCATTACTTTTGAATATTAATGATATTTTAGTGTTTAACAGAGCATTTAATTTCACGTATCAATAAATCTATTTGTGTGTAAGCTCCCTGTTAGTAACTCTTCATTGTGTTCGAAAATTGTATAAATTACCAAGACATTGTTTCACCATGAGACGGAATAACCTTTGATTTTACGTATGCAGTAATTTTTTAAAGATTTCTGAGGCAGAGAATCAACCACTAGCATGACAACGTGAAAATAAATGGCCCACTGAAGAAAAATAAATAATTCTTTATTCTTTTGAAATGGATTAAACAATATCAAAACGAGCTATACGACACCTTAGAGCAGGGGCGGCTCCAGTCCAGATTTTTTTTTGGGGGGGCAACGTCGGCTCTTGGTGTTATATATATATATATATATATATATATATATATATATATACAGTGGCGCACCCAGGGGGTGAACCAAGGGGCCCTGCCCCCCCCCAAAAAAAATTGATATTGCATTAAGAATATTGAATTTGCATTTCAAATATTTTTATCCGTTCAACTCGGCTCAACCAAGATTAAATCCTTGGAGCGCCACTGTATGTATATATATATATATATATATATATATATATATATATATATATATATATATATATATATATATATATATATATATATAGAGAGAGAGAGAGAGAGAGAGAGAGAGAGAGAGAGAGACAGATAAGAAATAAACATCGTTTCATTTTAAATTTAAACTCATTTAGTATTAGGTCTATGATTATATAATTTTAGGCTATGAAAAAAAAATTCGCCGGTTTTTTTGGGGGGGGACTGTTTATATTGCCACCCCCCTCTTGGAGCAGCCATTGCCCTAAAACATGTGTTCTGAAAGTGTGCACCGCAGCGTACAGGGGCGCTGTGTCTCGGCATACGCTATACAGCTAATAACAATAACGTCCTTTACACAAAGTGTAATTTTTTTCATTTTTTAACCTCTACCACCTAATATTAATATTTATACTATTAGGTGAAAATTTATCTAGTTATAGTTATAATTAAAAGTTTTCTGTACTGTAGAATGGTTGGTTCATAATAAGGACGCCTCCGGAAATGATCTGCAGATCAAGGGAACCGAGGATCTAAAAAGTTAAAGAACCACTGTCCTAAAAGGTTAACACTATGGCATTCGTGATTATATCTCCTGAGAAATTTCATAAATATAATTGCTGAAGCAAATGATAATCCTCTAAAAATTACAACTTGTAATGGCTGGGGCATTCATAGTAACAAACATTTTATGCATAATATCATTAACTTATGAAATAATATTTTGTTACATAAATTCCCTTGTCTTTGTTGGTATTTACGGTAAAAATTTAGAACAAATAATATTCATTTGACACAATGATGTCCATTCCTCTATTGTTGTCTGTCTTTAAATGAAAATTTTAGCGCTAGATGCCAGTAACTGCCTCCAACTATCAAATTTATATAAAATTTGACAGTTTTCTTCTCAATTGACAGACGTACATATTCCTGGTTTAGTTTGGAAAGTTTTTTTTTATTTATTTAACGGGGAATTTTTTAATGTAAATTTATATTCCGGTTGTAGACCTTACTCTTGCCTACAAAATCTTTGTACGATCTAATAAATTGAAATTGAAATTTTTAAGCAGATCTGTTTTCTGTTAGAAACTCCTGAAAACAGCTTTATTTTAACCTCGATTTTAATTCATAAGTTGTAATTCTTCTGAACAAATACCGATTTGCATAAAACATTTATAACGAGCCAAAGTATATTAATTACATTTTTTTTTCAAGAGGCATCGAATTTCCTTCCGAGTATTCATAAATTGTATTTCTGTTGAATAATTACCCAAATTCATTCATTTTCTTTCTTTCAGAGGCCCCCTATATTCTATTTCTGTTGAATAATTACCCAAATTCATTCATTTTCTTTATTTCAGAGGCCCATAAATTCTATTTCTGTTGAATAATTACCCAAATTCATTCATTTTCTTTCTTTCAGAAGCCCCATAAATTGTATTTCTGTTGAATAATTACCCAAATTCATACTTTTTCTTTCTTTCAGAGGCCCCATACCTACCTCGTATAGAAGACACAACTATACAGATAGGTCAAGGCGATCCTTTCACAACCAGAGCGAACGAGCCTAAACGACTGCACTGTCTCGCTAGGAAAGGAAACCCTCCTGCAACCCTGAAGTGGTTTCTAGACGACGTCGAAATCACAACAAACGTGAACCAGACAAACTTGCGAGACGTAGAAAAGCGGAAGACTTGGCAAGCTGTAAGTGCTCTTGACATGACGTTTACCAAGGAGGATAATCACAAGATGCTGAAATGCGTTGCCATACATGACGCATATGACACAAAGGCGAAGGACATCATAGTACAACTGGAGATCTTGTGTAAGTTTTTATTTATACGATTATTTTCAGTTATATTCTCTACGTTACGGAAGGGAGAAAACAAAAGAAGGGACCATTTAAGTCGGCTGCTTGCTTAAAAGAAAGCAGTTGATTTAAATTTTAAAGTTCTGAACAAACTATAGTTGTTTCGTTTTATTTTTCTATCGTGTTCATTGATGCACCAATTTTTCGTGTTCATTAATGCACTACACTAATGAACACGATTGTTCTTCTATCGTGTTCATTAATGCACTACATTAATTTACCGTAATGTAGATGCCAAGAACGATACATATTAGTCATTTTTAAATATCGCTGAGGTCCTATAGTAATCGCTGAGTACTCGATAACATTGAACGATGTCATTGAAAACATGTTGGTTCAAAAGAGGTCGAGCCGGTATCGCACAATTTGAAATGCTATTGCCAAAGACTTCCCTCAAGTATCTCTCCTCAGACCATTTTTTTCGAAGCCAATGGCACAAGACATTAGCCAGTTCCTGATTACTTTTGATTCCTGATTAATAACTAATTTTTGTTTTATTCTTCAGCGACGCTGAATTTTGTCACAAATAAATATTTGTTGCATATTTATTGAAGAACTATTCATTATTGTTTTCTGAATGGTCCGGGTCCACTATAACGACAGCTCCCCCGATGGGATTTTGAGCCCGTCTCCACACCTGAAGTGCAAATTTATATCATACGTTCTATCATGACTTGCTGATGCGTGGTATTCAGTGGCCTCCTTCATGCATTTTACATTCAAAAAGCTTGTTCATAAAATGTTTGTGTTGAAAAGATTATAACAGTTTTATAAAGCTAATTAATAAAAAAAACCATGGTGGATTGAAAGTCTAGAAATTGTTTCAATTTACGTGCTTATCATGAGTGGGTACGTTCGGTGACAAAATCTGATGTCCTTCGTGGATGCGCATAAAAATCTGAGAAAAATCGATCAACACACTCTAGTTTTCTTTGCGTTAAGCTATTGTTAGGTACGTTGTTTTGAACTGTTTTGAAGATTAATTTATCTGCTATTTCTGATGTGCAACAGGAAAACTCCTAAGCCAGTATAAATGACAACTGATGGTAGAAATAAGATTGCCTTAACTGTTGGTTGTATTAGTATTAATACAAAAGAAAAGTAACGGTGAGATTTGGGCTTGAATTTAAAATTACTCAGTCTGACATTAGACTTAACCTCAAACTTAAGTAGCTTTACCCTTCGGCCATAACATCTGTCTCTCAAACAGCTATGGTTAATTTGTTCAACGCTGGGCCCAAAACCCATCAGCCTTGGGTACTGTGAGTTTACATATGCTTCAGTCAATATCTTGTCATCATTTTGGAAGGGCGATCCGTGACGCCAGCTTTCTATGGTTCAGATACGTGGGATTTTTCTAGAAGGATTTTTCTAGAACATTGTCAGTCTACTATACAGATATTCCCACTAAAGTATGTTTAAATATCTGACTGTCAGGTAGATATTCTTCATACATTTTGAATAATATGTACAATAAAGCTATAAGTCTTTCAAGATTTGAATTTTTGAAGGTTCTGGGAACGACTTTGGCCAAACCATGTTTTATGTTACCTGTTTTAAAACGAAGGCTGTGTAAGACAGATTTTCATAAATGCCTCTACAAAAAGAACCGTAATATAACATGTGAAAATTGGTTCTGTTCAATAGAAACTGGTCAAGAATTAAGGAGAAATGGCTCAACGATTGTGGCTACCATGAAATATAATAATCCACAAATACCCTCTGAAATTCTAGTTATGAATACCTGGAAAAGAGATATTCCATCTATATCTGCCTCATGGGCAGATGTTTCCACTAAGCGAAAAAATAATCATGTTCCGGCCGAAGGATTAGTCTACCATTCGATTGGATAACTCTTGAAATTAACTAAAAATAATACTATTAACGTATTTTAAATACCGTAATTGTGTTTAGAATATCAAATAGTTCCTTTGAAGAAAATAAAGATATTTTAAATCTGTTAATCCCTACAGTTGTAACTGTTTTCATAGATTATTAGTAGCTTCTATTCCGTTCGCATTTGAAAACCTTGGCGAAATAAATATCAACCATGCAAGGCAGGATTTATTTTATTCAATCTTTCTCGGTAAGAAATTTTAACATAGAATATTATATTAATGTATATTACATGGCAATTTCGATTATCGTGGGTGAAATCCTTTCAAACTAGGACAAAGTTAAAGAAAAAAGAAAAGAAAAACATAATAATGATGTTAGAAAATTTTGCAGTCAATAGTAAACAAAGAAATATAATACATTTTTTATTTCGGAAAAACTGAAAATCTATGTAAGTTATGTTTTAATTTTACCAGTCTGCATTTAGATGACTCAAAGTCTCTAAATTTCAGAATAATTCGTTTTTTTTATGGGTAATTTATAGATTAACTTGTGTTTTCCGATTTTCCAAATGCACATCTGTGCATTAAATAGACCGGAAATGATGAGTTGATTGCATTCATATATTTTTTAATCTTTTGGCCTTTAATGTCGATCAAAATATGAAATTTCCCGCAGCGTTCTAGGCTACTTAACAACTTTGTTGTGACAACTATGTTGTGCAATTTCCGCCAGAAAAAAAACCTATTAATGAACTTTCTACTATCTACAGTGGTTATGTAATTTACAATCGTTTAAAAACAGAATAATCATATGCATATATATATATATATATATATATATATATATATATATATATATATATATATATATATATATATATATATATTTATATATGAGGCAGTGAAAGGCAAAGTGGTGTAAGTCACAATTTCAACCTTTTTTTTGAGAGCAAAAATGTAATCTCCATGCTCAATTTGTAGTGGAATTGCAAATGATTATTATTTGCAATATTATAATAATTATTATGAATTATAATTTGTTCAATTTATAGTGGAATTTTTAGTAGTTATTGCAGTAAAACGCTTTTGACTTACACCACTTTACTTGCTGACTTACACCACTTTGCCTTTCAACGCCTCATATATATATATACATACGGACAATCACACACTCACATTCTCACACACACACACGCACAAATATATATATATTTCTACTCTCCGATATAAAATGCTTGTTCCCGAAAAGGAAAAACCCTATTAACGGGCTCTCTAGTATCTACTGTGCATACGTAATTTAAAATCGTATCACGTGAACCGTTAATAGTTCGCGCTTCTGATTTTAACAGTGTCGGGAAATGCAGTCGCTGTCTGTGAAACAAACATCCGCTTCCGGAAGGCGCGGTTGTTGAACCGTCCAATACACACCGATCAAAGGGAAATATATTTTTATCTGATAGATAACGATGAATCAACGATGGATTGCATCATTCAGCACTAGGCTGTTAGAAAGATTTAAATATGACATAATAATTTAGTCATTTTGGTGTGTTCAGATTTCAATATTTGAATCAAAAACTGTGCATTAAAAGTACTCTAATGTTGCAGGTATGTTAGGAGCATTTTCTCTACAACAAAATTAAAACACTGAATAGTCATATATATATATATATATATATATATATATATATATATAAGAGAGAGAGAGAGAGAGAAATACTGTAAGTAGATGGTTATATCAACAATGACTTCGCTTAAAGTAGCGGAAATAAAATTTTCGCTTGTGGGAAGGTCATACAAATTTCATGAAATTCTATGAAATTTTTCGTGTTAAGGAAATACAGAGTAAGATTTATTTTTTTTAACAAAATAAAAAAGAATATTTCATGTACCATGTATGACGACGAAAAGTTCGACCGAAAATTGTGACAATTTGTTACGTAACATAAACTGAAACGCTGATTAACATGTGTGAAGTTTACTGTTTCATTTACCCTTAAGGTAATGTATATACTAAACAATGAACTCACCATTAAGAAGATCCGACGAGGTTCTCTACACTAAAATATTTATTACAACACAATTAGACTACATAAATACCGTTCGGATATACAGTATCGGTAGTTATATTACGGAACCTACCAGAATTCAGCCTCGCCACTGCTTCTACATATGCCACACTAACCTTTCTGTCTTTGCTTTATCATCAGGTCGCTGGAACGATAGCTAACTGCAAACCGCCGTCGTTAGACTTGATAATGTCCGGCAGCTGTAAGGCAAAGCGGTCTTCACTCCACTTGTTTTCATTCGAAGCTCACCTCCGTCCGACCTCGCCTCGTAGTTTTTTCTCCATCACTGACAAACGTGTACGCTACCCACGGGGATTCCCGTCTAGTAGAAAAGCGCCGCTCATTTGCCGCTCATTGCGCTTCTTCTTCTGCACACGGCGATTTATTTTAACCCCATTGGGGGGTTAATTTATATTCAA